>JAKSZT010007815.1:31605512-31625103 GCA_026826555.1 Tolypeutes matacus
GATAGATAGATAGATAGATAGATAGATAGATAGATAGATAGATAGATGGATGATAGAATGATATGGCAAATGTGGCAAAATGTTAAAAGTTGGTGGATCTAGGTATCTGAGTGGGGGACATGTTGGAGTTCTCTGTATGGGTTTTGTATTATTTTTGCAACTTTCCTGTAAGTTTGAAATGATTTCAAAATAAAAAGTTAAGGAAAACGGAATTTGCTGAGACGTTTACTGTAAAATATAACAAAAGTGCACATTTTTCTGTGGTGTATTTTGTGGTTTCAACAATTCCTAACACTTTTGACTTGGAAGAATGTTCTTTCTCCAAATTAAAAATAATTAAAGATCATTTAAGGAGCTATAGGAGACAGGATCATTTATGAGTGTAGCAAAGCTTATCAGAAAGACTCAGGGGAAAAAACCCAGGAACTGCAAAATCAAAGCATACCTTTGTAATTTGCTTAAAGTCCCTCATAGCAACAGAATATTGTTATATTGTCAAGATCTGTTTTACATTTCAGCTTTTACATGAAATGTATTTTTCTCATAACAAATAAGCAATGAAATAATTGGTTATTAGTAAAGTTGTGGCCTAGTTATTACAATAGGTTCTTTATATTGTATTCAGTGGTGGAAGGAAGCACATTAGACTATTAATTGGAGTCCATGTTTCCTGCTAGAAGGTCTTACTATTCCCCAAGTATCTGGAACTCACACCCTTGGAGTTCTATGGGTTAAGGCACCTCCTTTATGGAATGTGCAGGCAACATGACATAGAGAGGGTATGTTTTTATTGCGCCCTCATAGCATGTTGGGAACTATGCCAGGCTCTTTATGAACATATATATATATATATATTTTTTTTTTTTTTACTTTTTTACTGCAGTATAATATCACACAACAATGCACATAAGTGTATAGCTTAATAAGTTCTCATAAAATGAGCTCACCTGTGTAGTTAGCACCCAGGTCAAGAAAAAGAACATAACAGCACCCCTGAAACCTCCTACTGCCCCTTCCAGTCACTTCCCACTCCCTCAAGGATAATTACTGTTCTGATTTCTAACTGTAAATTATTTTTTCCTGTGTTCTTTCAAACTTTTTCTTTTGAAATAATCTTAGACTCATAAGAAGTTGAAAAAACAGTACAGGGAGTTCCTGTGTGCCCTTTACCCAGCTTCAATGGTGGATCTACGATATCCCTCAACGATATTATATAACCATATGTATTAGTCTGCCAAAGGGCTGCTGATGCAAAGTACCAGAAATGTGTTGGCTTTTTTAAAGGGTCTTTATTTGGGGTAAAAGCTTGCAGTACCAAGGCCATGGAGAGTCCAACTCAAGGTGCCATTATAGGTACTTTCTCACCAAAGTCAGTTGCTACATGTTGAAGCAAGATGGCGGGCAATCTCTGCAAGCTTTCAGCCTTCCCCTCTGGGCTTTCTCTCTCAGGCTGAGCTGCTCTGCTTCTTCTCGATTTCAGCTGCAGGCTGACATAGTGTTTGTTTCTTTCCGGGCCTTCTCTATGTGTCTCACTGTTCTGGTCTCTTCCGGATTTCAGCTGTAAGCTATCTTGCAAAATTGTCCGTCTCTCCTCGGGGCTTCAGCTGTTTGAGCCTTCTCCTTTCTGTCACATGGCAGGATCAAAAATGACAGAGCTCTCTTTTCCTGTGTGTCTGAGTGAGTGTCTGTTTATATCAGACCCAGGAAGGGGGCAGGGACTTAGCCTGAGTCATGCCCACTGACTTGTTGAATCAAAAACCCTAATCTTAACAGGTAATACAACCACACTAATGAAGATGTTGTTAATGTGGGAATATGTGGGAGGTGTAGGAAGCGGGACATATGGGAATTCCCTATATTTTTATGTAACATTTATGTAATCTAAATACCTTTAAAAATTTTTTTTAAAAAAAGACTAGCAAACAATCAGAACTAAATAAATGCCAGTTCCCTTTCCTCCCATCTAGTGATCATCCAAGCCACCAATAAAAGTGCATTATGAGTAATATTGGAGAATAGAGAAGAAAAAAAAAAAAAAAAAAAAAACCCAAACAAACAGGTAATACAATCAAAGACACCTCAGCTGAATTTAAGGCAATCAAAGAGTATCACACCCAGAGGAATAATTAGTTTACAAACATAATCTTTCTTTTTGGGATTCATAAAATAATCTCAAACTGTCACACCACAGTATATTATCAAAACCAGGAAACTGACATTAGTAAAATAATGTTAAGTAAGATACAGACCCTGATCAGATTTCACCAGTTTTCACATGTATTCATTTTTTGGTATATAGTTCTATGCAATTTTATAGCATATATAGGTTCATGTAATCTCTACCACAATCAGGATACAGAAATGTTCCCTCAGGGCAAAGAGGTTTGCTTAGTTTTGAACTTTATGTAAATGGTACCATATAATATAAACTAGTATGTTTGCAAGTTTGATTCTTGTGACTATGTGTAGTTTAATTTGTTCATTTGTTTTGTAGTCCATTGTACGCATATACTACAATTTATTTATCTGTTCTGCTGTTGGTGGTCATTTTGGTAGTTTCCAATTTTTGTCTATATGAGTAGTGCTGCTATGACTATTCTTGTATATCTTTAGATGAACATGTGTAAGCATTTCTGTTGGGCATATACCTAGAAGCAGGATTGCTGGGTCTTAAGGTATGCATATATTTATCTTTGTTAAATACTGCAAATCAATTTTCCAAAGTAGTTGTGCCAATTTACGTTCCCATCACTCGTGTATACAAGTCTTGGTTTCCATTTCCTTACCAAATCTGGGTATTTTCTTTTTCCTTTTAGCTGTTTAGTGGTATTGCATGTGGTATTGTGTGGTGGATGAATTTGCATTTCCCTTATGACTAGTGAAGTTGAACACCATTTCATACATTTATTGACCCCGACCCCTTGGATATTTATTTTTGAAAAGTGCCTGCTAAAGTCTTTTGCCACGTTTTTTTTTTAATTGTGTTGTCTGGTTTTTGTTTTTTTTTTTCTTGTTGATTTGTAGGAGTTTGGA
The DNA here is from genome assembly GCA_026826555.1 of Tolypeutes matacus. Lineage (NCBI taxonomy): Eukaryota > Metazoa > Chordata > Mammalia > Cingulata > Chlamyphoridae > Tolypeutes > Tolypeutes matacus. The sequence goes on from JAKSZT010007815.1 coordinate 31,608,546, forward strand.
TATGAGTACTTTGTTGGAGATACGTGTTGCAGTACCTTTTCCCACTCTATGTGTTGCTTCTTCACTCAATGTCATCTTTTGATGAACAGAAATTCTTAATCTTAATATGGTCTAATTTATCAAAATTTTCCCATTTTTAGTGCTCTTTACATTCTGTTTAAGAAAGTTTTGCCTACCCCAAAGTCACGAAAATGTCCTATATTTTACCCTAAACTTTGTTGTTTTACCTTTAATGTATAGATTTGTAATCCAATAAGAATTGAATTTTTATGTATGGTGTGAGTATGGGGGGTCAACATTCTTTTTTTTTTTTTCCTCTATAGATATCCATTGACCTAGCACCATTTATTGAAAATGCCATCATTTTTGCACTGCAGTGATATCTTTCTCATAAATCGGGAGTCCATATATGTGTGGGTGGGTCTGTTCATACATCTCTATCTTATTCTTCACCAGCACTCTTTGTAAGAGGTGGGAACTCTGGACTCAGGATCTAGCTGGATGTTGGGAAGCTTATGTTATAGTAGTAAATCCTGTGGGCTTTGGAATCTGGCAGATCCGCATTTAAATCTTAGTCTCAGTTTCCAAAATGTAAAATGAAGATAAGAATAATATTGTGACACTGGTACTTAAGAGGCTTAGACAGTTAGATGTTTATTATTTTTACTAGTATTATTTATTTTAAGAATGAGGAGGAGGAGGATGGAGTGATTTAAAGTGCATTAGCTTCTTTTAAGTGTATTAATTTCTTTTAAGTGCCTTAGTTTCTCCCCCTATAGAGTTTGCAGTCTGCCAAGGAAGCAGAAATATAAGGGGTGAAGTCAAAGACAATGTAAGTGCTGTGCTAGGGGCATGTGAAAGGTGCCAGCAGAGCCCAGAGAAGAGAGGAGTAATTTTCTTAGGGAAAAAAAGGGAAGGCTTCCTGGAGGAGGTGACATGTGTGTTAGTTGGAGAAGCTGGAAAGGTAATTTCAGGCGGTGAAGCCAAATACTTGGACAGGGAAGTACATCTGTGTGGCTGAATTGTAGGGTGCATGGGGTGGCATAGGAGCAAAGTGCAGGAAAGGCAGGGCAGTGATCAGGACAGGAGAAGGGGGCCAAATTTTAAGGCCCTTGAATGCTAGACCTAGTAGTGTGGGCTGCATCCCATGAGCAGGGTGGGCAATAGGTTAGCAGTGGAGTGAGGATTGGTAACATTTTTGAAAGATGGATTGGAGAGGGATGAGGGTGGCGCCAGGGAGTTCAGGTGGGAGGCTGCTTGCAATTGTTTTGGAGAGAGGGGAAGAAGCATGGGAAACCGAGGTCATGGAGGATGGAAAGAATCAGAGTCCAAGCGCTATTTAAGAGGTAGACTCAATAGGCCTTGTGCGCTGGAAGGATGTGGGGGGGACTCTCAGGTTTCTGACTCTGGCAACCAAGTGGATGGTGGTGTCATTTCTTGTGGGGGGAAACCCAGGAGGAGGAGAAGTTGTGTGTGTGTGGGGAGCGGGAATAAGGACTTTGGTCTGGGTTGCATTGATTTTTAGGTGCCTAAGAGGTCCAGGAGGTGGATGGTGGATAAATTAGGAGCTGGGGGCAGGGGTGCTGGTACTGTTGCTTTGGGCCTCAGCAGCCTACGGTTGGTGTTTAAAGCTTTTGAAGTAGAAGAAATGTGTCAGGGAGGGCGTGTTAAGAGAAGAGGACTAAGAATAGCATCAAGAGGAGCCCCTACCTTTAAATGATGAGCGAAGGAAGAAAAGCCAATGAAGGAGGCTGAGAAAGAACAGTCAGAGGAGAGCAGGAGAAAGCATTGTTCTGGGGGTCAGGAAGGAAGGACAGAGAGGTTCAAGAAGGAGGGAGCTGTCTTACAATGCCAAGAGGTCCAGGACTGAGAAGTTCACATTAAGTTTAGCAACGAGGAGACAAGGACAGATAGTTTCCTTGGAGTAGTGGGAGTGGAATGCTGACCACGAAGAGCTGAGAAGTAAGTGGGAAGTGAGGAAGTGGAGGAGTGAGTGGAGACAACCCACTTGAGGAACTTGACTAGAAAGAGATGGAAAGAGATGAGGCAGTAGCTGGGTGTGGCGGAAGGTCGGGTCTGGAGCTGTGATGGTGCTCCCAGCCCTTTTCCCACCAGCGGCTAGCTAGCGAGCAGGGTCACAGTCTGCTTTGGGAGCTTTCTCGCCTGGGCCAGGCTGGCCATGGAAGAAGGTGCCTGGGACAAATGTCTGTCCCCATCCCCTGTCTGCATGTGTGTGTTTGTGGGCATGTGCCCATGTGGACCGGCAGCTGGAGGAAGGAGCCACTGGGTTAGAGCTCTGGCTCTGCACCTGTACTGGAGACTGCCCTGGTGCAACCCAGGTTTCCTGAGGGTGTGGGTCTTCAGCTTTTTTCCACAATGAGACCAAAAAGTTGCAGCCAGGCCGTGGACCGTCAGGATCTGTCAGCAGCCTCCACAAGCCACCACCTGGGCCCTATCAAACAAGCGGGGCTTTCCCTACATGAATCTCCGATGAGCTTCACCCAGATTTCATTTCAAAGGACTCCACTTCTTTTCTCTCTTCTACCCGGCCCCTTCTTTATACACCCCTTCTCCAAAACAGGACTCAAAAATGATGCTTTCCCTCTTCCTTGGTTTCACAACATGGCTGGGACTGGAGAAAGCTTTAAGTGCGGCAAGCCTGAAGATGCGGAAGGAAAGGATGCCGATGTACTAGTTGGGGGTAGCTGGTGTGGAAGGGCTTTACTTCCCAAGGGAAGTAAAGGGAACAGAGATCTCTTGACCCTTCAGGATCTCCAATCCTTTCCTTCCCATCTCCCACCAAGTACCCATTTATCAACTCAGTCCCTCCTCTCTTTGTTCCACATCTCCAGAAACCATTTCCTGGCAACTCCTCTAAGTGTCTCTACGACAAGGGCCCATGTCCTTGGCCTGTCAGGGAGTGAGACTGGGAAAAGGCTGCCCTGCTATGCCTGAAATCGGGCTTCCAGGGCCATGAGCCAAGGGTGCTGGGAACTCTGTCATCTTCCATCTTCCTTCCTCATCATTCATCATTCAGTGCAGGAGACCAGTGGTGTGAGAAAGACAGGATGACTGTGTGCCAAATGCAAAATGGGGCATTGGGTTAACCAGAAGTAGAGTTCAATGTATCTCCAAGTCGAGGAGTCATGGAATGTCAGAGCCAGGAGGCACTTTGAGTCATCTAGTCCAGCTCCATTGTTGTATGTAGAGGAATGCTAGGGCCCAGAGGGAGAGAATGATCACACAGGCAGTTAGCGGCAAGGCCAGGACAAGAGCCTGGCAATAAGGCTGTCATTTATGAGTTTTTCTAGTGTAGGCTCCTGCAACAGGCAAAAAAAAGATGCTTTCCTAGTCATAATTAAAGGGCTGAGTTGGATTCAGTTAGAGGAGGCCAGGGTTGTCTTGAAGGTGTCTCATGACATATCTAAGAGCCACAGATAGAAGACAAGGGATGGGTCAGAGCCAAAGTCAAAGATCAGATTGTAAGAGGATTGGAGAAGGGAGGATAAGTGATCAAGATAAAAGGCCAGGTTAATGCGAGCCCAGTCTTATTAGTTTGCTGACTGTATAAGTCTGTCTCTTTCTGTTTGCATGAAGTAAAAATTCATTCAGTAATGAAAGACTGATTATAGGGGTACAGGGGGGATTTGTCTACAAGTAACAGGAAATCCAACTCAAATTGGATCAAACAATCAGAGCATTTGTTAACTCATATAACAAGAAGCCCAGAGATGAAGTGGGCTTCAGGGCTGGTTGATTCAGCAACTCAACCATGTCATCAAGTATTGAGTCTTGCTGTTCCTCAGCTCTTGACTTATTCCATGTACAAGATGGCTTAGTTGTAACATAGCTGTCAGCTGTCAGCAGCAAATAGGAATTTTTTCCTTTGGTGGGAAAGAGGAGAATAATCTCTCCCAACCATGGAATAAAGTCTTTCTCTTGAGTCTAATTGGGCAACTTTAGGTCACATGCCCATCCCTGGACCAACAGCAGTCACCAGGGGGAGCACTGTGCTGATTGGCTTAGAACAGGGGTTGCCAAACACAGCCAGTGGGCCAACCCAGCCAGCCACTTGCTTATTTACAGGCCACAAGCTGAGAATGTTTTTCACATTTTTAAATGGCTACATTATAATGGTTATATAAGTACCTTCAATGTTGCCTCTTAGCCTGCAAAGCCTGAAATATTTACTATCTGATCCTTTAAGTAAATATTTTCTGACCCCTCACTTAGACCAATCAGGATCTACCCTTGAAGATGGGGATGAATTCAACTTTCTCTGAAGCCCATGACTATGGAGGATAGGTTGATACCTGCAAAAAACTGGGATTTGCTTTGTGAAGGGGAAAATTATTAGACCTGGGTAGAAATCACCAGTTTATGTTGCGGCCAAATGACAGCCATACAACCAGACCTCATGAAAACTTAGGAGCAACCTTTATTATTTATTTTTAAAAATATATATGTTTATTTTTTTAAAAGATACTTAGATTATATAATTGTTACATGAAAAATATAAGGATTCCCATATGCCCCACTCCCTATACCTCCCACATTTTCCCACATAAACAACATCCTTCATTAGTGTGGTACATTCATTACAATTGATAAATGCATTTTGGGGCATTGCCACTGAGCATGGATTATAGTTTACTTTGTAGTTTACATTCTCTCCCACACAATTCTGGAGGTTATGAGAAGATATATAATGGCCTGTACCTCTCGTTGCCCCATATTACACCTGGTTTTCCCTCTACTTGCTCTCAGAGCCTCCAGTGGCCATGCCTTCACATCAATGTTGTAATTTCTTCCATTGCTAGAGTCACAGTAAGTCTATAGTAGAATGCCAGTACTTCTACTCTAGTCTATAGTTCATTCACCAATCCTGAGGATTCTAGGATGGTGGTGTCCATTCCACCTCTAATTGGGAGGGGGCTTCGATCCCATACAGCTGATGGATGGGATTCTCTTGTTTGCAGTTGTAGACTATCTCAGTTCCTTGGTATGGTGGTTGTCCATCTTCACCTCCTTGTTAGTTGTCCTGGGGAGTCCAACGAACTGGGGATAGATGTTGCAACTCTGCTGAAACTCAGGGCCCAGCTAGCACATGGACAGCCCAAAGATTTAAGTCTCTTGGATGTACACCTACCAAGTCCAGCACCAACTATAGGTTCAAATAAAAGGGACAGATGAGCCATGTGTAGGGAAGCCATAACTGAATCCAACTCTGTCATACTCAGGAGCACAAGCTCCAAAGTAGGGCTCCCTAGCACGACACCAAGCTCTGGATCTATCTGCCCTGACCATAGGACCTGGGTGTCTCCAGAGCCCTCAGGAGCCCAACTATTTGGGGTGGTATCTACTTTGGCAGTCTATGAGATCCTGCTGAGATGTGCATAAGCGTTACCTCTGGGATGACCTCCCAACTCACTTTGAAGTCTCTTAGCCATATAAACTCATTTGTCTTTACCTTTTCACCCTTTTATTCGAAGTCTTTTTCCAGTTGCATTGCTAGTTGGTGCTTGGTAGGAATCCCTCGGTGCCAGGGAGGCTCATCCCTGGGAGTCATGTCCCATGCTGGGGGGAAAGTAATGCATTTATATGCTGAGTTTGGCTTAGAGAGAGGCCACATTTGAGCAACAAGGAGGTTCTCAGGAAGTAACTCTTAGGCACCCTACAACACTAGGCTAAGTTTCAATTTCAAAAGCAAAGTCTCATAAGCATGGTCATCAGTATCAAGGGCCCATCAGTGGACAAGCCTCCTTTGCTAGTCATTGCCCCTGTACTTAGGGGATTGTTGCTGTTCCATTAGAGAATGTGGCAGAGCTCTCCAGAATTGGAATTCAATAGTCTTTCTGTTATTGTGTGAATCTCCACCCACTGTGACAATGCCCCATGAACATCTGAACACATTTATATGCCTTATATGTATACCCAGGTGAACTTCCTCCCATATATTTCCCATTACTGAGATCCCACACCAATGATCCTCCCCTGCCCCAGTTGTAACCCTTCTGTGATCCAAAGCTTGTTCAAAAATGAAACCAATAAAATATCCAAATACAATTAATAGGAAAATGAAATAATAATGATAGGTTTAAATATAAGAAATAAAATACATGAAAATTTAAAAAAAACTAAAAATAAAATAACATTTAAAAATTGGGATATTAAAAAATAATAAAGAATATTAAAATTTTTTTGACATTTTGCCTTTCATCACTGTAATATCTGTTGTCCTATATGTACAGTGACATTTTCTTCCATTTATTCTCCAGTGTCTTACTTTGTTTCATTTTGTTTTCAAAGAAGTTTTAGGTCACAGTAAAGTCACATACAGAATGCAGGGGATTCCCATATACCCAACATCCTCCCCCCTTTCCCCCTTCCTGTGTTAATAACTTTTTTATATGTGGATGGTACATTTGTTACAATTGATATACAAATAGTGAAACATAGCTACTAACCATGGTCAATGGTTTACTTTATGGTTTACATTTTAGACCATACACTTTTATAAATTTTGATGATATTTAACATGGTCTGTGTCCATCATTGCAAGATCACGTAGAACAGTTCCATTGCCCACTAAATACCCCCTGTCCCATCTATTCTATTCCTCCCTCTCCCTCCCCCTTCCCTTGGGGCCCACGGTGACCCCCTGGCTTCACTCCTTGGATGACAAGATTCATAGTTACTTGCAACAACACTGAGGTCTTGACACACTGGTTTGTCCCCCCATATTAGGTACCACCCATGCTCTCAAGAGACACCCTCCCCTCTGTTTGAGAACATATCGGTCCTTCCTAGGATGGGAGTCCAGCTCCTTCCCACTGATACAACACATTATGACAAAATGATCACTTACACACTCCCTAGAAGCCTGCCCAGGTATGCCCTGTCCCGAATGCCCCCCCCATCAAACACCCTAAACCAGTAACCTTATCTTGTCATAGTGCCATAAGAGTGTTCCCAATTTTGTACTTTCAACCACATACCCACCAATCCCCAGTGTTCACCTGGTCCCTCCCCAAACCCTCCCGCCAGTTCCAGACAGTCCAACCCACCCTGTCCACTCTACCCTCCCCCATCAAACCTGTACTGCCCAACCCAATAATATCAATATACTCCTGTCATATCCCTTCACTGCCCAACTACATAATTCCTCCTTATCATAGATTTCGCCTGCATGAGTGTTGGCTCACAACCTTCTTCTCGCTTTACATTTCCTGTAAATCTATCTCCAGACTCTAGCTCTCTGAGTCTGCTCAATTTGCTTAATTCATATTAGTGAGGTCATGTAATATTTGTCCTTCAATGCCTGGCTTGCTTCACTCAACATAAGGTCCTCAAGATTCATCCATGTTATCCCATGTGTTAGCACTGTATTCCTTCTTACAGTTGAGCAATATTCCATTGTATGTATATACCACATTTTGTTTATCCATTCATCTTTTGATGGGCATTTGGGCTGATTCCAACTTTTGGCAATAGTGAATAATGCCATTATGAACATTGCTGTGCATATATCTGTTCATGCCCTTGCTTTCAATTTTTCTGGGTATATACCCAGCCGTGGAATTGCTGGATCATATGGCAGTTCTATAGTTAGTTTTTTGAGGAACCACAAAAATGTCCTTCACAATGGCTGGACCATAGTACATTCCCACCAGCAGTGGATGAGGGTTCCCATTCCTCCACATCCTCTCCAACACTTGTATTCTTCTGTTTTTTTTAACAGCCACCAGTCTAATGGGTGTAAGATGGTATCTCATTGTAGTTTTGATTTGCATTTCCCTAATAGCTAGTGATGTTGAACATCTTTTCATGTGCTTTTTAGCCATTTGTATTTCTTCCTTGGAGATGTGTCTTTTCAAGTCACCCATTTCATAAATGGGTTGTTTGTCTTTTTATTTTCGAGTTGTAGGATTTCTTTATATATGTTGAATATTAGGCTCCTATCAGATATATGGTTATCAAATATTTTCTCCCATTGGGTAGGCTGCCTTTTTACTTTCTAGACAAACTCCTTTGATGTACAAAGGTTTTTAATTTTGAAGAGATCCCATTCATCTATTTTTTTCTTTTGCTACTCATGCTTTGAATGTGAAGTTCATGGATCCATTTCCTATTACAAGGTTCTGTAGATGCTTCCCTATATTATCTTCCAAAGTCTTTATGGTTTTGGCTCTTATATTTAGATCTTTGATCCATCTTGAGTTGATTTTTGTATAAGGTGTAAGATAGTGTTTCTCTCTCATTCTTTTGGATATGGATATCCAGTTCTCCAAGCACCACTTGTTAAAGAGGCCATTCTCTCCCAGTTGAGTGGGCTTGGTGGCCTTGTCAAATATCAGGTGACTGTATATGCGAGGATCTATAACAGAACTCTCAATTCGGTTCCATTGGTCAGTATGTTTATCCTTGTGCCAATACCATGCAGTTTTGACCACTGTAGCTTTGTAGTATGTTTTAAAGTCAGGTAGTGTGATTCCTCCGATTTCATTTTTCTTTTTCAATATGTCTTTGGCTATTTGGGGCCTCTTGCCCTCCCAAATAAATTTCATAGTTAGTTTTTCCAATTCAGTAAAAAATTCTGTGTTGATTTTTATTGGGATTACATTAAATCTGTGGATCAGTTTGGGTAGGATAGACATCTTAATGATGTTTAGTCTTCCTATCCATGAACAGGGAATATTCTTCCATTTATTTAAGTCTTCTTTGATTTCCTTTAACAGTGTTGTGTAGTTTTCTGTATATAAGTCATTTACATCTTTAGTTAAATTTATTCCTAGGTATTTGATTCTTTTAGTTACTATCACAAATAGTATTTTTTTCTTGATTTCCTCCTCAGATTGCTAATTATTGGTGTACAGAAATGCTACTGATTTTTGCACATTGATCCCCTTTCTCATTTCTTATTTTGTGTATTTGCAACTTTACTGAACTCATTTATAAGTTCAAGAAGCTTTGTTGTAGATTTCTCAGGGCTTTCTATGTATAGGATCATGTCGTCTGCAAATTGTGAAATTTTTACTTCTTCCTTTCCAATTTGGATGCCTTTTATATCTTTTTCTTGCTTCAGTGCTCGAGCAAGTACTTCTAGCACAATGTTAAATAAGAGCAGTGATGATGGCATACTTGTCTTGTTCCTGATCTTAGAAGGAAAGCTTTTAGGATTTCACCATTGTATATGATGTTAGCTGTGGGTTTTTTATACATACCCTCTATAGTGTTCAGAAAGTTTCCTTCTATTCCTATCTTTTGTAGTATATTTAGCAGGAAAGGGTGCTGTATTTTCTTGAATGCTTTTTTGCATCTATAGAGATGATAATGTGATTTTTTTTTTCAATCTGGTTCTGTGGTGTATTACATTGATTGATTTTCTTATGTTCAACCATCCTTGCATACCCAGGATGAAACCCATTTGGTAGTGGTGTATAATTCATTTGATGTGTTGTTGAATACAATTAGTAGGTATTTTGTTGAGGATTTTAGCATCTAGGTTCATTAGAGAGATTTGTCTGTAATTTTCCTTTCTTGTGGCATCTTTGTTTGGCTTTGGTATTAGGGTAAATTGGCATCTCAGAATGAGTTAGGCAATGTTTCTTCTACTTCTATTTTTTGGAAGAGTTTAAGCAGGATTGGTGTTAGTTCTTCCTGGAATGTTCGGAAGAATTCACCTGTGAAGTTGTCTGGTCCTAGGCTCTGGGAGTTTTTGATGACTGATTCTATCTCTTCATTTGTGATTGGCCTGTTGAGTTCATCAATTTCTTCTTTCGTCAATGTAGGCTGCTTGTGTTTTTCTAGGAATTTGTCCATTTCCTCTAAATTATCCTTCTTGTTGGCATATAATTTTTCAAAGTATCCTCTTATGATACTCTTTATTTCTTTGGGGTCAATCCCCTTTCTCATTTCTTATTTTGTGTATTTGCATCTTCTCTTTTTTCTTTGTTAGTATAGCTAAGGGTTTGTCAATTTTATTGATCTTCTCAAAGAACCAGCTTTTGTTTTGTTTATTTTTTCTAGTGCTTTCTTATTTTCTATTTCATTTAGTTCTGCTCTAATCTTTCTTATTTCCTTCTTTCTGCTTCCTTTGGGGTTAGTTTTTTGTTCTTTTTCTAATTCCTCCAGGTGTGCAGATAGGTCTTCGATTTTAGCTCTTTTGTCTTTTTTGATATATGCATTTATGGCTTTAATTTCCTTCTCAGTACAGCTTTTGCTGCATTCCATAGGTTTTGATATGTTGTGTTGTCATTTTCATTTGTTTCAAGGTAATTACTGATTTCTTTTGAGATTTCCTCCTTGACCCACTGTTTGTCTAAGAGTGTGTTGTTTAACTTCCATATCTTTGTGCCTAATCTTGTTCTCTGGCCCTTAGTGATTTCTAATTTCATTCCATTGTGGTCAGAGAAATTACTTTGTATAATCTCAATCTTTCTGAATTCATTGAGAGCTGTTCTGTGGCCTAGCATGTGGTCTACCTTGGAGAATGATCCATGTGCACTTGAGAAAAATGTATATCCCCCTGTATTTGGGAGTAATATTCTATATATGTCTATTAGGTCCAGATCCTCTAATGTATTATTCAAAGTCTTTGTTTCCTTATTGATTCTTTGTTGAGATGTTCTGTCTAATGGTGATAATGGTGTATTAAAGTCCCCCACTATAATTCTAGAGGCACCTATTTCTCCACTTAGTTTCCCTCATATATTTTGAGGTGCCCCAGTTAGGTGAATAAATGCTTATGATTGTTCTTTCTTCTTGAAAGATTACCCCTTTTACTAATATATGGTGTCTGTCTTTGTCTCTAACAATAGTTTTGCATTTAAAGACTATTTTGTCCAATATTAGTATAACTACTCCCGCCCTTTTTTGGTTATTGTTGGCTTGTAAGGTTGTTTTCCAGCCATTCATTTTCAGCCTCCTTGAATCCCTGGATCTAAGGTGGGTTTCTTGTAGACAGCATATAGATAGGTCATATTTCCTTATCCAGTCTGCCAATCTGTGTCTCTTGACTGGTAAGTTTAATCCATTAACATTCAGTGTTATTACTCTCAAGGAATTACTTACATTAGCCATATTTTCTTTGGGTTTATGTATATCATATTTTGTTTTATTTCTCTTTTTGTCTTTTTATTTGTTCTTATACTCTCCCCCAACTCTCTCTCTCTCCTGTTTTTCCCTTTCAACTTGTAGAACTCCCTTTATTATTTCGTGAAGGGCAAGTTTCTTATTGGTATACTCTCTTAATTTCTGTTTGTCTGTGACTATTTTGAGCTCTCCATCATTTTTGAATGCCAGCTTTGCTGGATAGAGAATTCTTGGCTACAAGTTTTTTTCTTTTAGTACCTTAACTATGTTATACCACTGTCTTTTTGCCTCCATGGTTTCATATGAGAGATGAGCTTAATCTTATTGAGCTTCCCTTGTATGTGATGGTTCTCTTTTCTTTTTCTGCTTTCAGTATTTTCTCTTTGTCTTGAACATTGGACAGTTTAATAAGTATATGTCTTGGAGTAGGCTTGTTGGGATTTATACTGTTTGGGGTGTACTGTACTTCCTGGACATGTACATCCATCTCCCTCAATAGGGTTGGGAAGTTTTCAGCCATTATTTCCTTCTGTTTCCTTTCCCTTCTCTTCTCCCTCTGGGATGCTTATAATGCACATGATTATGCATTTTGCATTGTCATTCAAATCCCTAAGTCCCTGCTGGATTTTTTCTTTTTATCTGTCCTACTATCTGTTTGATTTCAGAAGAACTGTCTCCCACATCACTAATTCTTTCCTCTGCCTGTTCAAATCTCCTGTTATGTGCTTCCAGTGTATTTTTCATTTCCTGGATTGTGCCATTCATCACCATCATATCCATTATCTTTTTATGTAAGCTTACAATTTCTTTAGTATGTTCTCCCAGTGTATTCTTAATATCCTTAATCTCTTCTTTCACTTCACTAAGTTGGTCCATGATATTTGTTTGGACAACTTTGATTAGTTGTTTTCTGTTCTGCATTTCCTCTTTGTTTTTAGTTTGCTAATTGAACTGTGCCATGTCTTCCTGTTTCTTAGTATGGTTTGTAATTTTTTGTTGCTGTCTGGTAATCTTTTTATCTCGATGGGTTTATTCAGTTGATTAGCTTCTCTCTCTACTCTAGGGCTTTATTTAGTTTCTGTTTATGTGTGTGTGTTAAGTTTTCTCTTTGCCACTTTGTTCTTCTTATTCTATTTCCTTGCTGTTTTTTATGTTTCCTTGAAAGAAAAAAAAAAGGTTAATAGTAATAATAATAGTAAAAGTTAGAAGAGGAACCATATAAGACCTAGGAAAATGAGTAATTAACTCATGTAAGCAGTGTAGAGTAATAGGAATAAAAAAGTGGAGTACAATGAAATGGGAAACCAAATAGAGAAATATATATAGAATGAATTAAAAGGTCAGAATGATGAGGAGAGAGGGAAAGAGAAAAGAAAGACAAAAAGAAAAAAGTTAATAAAAGAAAGACATATGAGAGAGAAATAAAACCAGAAAAATTGAGGACTAAACAAAGAGAGGTAGAATGTAAGAACAACAACAGAAAGTGGAAGATAGAAAGATGAAGAAAGGGAAAGAGATAGCATTGGCAGACAAAATTGGTATACACAAAAAAAGGGAAAACCAAGGAAGAGGAAACACAGCAAACAAGAAACAAACCAGCAGCACCTAATTTTAAAAAAGGGGCGGGGGGAGAAAAGGGAAAGAAAAACAAACAAACACATAAGTATGCAATCAAACAAAAACTAAAGAAAAATAGTCTTCTCTCTTAGGCCCCTAAGGAGCTTCTCAGGATGCCGGTGTTCATCAATCAATTGCCCTGCAGCCTGCCCTCTGCGGTTTTAAAGCACTTTTAGTGAGTAAACTAAGTTAAATAAATAAAAAAAAAATAACCCTTTTTTAGGAAAAATAAAAAACCCAAGAGAAGCTAATGCAAAAATAATGTCTACGTTTTCCCTCTGCTAAACTATCAGCTAGATGTTTGATATCCCAGTGGATCACTATTGTAAGAGGAGCCAGGAATCGAACTAAGGACCTCATATATTCAAGGTGGAAACTTCTCCACTGAGCTGAACTTTCTTGTTGGGTCAGTAAGCTCTTCAGAAAGCTATCCAGTTACTTTCCCTTGGGCAGGTTTGATTCTTTGTAGTTGGGTAGATTCCTGCTGATTAGGAGCCTGTTTGTCCCTGCCTCCTTTCTATTCTTATTGCTTTCTCTCCCAGGGCAGCAGGATGCAATAACCTGTGTGAGTGTATCCCCCCTCACCTCTCCAGGTCAGGTTGAGTTCCCTTCTGAAATTCAAATGGGACCCTAGCAACCAAACTCACCACAGAAAAATGCCTTTCAACACTCTTCCAGACCACCCCCTCCTCCCAGGGGGCCCTAAATAGGCTCTTGGAAGCTTATTAAGCACTTCCTACTGCTCACCTCTCTTAGGGGAGTTGGAATTTTGATGGTTTTCAGCACTGGACTAGTCAATTGCCTGACTCTGCCCTCTCCCAGCCCAAGTTTCTCTATCCCAGGATGGTTAGGTAAATCAGGCTGCCTGCACAGATTCGCCTCTCCCCTCTTCCTGGTGCCGCCTCATGCCGGCTGGTATGCTCCCCAAAGCTCAAAGGGGGTCCAGGCAACCAAACCCACAGAAAGGAAACCCCTCTTCACCCTTCACCAGAACCCTCCCACTCCCAGAGTATGTTCCCTCCCGCTTGGTGGCTGGTGGGAGTCGGGGCTCACAGCAGCTTTTTGCCTTGAAGGTGGGGCCTAGCCATCCACCGTTTCCAGCCACAGGGATGAGAAACTCATGGTTTTACCTTGAGCTCTTTATCTCTTTGTCCAGCTCCCTCCAAATTGATGCCCTGAAGTCTTCTGCTCTGTGAGTTCCCAAAACAGCTCAGGCAGGATCTTGCCTGCTCTCAGCCCTTTTTTGTGAGAGAGATGGTGAGTGCACACTTAAATGCCATTTTGCCACCTAAACCCAGGAACAACCTTTTAAACAGAACTCACAGAGCCTTGACAGTAGTTTAGGAAGTCAGAGGTCATTCAGAATTTGGTGCAATCTAGTAACTTCTTTTTTTATTTTAATTTTAATTTTAATTTTAATTTTTTAAATACTTCAGATTACATAAATGTTACATAAAAAATGTAGAGGATTCCCATATGTCCCACTCCCTACCCCTCCCACACTTTCCCACATTAATAACACCCTTCATTAGTGCAGTATATTTGTTACAATTGTTGAACACATATTGGAGCATTGCCACTAAGTTTGGATTATAGTTTACATTATAGTTTACACTCTGTCCCACACAATTCTGTAAGTTATAACAAAATATATAATGGCCTGTATCCATCATTACAACATCATTCAGGACAATTTCAATGTCCTGAAAAGGCCCCCATGTTACACCTGTTTTTCCCTCTCCCTCCCCTCAGAACCTCTGGTGGCCACTGCCTCCATATCAATGATAAAACTTCTTCCATTGCTAGAATAACAATAAGTCTATAGTAGAATAACAGTAAGTCTGCTCTAGCCCATCGTTCATTCCCCAATCCAGAGGATTCTGGGATGGTGGTGCACATTCTGGTTCTAATTGAGAGGGGGCTTAGATCCCATGGGGCAGATGGATGGAACTATCTTGTTTGCAGTTGCAGACTCTCTCTGTTCCTTGGGATGGGCATTCTCCATCATCATCTCCTTGTTAGTTGCCCTGGGTGAGTCCAATGAACTAGAGAATAAGTGTTGCAACTCTTTTGAGATTCAGGGCCCAACTGGCACCTGGACAGTCCAAAGATTTAAGTCTCTTGGACATACACCTATCAAGTCTAGTACTAACTATAGGTTCAAATAGAAGGGGCGGAAGAGCCATGTGTAGGGAAACCACAAATGAGTCTATCTCTGTCATACCGTGGAGTGTAAATTCCAAAGTAGGGCCCACTGGCAGGGCACCAAACTCCTGAGTTGTCAGCCCTGCCTGTAGTGTCTGGATGTCTCTAGAGCCCTCAGGAGCCCCATTATTTGAGGTAATATTTACTGTGGCAGTCAATACCACTGCTGGGTATATATCTAGAATTGAAAGCAGGGGCATGAACAGATATATACACACCAATGTTCCTAGCAGCATTGTTCACTATTTCTTAAAGTTGGAAACAACCCAAATGTCCATCAACAGATGAATGGATAAGCAAACTCTGGTATATACATACGATGGAATATTACTCAGATGTAAGAAGGAATGCAGTATTAACACACGGGATAACATGCATGAATCTTTTTTTCTCTTTTTAAAGATTTATTTATTTATTTATTCCCCCCACCCCCCTCGTTGTTTAGCACTCTCTGTCGCTCTCTGTGTATTCTTCTGTGTCTGCTTATCTTCTCTTTAGGCGGCACTGGGAACTGATCCTGGGTCCTTCCAGAGTGGGAGAGAGGCACTCAATCTCTTGAACCACCTCAGCTCACGGGGCTGCTGCATCTCTCACTGTCTTTCCTCTGTGTCTCCTTTTGTTGCATCATCTTGCTGCACCAGCTCTCCGTGCAGGCCAGCAGTCCATGTGGGTTCCACTCCTGCATGGACCAGCACTCCTGCATGGGCCAGCACTCCGCTTAGGTCAGCTCACTACGTGGGCCAGCTTGCCTTTCACCAGGAGCCCTGGGTATCAAACCCTGGACCTCCCATATGATAGACCAGAGCCCAATTACTTGAGCCACATCAGTTTCCCAACATGCATGAATCTTGAAGACCTTATGTTTAGTGAAGCAAGCCAGGCACTGAAGGACAAATATTATGTGACCTCACTGATATGAATTAAGAAAATTGAGCAGACTCACAGAGCTAGAGTCTGGAGGATAGGTTTACAGGAGACAGAAAGGGAGTAGAGGGTTGTGAGCCAATGTCAATATGGGCAAAACCTGTGATAAGGTGGAAGAGTGTAGTTGTGCTGTGAATGGGCATGACAGTGATGCAGTGATGCTATTGGGTTGGGTGGTGCTGGTCTGTGAGGGGGAGTGGGGAGAGTGTTGGACTATCGGTGGAACTGGGGGGAGGGTCGAGAAAAGGAGCAGGTGAACTCTGGGGATTTGCAGGTCTCTGGTTAAAACTACAATGTTGGGAGAGTTCTCGGCAAATATGGCAGGGGAGGGTCATGGTGCAAGCTGTTGATGGTGGGGTGATATGTGAGAAAGGGTGTACCTGGGGCATGCTTTTTTGGAATATGAAAGGGTTCATCTTGTCATAGGGTGTTAGCTCAGTGGGTGGAGACCCACACAATAAACAAGAAACTATTAAACTCCCATCCTGGGGAATCCTGCTGTGTTTTCAAATAGAGGGGCAAGAGTCTCTTGAGAATATAGGCAGTGTCTAATAAAATAAAATAGACCAATATGTCAAGCCCTCAATATTATTGTAAGTAACTATGAATCTTATTCTTCAAAAAGTGAAACTTTGTGGTTACCATAGGTCCCTAGGAGAGGGGGAGGGAAGAATAGAATAGAATAGAATAGAATAGAATAGAATAGAATAGAATAGAA
>JAKSZT010007815.1:31625113-31841620 GCA_026826555.1 Tolypeutes matacus
TATTGTCTCTCCTCTATGCCTTTCAGCATATGATTATTTACACCTTCAGTTTATTAGTGCTCTTGTTGGCCTCTCCTGACTTATGGTTCTACTCACTCATGGCCTCCACCACCTACCAGACTTCTTTTAGTGAGTCTTTCACCTTCTGCTCCTGCCACCAAACTAACAGATTTGCTTGTGTTTTCTATTTTGCATTCAAATACCAAAAGAGAAATGGATTTGTTTGGTTAAACACTCTAGTTCTTGTTGGGCAAAGGCTTCTTGCCAGGTCCCTTTATAAACTCCTGTTCAGACCGTAGGTTGGCAGTTCTTGGATTAAGCATCCAATAAAGCTGTCGTGGCCAGATAGGTGGGGTCTCAGGGTTCTAGCACAGCAACTGACGTAGAATGAGCCCCTTAGAAGGGGCTGAGGGCGTGGGTGTAGTGGGCAGTCAGCATAGGGCCAAAGCACAGGCTTTTGACTTCCTGTTCAGGACTCTTTTTGGCATACTATGTTCCCTTTAAAGGAGTGGGGCATATGGGTATCCCCTATATTTTTTATGTAACATTTATGTAATCTAAATATGTTTTTAAAAAAATAAAAAAAGATCAATGTAATGATAGAGTTAGTGGAATTAAATGTACCATTATTAGCTGGTTGAGGAAGGAGTTGTGAGTAAAACTTCTCTGGGTCTCTCTGTTAACAGCAGAAAGTGTCTGATCCCCTGCTTGCTGGGGAAACTGAGAAGCATAAATTATTTTCAAGGACCTTGATTTCTTATTTTCAACCTCACTTGGTCCCTCTCTTGGACTTAATTACATTTCTACTCCAAGATTAACAGCAGCACTCATCCCAATACCAAGCTAAGTTCTTTAAACATCCTCCAGTTCATATCTTGTGATCACTAAGGCTGAGCTGAAGTTTTCTTAAGAAAAAAAAAAAATCAATATCTAAGCCAAAGAATGATCTCCCATGGATGAGAAAATCTTTCAGCTCATTCAAGGAAGTGGCTTTCAAAGTTGCTGGAGCACCTCAGAAGCATGAAACTATGTATAGACTAGTGGGAGGTTATAAAAATGACCACCTCTGGCTATGCTACTCTACAAAGTTCAGGTATTAACTTATCATCTCATCAAAATCTTATTTTTTTTTATTTTTATTTTTTTAAAGATTTTATTTATTTATTCATTCATCCCCCCCCTGCTGCCCGTGCTCGCCAGGTCAGCCAACCACACCGTGCGGGCGGGCCTGCCCCCACCAGGAGGCCCCGGGAACCGAACCCGGGGCCTCCCATATGGTAAACGGGAGCCCCACTGATTGAGCCACAGCCGCTTCCCCAAAATCTTATTGAAATGACAGAAGAAATGTAAAACAACAACTAAAACAAAAAAAACATAATAAAACCCCAGTAGCCCTGAAAAACCAGAAAGAGGGACAGCAATAGCCTATCAACCCTGAGAATTTCCTGGAACATATAAAACAGATTAGTTTGGAATGATACAGTAGCATGAAATAGAGTCATTAAATGAATAAACACAAGAAATCCCTCCAAATCCAGAGTTAAGGAAGGTAATAGAAAATAATTTAGAATTCTAATTATTGTATTTAGAGAAATTTGAGAGGGTATCACATCGATAAAATAATACATGGCAGAGATTGACTAGATGTTCACCATATCCCCTTTCTCTGCACATAAGAAGATAAGAAGACTACATCTCAGAAAATGCTTTGCAAGTAGTCCAGCAGCGGGTAAGATATTCGAAAAGTCCGTGCTTTCCGAGCTGTTTGAAGAGAGCAGTGACCTGCAAATGTCACTGGCTACAGTGACCTGCACAGATGGAGTTGGGCAGCAGGAGCCAGGAGCCATCCGCGAGCCCCTCCCGCAATGGGGCTACCACAGCGGGAGGAGGAAGGCCCAATGGAGGAGGAGGAGGCCCAGCCGTTGGTGGACCCTGAGGAGAAAGGAGGTCTTGTGAAAGGTCCCAGCCCTGGGGAGCAGCCAGGCCAGATCGCAGCCCCAGACTTCGAGAGCGAGAAGGAGAGTGAGGAATTGGCTGACTGGAAGGACGACTGCGACTATCCGGAAGAGGAGCAGCTGAGTGGTGCAGGCTGCAGAACATTAGCGGCCCTTGAAGAAGCCAACAAGATGTTTCTGATAACTTCCAGAGCAGGAGAAGCAGCCCTAGATGGCGCGCTTCAGATGCAGAGTACGAAGACCCCGTTTGATACTTGGCTTTTATCGAAAAGTTTTTTCACTTACGGTTGTCAATCACCTGACGGAAGACTTCGGCTGTGATGAGATTATCGATAGAGATTAGTTAAAAGCTGTTAGGAGAGGAAACTACTTGAGGAGAGACCCAACATTCCACTATCTTTTGGATTCATTCCGAACAGTTCCATACCTGTGAAAAACTTGATCTTAAATTTTTTTTTTGTTTTGTTTTGCAGAATAGAATAAAGCAGTGACTGCACACTTGAAAGAAAAGGACCTGAGAACTGTTGAAACCTCTTTTCAGGAATGTCCTGAAATATCTATGCTTCTGACTGTTATTCATCCAGATTATTTTCCTTTCCTGGGGGGAAAATCTTTCCTATTTGCTTCACCATGAAGAATGGCCTTGCAAGAGTAAGTCATGGCCAAGACAAACTGCCAACAGAGAGCCCACTGAAATTAACTGTTAAATGAGAAAAAAATAAGGAAAACGTCCAACTTAGGACACAAGATGTCTGAGTTATTTGGTCTGGAAGTCTATTGAGAAAACTTTGAAAATTCCAACTTTGTGATCTATTCAAGCTATAATTATCAAGGATAAATGATTTGTGTAAGATAGTTTTCAGTATCCCTACAGGATAAGCAAACCCAAAAAGAAATATATATCACATGTGCTGTATCTTAATATGTGTATCTAAGAGCATCTGAAATTTTGTTTATAAACAATTTTTTTTTAAGATCAAGTTTTTCACAGGTACAGAACTGTTTGGAATGAATCCAAAAGCTAGTGAACTGGATATAGTTCAGTGGTTGAGTGGTGGCTTCCTACCTACAAGGTCCTGGGTTCAATCACTGGCCCCCATTACCTAAAAAAAAAAAAAAAGAAAAGAAAAAGGGAAAAAAAAGAGTATGCAGAGAGACTCTGTCTGAGGTGCAGGTACATAGGGAAGGCTGAAATCTGATGGTGGACCAAGAACATCAAGAAAAACCTTCTGTCAACCTATCCCTACCCTAATGATAAGGTAACCCTGAGGAATTTGAAGCCAGAGTTGCACTGAAGGTAACCAGAGAAACAATAAAACTCAGCTCACTCCTGACTTGACTGATTCAACTCCCTAGACTAATGGCCAAGCAGAAGAAGAGGTGTGCTTATTCCCAGGCATAAATACTATTTACCTTAATCTCTACTGTTATACACAGACTGACAGTCAATAAAAACTTGTGAAACATGCAAAAAAGCAAGAAAATAAACCCACTGCCAATATAAAAGCAATCAACATAACCAGAACTAGAGAATGACCCAGATGTTGGACCTACCAGACAAGGAGTTTTAAAGAGCTATGATTAATATGTTAAAGGCCTGAGTGGAAAAGGTGGAAAATACATGTAACAGATGAGGATTTTCAACAGAGAAATGGAAACTATAAGAAAGAATAAAATGTAAATGCTAGCAGTGAAAAGCACCTTATTGCTGATAAAGAGATGAAGAATGCCTTCCATAGGCGTATCCAGTAGACTTGATACAACTGAGGGAAGAATCAGTGAAACATGAAGATAAGTCATTATAAATTGACCAAACTGAAATGCAAAGAGAAAAATGAATGTGGGGAGGACACAGAATAGAACATTCAAATGCTATGGGACAATATCAAATGGCCTAACATATGTATAATTGGAGTCCTAGGAGGAGAAGAGAGAAAGAACAGGGCAAAAGAAATATTTGAAGTCATAATGCAGAGAATTTTCCAAATATAATGAACGATATCAAATCACAGATGGAAAAGTCTCAGAGAACCCCAAGCAGAGTAAATGCCAGCCAACCAAAAACAAAGCAAGGCCAAAAAAAAAAAAAAAAAAGCTGCACCTAGACACTTTATATTTAAACTACCGAACACCAAAGATAAAGAGGAAGTCTTGAAGGCAGCCAGAGAATAAAGACAAACTACTTATAGAGGAACAAAATAAGAAATATAGTAGACTTCCTGGAAGCAATTTTATAAGCCAGAGGATAATGATGAAGCATCATTAAACTGCTGAAAGAAAAAAAAGGCTAGTCAACTAAGATTTTTCAAAAATGAAAGACAAAGAAGAACTTTTAAGACAAACAAACCGAGAGAATTCAATACTAAAAAATTTCTTTACAAATATATTTTTAAAAAATAGTTATTTTGGCAGAAAGAATGTGATACCAGGCAAAAAAAATTGTGTCTGAAATGAGGATACCAAGAAGAAATAAAGATAACAAGAAGAAATGAAGAACTCTGTAAATGGTTAAGATTAAGGTAACTATATAATATTTTTAAAATTATATTTAATTATTCTAAAACATAATTGACTCTCTAAAGCAAAAATAGAAGAAATGCAATGGTGGATTAACAGCACATGTAAAGGTAAAACGTATCACAACAATAACACAAACTATGGGAGGCAAGAATTGAAAGTATAGCGTTGCAAATTTCCTAGACTATATGAAGAGTGGTAAAATGTTATTTGAAGGTAGACTGAATAAAATAAAGATGTGTTCTTTAAATCTAAGGGAGACCAAAACAAAATTTATGAAAGAGATACAGATAATAAGTCAATAGTGAAGCTACAATGGAATCATAAAAATATTCAATAAATCCAAAAGCAGGCAGAAAAAGAGGGGGAAAGTAATAAAGAGCAGATGGCACAACTAGAAAACAATTAGCACAATGTTAGATTTAAATCTAACCATATCAATAATTATATTAAATGTTAGTGGTCTAAATACACAAATTAAGATCGGATAAAGAAATATACAACTGTATGCTATCTATGAGAAATCCAGTTTAAATATGAAAACACAGAGAGTATAAAAGTGAAAGAATGGTAAACCACATACCATGTGAATATTAATTAAAAGAAAACTGTAGTGGCTATATTAATATTAGACAAAGTATACTTTAGATCAAGGATACCAGGGTTAAAGAGGTTCATTACATCATAATAAAAGAATCATAGCAATATCTTATGTGTATACATCTAACAATTGAGCTTCAAAATACATGAAGCAAAAGCTGATAGAACTAGAGGGAGAAATAGACAAATCCACAGTTATAGGTGGAGACAGCAGAACTCGTCTCTGAGTAATTGATAAAATAAGCAGACAGAAAATAAGTAAGGATATAGAAGATCTAAACAATACTACCAATCAAATTGACCTAATTGGCATTTAAAGAAAACTCCACCCAACAAGAGCAGAACTATTCTTCTCAAGTGTACATGGAACATTCACCAATAGAAAAAATATTCTAGGCCATTAAACACACCTTGACAATTTTTTTAAAAAATTGAAATTTAATAAAGTATGTTCTCTTACCAAACAGAATTAAAGTGAAAATCAATGCATATATATCTGGGAAATCCACAAATATTTGTAAGTGAGACAATGTATTTAATAACTAATGTGTCAAAGAGGAAGTCAAAGAGAAAATCAGAAAATATTTTGAGGGGGGCAGATGTGGCTCAAATGGTTGGGCATCCGTCTGCCATATGGAGGGATCTGGGTTCGATCCCAGTGACCTCCCGGTAAAATAAATAAATAAATAAATAAATAAAATAAAATATTTTGAACTGCATGAAAATTAAAATACAACACATCAAAATTTGCTGGATGCAAGTAATGCACTGATTAAAAGGAAATTTATAGCGTTAAATGCCAATATTTTAAAAGAAGGAAGCCATAAATGATCTAAGCTTTCATCTTAAAAATTAGAAAAAAAGAGTAAATTAAACCAAAAGAAAGTAGAAGGAGGGAAATAAGATAACAAACCAATGAAATTAAAATAAAAAAGATAGATAAAATAAATAAAATATAATGATGGTTCTTTGACAAGATCACTAAAATTTACAAACTTCTATCTAGCCAGACTGATCAAGAAGAACAGCAGAGATGACACAAATAATCAATATCAGGAATGAATGAGGGCTTATCTCTACAGATCCTACAGACACTAAAAGAGAATAAGATATTATTGCAAAAAACAGACTGTCCATAAATTTAACAATTTATATGCTATGGAGAAATTCCTTGAAATACACAAACCACCAAATATCAGTCAAGAAGAAATAGATCAACTAAATAACATCGTATCTATTAAAGAAACTGAATTAATAATTTAAAACTTTCCAATAAAGAAAACACCCATAGCAGAGAGCTTCAATGGAAAATTCTACTAAACATTTAAGGAAGAAATACCACCAATTTCCACACAAACTCTTCCAGACGTGTGAAGAAGAAAAGAATACTTCCCAGTTCATTTTATGAGGTCAGCATTATCCTGATACCAAAAACAACAACAAAAAGATATTACGAGAAAATTTCAGACCAATATCCCCCATGAACATAGACATAAAGATCCCAATCAAAATATTAGAATATCAAATCAAGCAACAGAAAAAATGATAGTATATCATGGCCAAGAGGGTTTTATCCCAGGTATGCAAGGTTGGTTCAACATTTGAAAATCAATGTAATTCACTGTATCAAAAGATTAATAAGAAAAACCATAAGATCATCTCAATAAATGCAGAAAGAGCATTAGACAAAATCTAGAATTCATTCATGACACAAACTCTCAGAAAACTAAGAACAGAAAGAAACTTCCTCAATCTAATATAGGGCAGCTGACAAAAACCCTAAAGGTAACATTGTGCTTAATGATGCAAGACTTAATGCCTCCCTCCTAAGTCTGAGAACAGGGCTAGGATGTATACTTTCACGCTTCTATTTAACACTTTATTGGAGGTTTTAACTACTTAAATAAGGCAAGAAAAAGAAATAAAGGTTATACATATTAGAAAGGAAAAAATTAAACTATCTCCATTTGCAGATGAAATGACTATGTAGTAAATCCCAAAGAAACCACAAAAAAATCTACTAGAATACGTGAGTTTAGCAAGGTCATAGGATACAAGGTCAATATATCATCAATGAAGAATTTGCAACTAAAATGTAAAAGTACTATTTGAAATACTTATGTCTAAACATTATATAATATGTGCAATATATGTAATATATAAAGACCTAAATAAATGTGTTCTTGATGGGAACACTCAACATTGTTAAGATGCCAATTTTCCCTAAAAAATTATAGATTTAATGCAACTCCAATAAAACTCCAATAAAAATCCAAGCAGAATTTTAATATATATTTACAAGCTAATTCTAAAATTTAATGAAAAAAAAAAAAAAAAAAAACCACAAAGAAACTAGAGCAGCCAAAACAATTTTGAAAAAGAACAAGTTTACTATCTGATTTTGAGATTTACTATACAACTACAGTAAACAAGAGAATGTGGAATTGGCAAAAGAATAAATACATGGATCAATGAAAAGATAGAGTAAGAAAATAGCAAATGCCAGTAATCAAAAAACTTTTATATTGGCATAAAGGTAGACAAATAGATCAGTGGAACAGAATAGATAGTACAGAAATAGACCCACACATATATGGACAACAGATTTTCAGCTGAGGTGTAAAGGTAGCTGAGTGAGAAAGAATAGTTTTTCAGTGGTATTAGAACAATTATATATCCATATGCAAAAAAAACCTTAAATCCATGCCTCAAATGATATACCAAAATTAACTTAAAATAGATCATAAACTGGGAAGCGGCTGTGGCTCAATCAGTGGGGATCCCGTTTACCATGTGGGAGGCCCCGGGTTCGGTTCCCGGGGCCTCCTGGTGAGGGCGGGCCCGCCCGGACGGCGTGGTTGGCTGACCCAGCGAGCGCAAGCAGCAGGGGGGGGATAAATGAATAAATAAATAAAATCTTTAAAAAAAAAAAAAAATAGATCATAAACTGTAACTTTATAATTACTCTAGAAATCAGGTAGTGTGAGTTCTCCAACTTTTTCAAAGTTATTTCACTTGATAAGTTCTCTGTATTTCCATATGGACTTTAAAATTAGCTTGCCAATTTGTACTGACTCTACAGATCATTTGGAGAACTGACTTTTAACAATATTGTGTCTTTGGATCCATGAACACAGGATATCTCTTGATTTATTAAGGTCTTAAAAAATTTTCCCAGTAGGGCTTTATAGTTTCCAGTATACAAGTCTTACATGTCTTTTGTCAGATTTATCTCTAAATATGTCATAGTTTTATACTATTTTAAATGATATTGCCTTTTAAATTTTAATTTCTGATGATTCATTGCTAATAGAAATAAAAATTTTTATATATTTATCTTGTATTGTGTCACCTTGCTGAATTCACTTATTAGGTATAGAAACTTTTTTCTATATTCCATACAATTCTTTAAAGAGATGATCATATCATCTATGAATTAAGACAATTGAAATTTTCCTTTACAAGCTGCATGCCTTTTATTTATTTTTCTTGCCTTATTACTCTAGTTAGTATCTGCAGTACAGTATCAGACAGGAGTGGTGTGAACAGATATCCTAGCCTTATTTGCAATCATAGAGGAAAATCATTGTCTTTTTGTCATTAAGTATAATTTTAGCTTTAGGTTTTTTGTAAATGGTTTT
The DNA here is from genome assembly GCA_026826555.1 of Tolypeutes matacus. Classification (NCBI taxonomy): domain Eukaryota; kingdom Metazoa; phylum Chordata; class Mammalia; order Cingulata; family Chlamyphoridae; genus Tolypeutes; species Tolypeutes matacus. The sequence goes on from JAKSZT010007815.1 coordinate 31,633,827, forward strand.
TTAAATCAGGTTGAGGATGTTGCCTTCTACTTTTAGTTTGCTAAGAGGTTTTTTTTTTTTTTTTTAATCTGGATGGATGATGGAGTTTGGAAAATTCTTTATTTGTATGTATTTATATGATCATATGGTTGTTTTTCTTTTTCTTTTTTTTTTTTTTTTTTGTTAATATGGTGAATTACATTTTTTTTTCTGAGGTATGAGGAAGGGGGATCGAACCCAGGACCTTGCATGTAGGAAGCCAGCACCCAACCACTAAGCCACATCAGCAACCCTGAGTTGTTTTTTCTTTCTTTCTTTCTTTCTTTTTTTTTTTGCTTGTTTTTGCTTTTAGGAAACACTGAGGACCGAACCTGGGACCTCCCATGTGGTAAGTGGCACTCAACTACTTAAGCCACATCCACTCCCCTCCCCTATATTGATTTTTGATTGTTAAACCAACATTGCCTTCTTGGGACAAATCCCATTTGGTCATAATATATTAACTTTTTATATTGTTAGATTCAATTAGCTAATTTTTAATTAAGAAATTTTGCATCATGTTCATGAGGAATACTGATCTGTGACTTTTTTTTTCCCTCTATCAATGTCTTTGTCTTGTTTTACAACCAAGGTATCACTAGCCCCCACATAAGTTGGCAATTATTCCCTCGTCTTCAAGTGTCTGGAAGAGTTTGTATAGAATTGATATTTTCTTCTTTAAATGTTTGGTGGAATTCACCTTTGAAGCCAAATTGGGCTTGGAATTTTTTGGGGAGAAGGAATCCAATTTCTTTAGTAGCTACAGAGATATTTGGGTTATCTACTTCTTCTTGCAGGAGATTTGGTAGTTTGTGTCTTTGAAGGAATTTGTCTATTTCATCTGAGTCTTATATTTTTTAAGCATACAGTTGTTCATAATATTCCCTTATTATCCTCTTAATATCCATGGAGTCTGTAGTAATATTACCTACCTCAATTCCCAACATTGATAATTTATATCCTCTCTCTTTTTTTCCCTGTTTATTTAAGGTAGAGGTTTATCAATTTTATTGAGCATCTCAAAGAACAAGCTTTTGGTTTTTATCAGTTTTCAAGCATTTGTTTTCATCAGTTTTCTCCATTGTATTTTCTATTTCATTGGTTCCCACTTTATTTTATTTTTTATAATAATTTTTTTTTTTTACTTTTTAAAAGATACTTAGATTATATAAATGTTACACAAAAATTGTAGGAATTCCCATATGCCCCACCTCCCACCCTTCCCACAACCTCCCGCATAAACATCCTTCGTTAGTGTGGCACATCACCTGCAATAGATATACACATCTTGGGGCTTTGCCACTAAGCATGGACCATAGTTCACATTGTAGACCACACTCTCTCACACACAGTTCTGAATGTTATATGCTGTTGTAAAATGGCCTCTATCTGTCATTGCAATGTCACTCAGGATAATTCCCAAGTCCTGAAAAAGCCCCTGTATTACAACTGCTTTTCCCTCTCCCTGCCCCTAAAGTGTCCGGTGGCCACTGGCTCCACCTCAATGTTGTAATTTCTTCCATTGCGTGAATCACAATATGTCTATAACAGAATACCAGTAAGTCCACTCTAGTCCATAACTCTTCCCTCAGTCCTGAGGAGTTTGGGATGGTGATGTCCACTCCACCTCCAAGTGAGAGGGGGCTTATATCCCATGGATAAGATGGATGGGGTTATCCTGCCTACAGCTGCAGACTCTCTCCATTCCCTGGGATGGCCGTTGTCCATCATCATCTCCTCACCAGGTGTCCAGGGTGGGTCCATTGAGCTATAGAGCAGGAGTTGCAGCTCCACTGAGGTTCCGGGCCCAGCTGGCACATGGACAGCCCGAAGACTCCGGTCTTTGGAAGTACACCTACAAACTCTGGCACCACATATAGGTTTGAATAGAATGGACAGATGGACCATGTTCAGGGAAGACATATTTGGGTCCAACTCTGTCATTCTCAGGAGCAAGGATTCCAAAGTAGGGCCCACTGATAAGGCGCAAAACTCTGGGGCTATCTGCCCTGATATAGGACCTGGGTGTCTCCAGAGCTGTCAGGAGCCCCTCTGTTTGGGGTGTATCCAACATTGGAAGCCTATGAGGTTCTATTGAGATGTGCATAAGTGTTACCTCTGGGATAACCTCCTGACTCACTTTGAAGTCTCAGCCATATGAACTCATTTGTCTTTACCTTTTCCCCCTTTTATTCGAGGTCTTTTTTCAGTTGTATTGCCCCTTGGCACTTGTTAGTAATCCCTCCTTGCCAAGGAGGCTTATCTCCGGGAGTCATGTCCCACACTGGGAGGAAGGTAATGCATTCATATGCTGAGTTTGGCTTAGTGAGAGGCCACATTTGAGCAACAAGAGGCTCTCAGGAGGCAACCCTTAGGTACCCTATAACAATAGGCTAAGTTTCAATTCCAAGAGCAAAGACTCATAAGGCTAGTTATCAATAACAAGAGCCCATCAGTGGATCATCCTTCTTTGCCAGATACTGCCCCTGCACTTGGGGGACTGTTGCTACTTCCTTGGAGAATATGGCAGAGCTCTCCAGGATGGGAATTCAGTATTCTCTCATTTATTGAGTGGTTCTCCATTCACTGTGTCCATACCCTGTCAGCATTTGAACAATTTTATATACCTTTTATGTATGTTCAGGTGAACTTCCTCCCATGCACCCCCCATCCCTGACATCCCCCACCAACGATCCTCTCCCGCCCCAGTTGTAACCCTTCTGTGATCCAAAGCTTCTTTAAAGATAAAGCCAATACAATAGCCAAATACAATTAACAGGAAAATGACATAATAATGATGTTTAAATGTAAGAGATAAAATACATGAAAACTTAAAAAAAAAACTAAAAATAAAATTAAAGGGTAGGGTTATTCAAAAAATGAGGAAAAAAAAATTTTTTTTTTTTAAGTGAACAAAGTAATTTATTAAGGCAAATTCTTCATTCCCTAGAGTGACTGTGGATTGAATCACTGTAGAATTTGGAATTAATCCAATCAAAACAAGACTAGAATTGGTTGAGAATTCTTTCAGGCTTTTATAGTTTTTATTAACATCTATCTAGTAAACGGAATTGACCTAATAGACAACTGAAAGTAAAGACTAGATCTCTTGAAGTGCAAGGGCCAAAAGAACTTACTGTGGTTACTTAATTTAAAAAGCAAACTTACTGAATTGTATGACTAGGGCTATACTAGTTTAAAAATAGGCCAAGTACTGACACTGCATTCCCCTCATGCTAGCATTGTTCATTTAAAACAGTGACTACTAAAATATGTGGGTTCTACAGCTAACCCACAGAAAGCCCAACTACGAATTAAAGGTCTGTGTATCAAATATCCACCTCAGGTATACTATCAAAGTTTTATTTATGCCCCATTATTCAGTCAAAAGTAATGTAAATAGTCAAATTATAATAATCTAACGACCTGCATATTTCCATATGGATGAATGTCAATGTATCTGAATAGGAAATAAATGGCAATCCTATCTACCTATATCAGAAAAGAAAATAGAATGATCTTTCCAGATGTGCATACTCATCACTATAAGAAGAGGTATGCAGGTTTTAAGGTTTCACAATCAATTGTCAGAAAACAGCAGTTACTCCTGCAGTATCTTGTTAGCATCTGACTCAATTTTAGGTTACATGATTTAGTAGACATTACAAAACCATCTGCCAGCTACTTTATAGTAGCTGAATACTCATAAAATTTGTAATTCTGAGATGATTCCAACATTAACCTTACAATCATTATCGGAAAGAATAACAATGTGATGTAGAAGACCAGCTAATCAACATGACTAAAAATATGCTCACTTTCCAAAAAGTAACCTGGTCATTTGGAAAAATCACGGCTGTAATTTGGGGAACATTCCCACCTGGGCCACTGATGTGGCCAAGGCACATGATTTCTAATCAGGAACACTCAGATCAGGATGACATTAAGCCACCTCTGAGGAACAGCTTATACATTGCCTTCTTAGGCAGGCAGGCAGCATAACTGTTCCAATGAATTCTTCTCAAAGCAGTTTCATATCTTACCCACATCAACCCTAAGTTTGAAGTTACCTCAAAAACCAAAAAAGCATACGGGAGCAGAAGTGAGCAGATGTGTAAACTCTAGCACATTCTTATTGCTGTATTGAGTCTGAAGATGAGCACGTCCTACCCACAACAATGTTGTTCCAGGAGGCAGGGTAGGTAGAGTGGTAAATTAGAAAATAGACTATTAATTGCACAATTAATAGAAAAGTAAAAAACATGTCTCAAAATCTATATTAAGCCCATATCCAAAGGAGTCTTTTATGTCAGTGATGTGCTGGCCTTGAAATTCTGTGGAACAGCTGTGCGTCAGACTTACTCTGGCCTACTGGCATGGGTACAGCCCGCTTCCTGCTTGTGGAAGGGTGAATATGCTACACAGAGCTATGATGGTTTCTACTGTGGTGAATTTCACAGAAGTTCCAGGACTTCAATGTCAGGATCATTCCTTGTGTAAAGTTTGATGTAGGTGAAGATAAAGTGGTTTCTTGGTCAATAGCTGCAATTTCTTTCTTTTAAAGTCAGTGGGTTTTTTTGTATAGTTCTATTACAATCGGCCCAGGTTTAATTTCATCCATCTCCATGAAGGCAAAACACTTGGTGCTGGTAAATCTTTTCTTAGGCTTGTAGTGTTTGAATTCAAAGAAGATAGCTGCACCTTTGGTTAATTTTTCAACATGCTTCTGGAGCTCAATGTCCACATTAAAATGAACATATGTATCTTCTTTTCTTGAAGCCACAGGAGTATCTTGCACAGGAGTTAAATCTATGCCATTCAGATCCTTTACACTAACTGTAATATAGGGATCGATGCACTGCCCAGCATCTTTCAGACCAATCTTCTCAATTCTGATCGTGAGTAATGTCATTCCTGGTTCTGATGGTAACCTTGGTAATAAAGTACCAGGAACTCTTGCAGGAAAGGAATCAGGAGACCCAGCTCCAGCACCACCCTCCTCTTCATCTTCTTCAAATTCCAAATTCTCTTCTTCACCAGGTGCTAAAATTCTTCTTAATGGGACAGGCTGAACGTCAAATGGGAATTCTTTATTATAAGTAAGAATATTCTTTAGGATTGGTTCTAGCTTCTTCAAATCCTCCAGTTTAAATTCTTCTTGGGACTGTGTAGACTGTAAGGCTGCACTTCGCAATTCCAGGCATGCTGCAATTTTGCCTATTGTTTTCTTTTGTTCTTCTGTGAATTCAGAATTATTATGTTGAGCTTGGGCCTCTTTTTGCAGATGTCTTGCTAATATCTGATACTCGTCTATCACCTCCACCAGCTGGCCCCAAGAGTCGAAGTCGGCGCCTCTCCTAAAACTGGCGCCCCAGCGCTGCAGCAGACTCCTGGTCACTTCCGACATGGCCGGTCCCCACCCCGTCCCCTCCCGCCCCTACCCCAGCAAGGCCGGGCTCTAGGGTGCCATCCTCCCCGGGCCTGGCCCCGACATTAACAGGGCCAGAAGGATCGGCAACGGTCACCACCGCCACCCACCGAGGAGCCGCCCAAGCCCATTTGCCGCCACAGCCAAACTTTTCAAAAAAAAATTTTAATTAAAAATTTTTTTTGACATTTTGCCTTTTATCACTGCAATATCTTGTGTCCAATCTGCACCGTGGCAGCTTCCCCCTCTCACTCCCCAGTGTCTCACTATTTTTCATTTAATTTTCAAAGAAGTTTTAGGTCACAGCAAAGTCACACACTGAATACAAGACACTCTCATATACCCAACCTCCTCCCCCTTTCCTCACCCCATATTAAAACCTTTTTGTATGTGGATGGTAGCATTGTTATAACTGATATATAGATAGTGAAACATAGTTACTAAACATTCCCATGTTCCCCACCTCCCACACCTCCCACAACCTCCCACATAAACATCTTTCATTCGTGTGGCACATTACCTGCAACGGATATACACATTCTGGGGCTTTGCCACTAAGCATGGACCATAGTTCACATTGTAGACCACACTCTCTCCCACACAGTTCTGCATGTTATATGCTGTTGTAAAATGGCCTATATCTGACATTGTACTATCACTCAGGATAATTCCCAAGTCCCAAAAAAGCCTCTGTATTACAACTGCTTTTCCTTCTCCCTGCCCCTAAAGCATCCAGTGGCCACTGGCTCCACCTCAATGTTGTAATTTCTTCCATTGCGTGAATCACAATATGTCTACAACAGAATACCAGTAAGTCCACTCTAGTCCATAGCTCTTCCCCCAGTCCTGAGGAGTCTGGATGGTGATGTCCACTCTACCTCCAAGTGAGAGGGGGCTTATATCCCATGGATAAGATGGATGGGATTATCCTGCCTGCAGCTGCAGACTCTCTCCATTCCCCGGGATGGCCGTTGTCCATCATCTCCTCAGAAGGTGACTTGGGTGAGTCCATTGAGCTGAAGAGCAGGAGTTGCAGCTCCACTGAGATTCCAGGCACAGCTGGCACATGGACAGGCCAGAGGCTCCAGTCTCTGGAAGTACACCTACAAACTCTAGCACCAGATTTCCTCCTTGACCCACTGTTTGTCTTAGAGTGTGTTGTTTAGCTTCCATATCTTTGTGCCTAATCTGGTTCTCTGGCCCTTAGTGATTTCCAATTTCATTCCATTGTGGTCAGAGAAATTACTTTGTATAATCTCAATCTTTCTGAATTCATTGAGAGCTGTTCTGTGGCCTAGCATGTGGTCTATCTTGGAGAATGATCCATGTGCACTTGAGAAAAATGTATATCCCGCTGTATTTGGGGGTAATATTCTATATATGTCTATTAGGTCCAGATCCTCTAACATATTATTCAAAGTCTTTGCTTCCTTATTGATTCTCTGTCTAGATGTTCTGTCTAATGGTGATAATGGTGTATTAAAGTCCCCCACTATAATTGTAGAGGCATCTATTTCTCCACTTAGTTTTTCCAGTGTTTGCCTCATGTATTTTGAGGTGCCCCGGTTAGGTGCATAAATGTTTATGATTGTTCTTTCTTCTTGAAAGATTACCCCTTTTACTAATATATAGTGTCTGTCTTTGTCTCTAACAATAGTTTTGCATTTAAAGTCTATTTTGTCCGAAATTAGTATAGCTATTCTTGCCCTATTTTGGTTATTATTGGCTTGTAAGATTGTTTTCCAGCCATTCATTTTTAGCTTCCTTGAATCCCTGGGTCTAAGGTGGGTTTCTTGTAAACAACATATAGATGGGTCATATTTCCTTATCCATTCGGCCAATCTGTGTTTCTTGACAGGTGAGTTTAATTCATTAATATTCAGTGTTATTATTCTCAATGAATTTCTTACATCAGCCATATTTTCCTTGGGTTTATGTATGTCATATGTTGTTTTTATTTCTCTTTTTAGTTGTTCTTACATTGTCCTCCAACTCTCTCTCTCCCTCCTGTTTTTTTCCTTTCAACCTGTAGAACTTTCTTTAGTATTTCTTGAAGTGCAGGTTTCTTATTGGCATATTCTCTTAATTTCTGTTTATCTGTGAATATTTTGAACTCTCCATCATTTTTGAATGCCAGCTTTGCTGGATAGAGAATTCGTGGCTGGAAGTTTTTTTCTTTTAGTACCTTGACTATGTCATACCACTGTCTTCTTGCCTCCATGGTTTCAGATGAGAAATCAGCACTTAATCTTATTGTGCTTCCCTTGTATGTGACGGTTCTCTTTTCTCATGCTGCCTTGAGTATTTTCTCTTTGTCTTGAGCATTGGACATTGTGATAATTATATGTCTTGGAGTAGGCCCGTTGGGATTTATACTGTTTGGGGAGTGCTGTGCTTCCTGGACATGTACATCCATCTCCCTCAATAGGGTTGGGAAGTTTTCAGCCATTATTTCCTTCAACACTCCTTCAGTTCCCTTTCCCTCCTCTTCTCCTTCTGGGATGCCTATAATGCATATGTTTGTGAATTTTCTGTTGTTGGTTAAATCCCTAAGTCCCTGCTGGATTTTTTTCTATCTTTTTATCTATCTGTTCTACTATCTGTTTGATTTCAGATGTACTGTCTTCCACATCACTAATTCTTTCTTCTGCCTGTTCAAATCTGCTGCTATGTGAATCCAGCATCTTTTTGATTTCTTGGGTTGTGCCATTCATCATCATCATATCTGTTGTCTTTTTATGTATGTTTACAATTTCTTCAGTGTGTTCTCCCAGTGTCTTCTTAATATCCTTAATCTCTTCCTTCACTTCATTAAGTTGGTCCATGATATTTGTCTGGACAGCTTTAATTAGTTGTTCAATGTTCTGCATCTCTTCCTGGTTTTTAGTTTGATCATTGGAATGGTCTATGTCTTCCTGTTCCTCAGTATGGTTTGTAATTTTTTGTTGCCCTCTGGTCATCATTTTATCTTGATGGCTTTATTCAGTTGATTAGCTTCTCTCTCTGCTCTAGATTTTTATTTAGCTGGTGGTTCTGTGTGTGTGTTAAGTTTTCTCTTTGACACTTTGTTCTTCTTGTATTTCCTTGCTTTTTTCTATGTTCCCTTGAAGGGAAAAGATTAGGGCCAGAGGAATTGAAAGAGGTAAGAAAGGAAAAAGGAAATAGTAATATTGATAAAAGTTAGAAGAGGGGCCGTATCAGACTTAGTAAAATGAATATTTAACTCATGTAGGCAGTGTAGAGTAACAGGGGAAAAAAAGTGGAGTACTTACAATGGAATGGGGAACCAAATAGAGACAAATATATAGAATGATTTAAAAGGCCAGAATGATGAGGAGAGAGGAAAAGAGTAAAGAAAGGGCTGAAAGGAAAAAATTAATAATAAAAGAAAGAAAGAAAGAAAGAAAGAAAACAGAATAGATAAGATAGAAATCGACACCCATGAAGTTGAGGACTAATGAAAAAAGGTGGGATGTAAGAACCACAACAGAAAGCAGAAGGTGGAAAGAAGAATGAAGGAAAAGAGATAGTGTTGGTAGACAAAATCACTATACACAGAGAATGGAAAATCAAGAAAGAAGCACAGCAAAGAAGTAACAAGCTAGCAGCACCTAATTACAAAAAAGGGGGTGGGGTGGGGAGGAAAGATGAAAGAAAAGCAAGAAACAAACAAACAAAGAAAAACCAAACCAACACATAAGCATGCAGTCAAACAAAGTTAAGGAAGAACGGTGTTCCTTCTTGGCCCTTGTGGAGCCTCTCAGACTGCGTTCATCAAACAATTACCCTGCAGCCTTCTCTCTGCAGGTTTTGAGGCAGATTTTAGTGATTAAATTGTTAAAAAAAATTTTTTTTGAAGAAATAAGGAACCCAAAAGAAGGCCTCTTCTGGAATGCCCCCTCTGCCGAGGGGACCCTAAATAGGTTGGTGGAAGCTTATCAAACACTTCCCAATGCCTGACCCCACCTGGGGAGCTGCAACTCTGATACTCAGAGCAGAACTATAAAATTGGCTGGCTCCGACCCCTCCCGAGCGCCTCCATGTCCCAGGGCTGTTAGGTAAATCAGACTCCCTCAGCAGATTTGCCTCTCCCCTCAGCCGGGCACCACTTCTAGCCGGCTGGCTTGCTCCCAAAAAGCTGCAAGAGGGTCCAGGCAGCCAAACTGACAGAAAAAACCTCTCTCACCCTTTGCCAGGACCCTCCCACTCCAGGAGAGTGCTCCCTTTCACCCGGTTGCTGGGAGGGTGGGGCTTAGCCGTCTTTTTTTCCCCAGCTGGGGGAAAAAACTCACGATTTTATATTGAGCAGTCCACCTCGCTGTCCAGCTCCCTCCAGATCGATGTCCCCAAGGTTCTCACTTTGCAGGCTCCCAGAACAGCTGGTTCCCACTTTAAATATTATTTTTTCCCTTTCATCTGCTTACTTTGGGTTTAATTTTCCCTTCTTTTTTCTCGTTTTTTTTTTTTTTTAGGGTGGAAGATGATTGAGTTGAAACCTTTCTTAATATAGGCAATTAGTGTTACATTTTCCTTTTTAAATAGTGTTTTAGATGTATCACATAAGTTTTGATAGTTTGTATTTTAATTTTCAACCAGTTCTAATTCCCTTTTTAAATTAAAAAAAAAATACATTATTTAGAAATGTATTATTTTATTTATGCATTTTTGAGGATTTTCCATAAATCTTTCTGTTAATGATTTCTAATTTAATTCCATTGTAGTAAGAGAAAATACTTTTTATTATTTAATCCTTTAAAATTTATTGAGATTTGTTTTATGACCCAGAATATGGTCTATCCTGGCCAATAGTTCATGTCCACTTGAAAAGAATGAGTATTCTGCTCTTGTTAGGTAGAGTGTTCAAAAATGAATATTAGGTCCAGTTGGTTAAGTCATCTATATACTTACTGATTTTCTGTCCACTTATTCTACAAATTACTGAAAGAGAGGGGTGTAGAAATCTTCAAATATAATTATGGATTAGTCCACATATGTTTCAGTTTTATAATTTTTTGCCTTGTGTATTTTGAAACTCTGGTATTAGATGCATGTTAATTATTGACTATTATGTTTTCTTGAATTGACTCTTTCATCATTAGATGTCCTTTTTTTCTCAGGTAATTCCTTGCCCTGAACTCCACTTTGTCAGATATTAATATATCCACTCCAGCTCTCTTGCAATTAGTATTTTCAAATATTATTTTTCTATTCTTTAATTTTTAACCTATTAGTGTCTTTGCATTTAAGGTATGTTTCTTGTAGATAGAATATAATTGGGACATTTAAAAAATCATCAGTCTGTTTAATCTATTTTTATTGGATAGTTTACACTGTTTTAATAGGCTTTATTGTTTTAAGTTTTAGAATTACAGAAAAATTTTCAAGATAGTAGTACAGTGATTTCCCATATAACCCAAATCCAGTTTCCTTATTCTTAACATTTTACATTTGTATGGTATATTAATTACAATTAATGAACCAATATTGATAAATTTTTTGATGGTTAGGTTCATGTGTAACTTGGCCAGGTAGTGGTGTCCAGTTGTATGGTCAAGCAAGCACTGGCCTGATTGTTACTGTGAGGACATTTCATGGACTTAAAGCATCATTAAGTTTATTGCATCTATGGCTGATTACATCTACAGTCAACTGAGGAGATTGCCTTCCACAATGAGAGATGTCTCATCCAATCAGCTGAGGCTTTAAAAGGAGAAGTGATGATTTCAGCAGTCAGAAGGGAGTATTTCCATCTCTACTTCAGCCAGCCAGCTTCTTCTGAGGAATTTTTTCAAAAACCTTCATGAAAGTTCCCAGGTTGCAGCCTGCCCTACGGAATTTGGACTTTTCCATTCCCACAGTTACATGAGACACTTTTAATAAAATCTCATAATATTTACAGATATCTCCTATTGTTTTTGTTTCCCCAGAGAACCCTGACTATTACAATTATTATTAACTGAAGTTCATTATGTTCCAGGAACCCATCCAGGATGCCGTATTACATTTAGTTATCATATCTCCTTAGGCTGTCTTGGCTGTGGTGGTTTAGACAATTTATTTTTAATATAACAATCATATGGTTGAAATTTAATCTATCATCTTCCTATTTTTCACACATTTGTTCATTACTCTGCTTTTTTTTTTACTTATTTTTCTCATGTCCTGCCTCTTTTTAAATTTATTGAGTACTTTTATTATTTCATTTTATCTCCATCCTTGGTGTATTAACTTTTTTTTTTTTTAGGTACCGGGCCAGGGATTGAACCCAGGACCTTGCACATGGGAAGCCAGTGCTCAACCACTGAGGCACATCGGCTCCCCTGAGTTGGTTTTTTTTGTTTGTTTGTTTGCTTGTTGTTTCCTTTTTTGTTTCTAGGAGGTACTGGGAACTGTACTCAAGGAAGCAGGCACTCAACTGCTTGAACCACATCTGCTCCCCAGTGTATGAGTTTTAACTCTTGTTTTTAGTGGTTGCTCGATAGTTTACAATAAGCATCTTTATCTTATCTTTATTGCAAAACCTTCTGCCTTCAAATAATATTATAGCATTTTATGCATAATGAGACTTATAACTGTATACTTGTATCCCATCCTTTGTGTTAGTGTTATTTAACCTTTATAATCTAACCCACAAAACACTGGTATTTTTGTTTAAAACTATTACTTTTTCTTGAAAAATCTTCACTGAGCAAAACTTACATAATATAAAATTTACCCATTTGAAGTTTACAGTTCAATGATTTTTAGTAGGTTTACACAGTTCTGCCACTATCACTGCATTCATCCCCCACAAATTCCCTCCTGTGCATTTGAAGTCACCCCCACCCCTATTCCAAAAATCAGGTAAACACTGATCTGATTTCTGTCACTATACTTGTGGCTTTTCAGAAATGTAAATGGAATTATGTTCATAATTTCATCTGAATGTAGTCACTTGAATTTGGTGTCACTTAGCACAACGCTTTTGAGGTTTATCCACGTTGTTGCATGTAACTATTGTGTCATTCCTTTTTATCCCGAGTATTATTTCATTGTCTGTCATACCACATTTAGTTTATCCACTCACCTGTTGATAACTATTTATGTTGTTCCCAGTGTGTGGCCATTTGCATAGCGCTGCCGTGAACTTTCACATACAAGTCTTTGGTGGGGGGGGCACAAGTTTTTATTTCTCTTGTTTATCTGTCGGGGTGAAATTGCTGAATCCTATTGAAGTGTATGCTTAACTTTTTACCAGCTTCCAACTGATTTCCAAAGAGGCCATACTACTTTATATTCTCACCAGCAATGTGGAAGGCTCAATTTGTCTACATTCTCACCTACACTTGGTATTGTTTCAGTCATTTAGCTTATAGATATTTTAGAGAGTGTGTAGTAGTATCCGATTGTGGTTTTAATTTGAATTTACATAATGATGAATAATACTGGGAATATTTTCCATGCTTATTTGCCATCCATATATCTTGGTGTTGAAGAGTCTGCTTAAATATTTTCCCCATGTTCCTTTGGGTTGTTTGAGTTTTTATTATTAGCTGTAAGTGTTCTTTGTATATTCTGGATGCAAGAACTTTATCAGATATATGGTTTGCAAATATTTTCTCTCAGTCTGTGACTGCTCTTTTCATTCTCTTTATAGTGTCTTCAGAAGAACAAACGTTTTTAATTTTACCAAAGTAAAAAATTCAATTTTAGTCTTTTATGTATCATACGTCTGACATTATAATTAAAAACTGTTTGCCTAACTCAAGATTTTCTCTTATGTACACTTCTAGAAATTTTAGAGTATTAGGTCTCATATTTAGGACTATGATTCATTTTGAATTAATTTTTGTGGGTGGTGTGAATGAGGATCTGAATGCATTTTTTACATATGGATTTCCATTATTTTAGCACCATTTATTAAAAATGATATCCTTTCCCCTCTGGAACTGTCTTTGCCAAAGCTCAGTTGACCATGAATGTGGGTATATATCTGGAATCTCTATTCTGGTTCATTGATCTATATGTATACCATAAGCCCAAACTATGCTGTCTTGATTTGTTTCCTACATGTCATGTCTTTTTTTGTTGTTCCTTTACTCCCACATCACTGCCTTCTTTTTTGTTCAATAGATATTTCTTAGTGTGCCATTTTAATTCTCTTGTCATTTCTTTTGCCACGTTGAGAGATAATTTTCTTGGTTGCCCTCAGGATTACAATTATTATCTTACTTAGTTCAGGTTAATACTAATTTAATTTCAATCATGTATAAAGCTTTGCTCCTTTATAGTTCAGTTCCTTTCCTCCTCCTTTATGCTATTATTGTCATACAGATTCAATCTTTATACTTTATAAGCCCATCAACAGAGTTTTATAATTATTGCTCTGTGCAATTGCCTCAAATCAGATAGCAGAAAAAAAGAATCATAAACAAAAAAAAAATTACAGTTATACTGTCTTTTTATTGTGATAAAAATATATAATGTAAAATTTTCCATTTTAACCATATTTACCTAGGTAGTTAGCTTTGCCGGTACTCTTAATTTCTTCATGTGGATTTGAGTTACTGTCTAGTGTTCATTCATTTCAACCTGAAGGAATCACTTTGTATTTTTTGTAAAATAGGTCTTACAAAAAGTTTTTATTTATTGAGATTGTCCTAACTTCGTTGTTTCTGAAAGATAATTTTGCTGGATTTAGAATTCTTGATTGATGGTATTTTTCCCCATACTTTGAATATTTTGTCCCACTGCCTTCTGACCTCTGTATTTTCTGATAAGAAATTTGTTGTTAATCTTATTGAGGATCCATTGTATGTGATGATTTGATTCTCTTTTGTTACTTTCAAGATTCTCTTTCTTTGGCTTTTGACAGTTTGATTATGATGTGTCCAGATGTGGATCCTACTTGGAGTTTATCCTATTTGGATTTTTTTGCACTTCTTTGATGTATATATTAATGTTTTTCATCAAATTTGGGGAGGTTTCGGGCATTATTTCTTCAAATATTTTTTCTGCCCCTTTCTCTCTCCTTTAGGCACTCCATAATTCATATGTTGCTGTGAGGCTCTGCTCATTTTTCTTCATTCTTTTTTCTCTCTTTTCCTCAGGCTGTATGATTACAATTGACCTATCTTCAAATATGCTGACTCACTCTTCTGTGAGCTCAAATATGCTGTTGAGCTTCTCTATTGAATTTTTCATTTCTGCTATTGTACCTTTTAACTCCAGAATTACTATTTAGTTTTAGTTTAGTTTTTTAAAAATGTCTAATTTCTAACTCTTTCTTGATATTCTTTATTTAATGAAACATTTTTCTCATACATTCCTTTGGCTCTTTACACATGGTTTCCTTTAGTTATTTGAACATATTTGTAATAGCTAATTTAAAGTCTTTGTCTAATAAGTTCATTATCCAGGTCTCCTCGGGGAGTTTCTATTGACTACACTTTGTTCCTGTTTATGGGCCATACTTTCCTGATTCTTCGCATGTCTCATAATTTTTATTGAAAATTAGACATCTAAAATAATACAAAGTGGCAATCTGGAAATCAGTTTCCATCCCCACCACCAGGGTTTTTTGTAGTTGTTTTTGCTGCTGTTTGGTGACTTGACTGAACTAATTCTGTTAAGTCTATGTTCTTTGTTACATGTGGCCATTATTTAGTTCCATGGTCAGCTAGGGATTAGACAAATATATCCCTTGATGCCTTCAACCAAAAAGTCTCCCAGTCTTTGCTGAGAGGCAAGCAATTTATAACTCTCCTTCAGCCATCACTTCTTCCTCATGAAGAACCTCAAGTTCAGCCAAGGGCCTTCTAAGTTCTGGTTATGTGCATAGCCCTGCACAGCTGCATGACCTTCTAGATCCTCAAGAATATGGCAGAACTTTTCAAAGCCCCCTATGGACATCTCGTTATCCAGTTTTACCTTTTAAGTTGTTGGTCATCTTCTTGTTTGCTCCAACTACTATTGTTGCCTCAGGCAGCAGTGATGTTAAGCAATGCCTCTGCTTGTATTAGACCAGGGGTTCTTAACCAGGGGTCCATGGCCCCTCAAGTGGTCTCTGGAAAGATTTCAGGAGGTGTGTGACTTTGAATTAAAAATTCAAAAAAAACATTATTCTTATCATTAGGGAAATGTAAATCAAAACTACAATGAGATATCATTTCACACCTATCAGAATAGCCACTATTAAAAAGACAGAGAACTACAAGTGTTGGAGAGGATGTGGAGAGATAGGAACACTTCTTCACTGTTGGTGGGAATGCAGGATGGTACAACCACTATGGAGGCTGTTTGGAAGTTCCTAAAGATGTTGAATATAGACTTGCCTTGTGACCCTGCAATACCACTACTGGGTATATACCCAGAAGAACTGAGAGCAGTGACACCAACAGACATCTGCACACCGATGTTCATAGCCACATTATTCACCATTGCCAAAAGTTGGAAACAACCCAGGTGTCCATCAACAGATGAATGGATAAACAAACTGTGGTCTATTCACACGATGGAATATTATGCAGCTATAAGAAGAAATGAAGTCATAAAGCATATGGCAACATGGATGAACCTGGAGGACATTACGTTGAGTGAAGCAAGCCAGACACAAAAGGACAAATATTGTATGAATGCGTTACTATGAACCAAATATATTGTGTAATATATTGTTTGATTAAAAAAAATTTATATGCATCCATTACATTTAATTGAGAAATGTATATATTTATTCATCTGTGTTTACTTTTTAGTTTTTAATTGTTTATATTTTCAATTATTAAATGTACAAAATAAAGTAAAAAAAAAACATTATTCTTGTGGGGACACGTTGGTTTGGGTATGATATATTTATTAAATAATATATAGTATCATGTGGACTTAGTAAGGGGTCCATGGTTTTCACATGACTGACAAAGGGGTCCATGGAACAAAAAAGGTTAAGAGCCCCTGCTTTAGACAATCACTCCAGGTAAAAGGCTGTTTGCAGTGAGTGAGTTCTGAGTCAGGTCAAATAAGGACAAGTCCTGCCAGTGCGGGAACTGACAGGTAAAATAATCACAGTTCTCTGGGGATGGGGCTTGTGGGGAGCTGTGAACTCATTTTGCCCCTTCCACTGGTTGGTTGGATGTGGGCTTTCATGGCTATCCTTATTGTGGAGCTGCTGGTTTTCAACGCTACTGCAGACCTGGAAAGAGGGAAAGGGAATAGGGCAAATTAAGATGCTTTAAAGCTCACTATTCTTAATGTGATTCAGCCTTTTCCTCTTGAATAAATGCTTCTTGGATCATTGCAATCCTTTGGTTAACTTCCAGAGTTCTGAAAGTTTTTATTTTGGCATATGTTTTTTGCGAGTTTTCTCATTGCTTTTATGGTGGAGCAGGTTTTGGGGGTCCTTACTCCACCATTCCCAAAGGTTCTCTCTTTTGCTGTATTTTAAATTTTTTTCTTAATGATTGTTCTGGCAATTACAATACGCATTTTTAATTTATCAAAATCTACTTCAAGTTAATACTGCCATAATTCTGGCAAAATATATCAACTTTGCTTCAATACAGCTCCACTTCCTTACCCCTTCTTTGTGATATTATTGTCAAATAGTACATCCACATATCTTGTAAACCCAACTATATAATATTATAGATATTATTTCCAAAGTTTTATTTTTTTTAATTAAGTGATGAAAAGAGAATGTTTGTATATAGAGCCTTTTATACTTACTCACATATTTATCATATCAATTCTTTTCAGTCCTTCCTGTGAATTAAAGTTGCTGACATTATTTTCTTTCAGCCTGAATAAATTTGAATTCCTTAATATATCTTGTAGGGCAGCCCTGTTAGCAACAAATTCTCTGTATTTACTTTAACCCTGGAAATGTCTTTATTTTACTTTGATTTTGAAGAATAGTTTCCCTGGATATAGAATTCCTGATGGATGGGGTTTTCTCTTTTAGCATTTTGAATATGTCTTTCCTTTGCCTTCTGATCTCCATTGATTCTAATGAAAAGTTAGCAGTTTATTATATTGTTGTTCTCCTGTACTCAAAGATTTGTTTATCCCTTGATGCTTCAAGAATTTATCTTTGTCTTTGGTTTACTTCATGACTTCATTTCTTCTTATAGCTGCATAATATTCCATTGTATGTATACATCACAGTTTGTTTATCCATTCATTGGTTGATAGAAACCTGGGTTGTTTCCATCTTGTGCCAATTGTGAATAACACCACTATGAACATCACTGTGCAGATGTCTGTTCGTGTCACTGCTCTCAGTTCTGAGTATATATTCAAGTTCCTTAGGAATTGCCAAACAGTCCTCCACAGTGGCTGTACCATTCTACATTCCCACAAACAGTGAATAAGTGTCCCTATCGCTCTATATCCTCTCCAACTTGTTGCTTTCTGATTTTTTAAAATAGTGCCACTCTAACAGGTGTGAAATGATATCTCACTATTTTTTTTTGACAATTTATTTGGTATGTATTCAAATCCTCTTCTATTGTGTTTTTAAATGTATATATATATATTTTATTGAAGTATATCACTCAAACATGAACATACATAAACAATAAGTGTACAGTAATAGTTGTGAACTTACAAAACAAACATACACAACATCATACAGGGCTCTCATACCTCACCCTACCAACAATACCTTGCATTGTTGTGAAACATTTTTAACTAATGATTAAAGAGCATCCTCAAAATATTACTACTAACCAAAGTATTTTCCCCCAACCCACCCTATTATTATTACTACTATATCATTTATACATGAACATACATAAACAATAAGTGTATAGTAAAAGTTGTGAACTTAAAAAGCAAACATTCATAACATCATACAAGGGGTCCCATACATCAACCCTCCACAACACCTTGCATTGTTGTGAGATATTTGTTACAAATTATGAAAGAATATTGTCAAAATCTTACTACTAACTGTAGTCCTTATCTTACATTTGGTGTATTTTTCCCCCAACCCACCCTAATATTATTATTTAAATATATTTTTATGACAGAAGTTGTAAACTTACAAAACAATCATGTACATGAGCAGAATTCCCATACAACACCCCTCTATCAACACACCACACCGTAGTAGAACATTTGTTAGAGATTATGAGGTAATGTCATCAGACTATTACCAGGTCCATGGCGTACATTTGGCACACTTTTTCCATACTCCCCCATTATCAACACAGTACATCTTTGGCATAGATGCATGAATATTACTTTATTACTGTTAACCACAGACTGTAGGTCACTCCAGTTGTATTTTTCCCATGCTTCTCCACATTCTCACCACCCTGCAATAGTGATGTACATCTGCTCTAGCTCACAAAGGACACTCCTGCATCTGTACCATCAGCCACAATTCTCATCCACCTCTGGGTTTACCGTGTTAGTCAGTCCCTAGATTATTCTCTAGCTTTCTTTCAATTGGTATTTACATCCCTAGACTACTCTTTTCAGCCACATTCCTATTTATGAAGCAGCCGTTACTCACTATAATATGTTACCATCAACTCTATACATTTCCACACTTTTACAGTAAGTTAATTACAACTTCTACATATATTAAACATCAGTAGTCCATCTCAGTCCTCCTCTTATCTCCTTTAAAAATCCACCACTTACCACCAAGTCTTGAAGATATTTTCCTACATTTTCTTCCAGAAACTTTATAGTTCTTGCTTTTATATTTAGGTTTTTTATCCATTTTGAGTTAATTTTTGTATAAAGTGTGAGATAGGGGTCTTTTTTCCTTCTTTTGGCTATGTATATTCAGTTTTCTAAGCACCATTCATGGAATGGACTGTTCTACCCAAGCTAGATTGGTTTGACAGGCTTGTTAAAAATCACTTGACCATAGATGTGAGGGTCTGTTTTTTAACCATCAATTCAATTCCATTTATCTGTGTGTCTGTCTTTATGCCCATACCTTGCTGTTTTTTTTTTTTTTTTTTTAACCACTGTAGCTAGGTAATATGATTTAAAGTCTGGAAGGGGGGTCCTCCAACTTTGCTTTTCCTTTCAAAGATGTTTATGGCTATTCAGGACACCTTACCCTTCCAAATAAATTTGATAATCCTGTTTTCCATTTATTTTTTAAAAATGCTGGTGGAATTCTTATTGGGATTGCATTGAATCTGTATATCAATTTGAGTAGAATCATCTTAATGATATTTAGTCTTCCAATCAGTGAGCATGGACTGTTCTTCCAATTATTTAGTTCTTTTTTTATTTCTTTTAACAATGAGTTGTAGTTTTCTGAATACAAGTGCTATATATCATGTGTTAAGTTTATTCCAAAATATTTGGGTTTTATCTGTCATTTTATTTTCACCACTCTTTTGACAATTTTTGTTACTTTTACTGATATAATCTTCATTTCTCAACTCTCTTCCAAGGCCCTCTCTCCTGTCTTTTCTTTTCAGACTGTAGCACACCCTTTACTATGTCCTGCAAAGCTGGTCTCTTGGTTACAAAATCTCTCAGTTTCTGTTTATCTGTAAATATTCTAAATTCACCCTCATTTTTGAAAGATAATCTTGCTGGATATAAGATTCTTGGCTGGAAGTTTTTCTCTTACAGTATATTAAATATATCACACCACTGTCTTCTGGACTCCATGGTTTCTGATGAGAAATCAGCACTTAATCTTATTGGGTTATCCCTTATATGTTATGCATTGCTTTTCTCTTGCTGCTCTTGGAATTCTCTCTTTGCCTTTGGCATTTGACATTCTGATTAGTATGTGTCTCTGAGTTGGTCTATTCAGATTTATTTGGATGGGAGTACATTGTGCTTTTTGGACACGGATAGCTATGTCCTTCAATAGGGTTGGGAAATTTTCTACCATTTTTTCTTCAAATATTCCTTCTGCCCCTTTTCCCTTCTCTTCTCCTTCTGGGACACCCATGACATATATGTTTCCACATCTCTTGCTGTCTTTTAGCTCCCTGAGAACTTGTTTGATTTTTTCTATTCTTTTCTTCATTTGTTCTTTTGTGTTTGCTTTCAGAGGCCATTTCTTCAGGCTCACCAACCCTCTATTCTGCCTCCTCAAGTCTGCTATTATATGATTCCAGTGTATTTTTAATTTCATTTATTGCACCTTTCATTCCTGTAAGACCTGCTTTTTTTCTGTTTGCTTTCAAATTCTTCTTTGTGCTTATCCAATGTCTTCTTAATATTCTTAATCTCTTTAGCCATCTCATTAAATTTATTAAGGAGATTTGTTTGAACATCTATGATTAGTTGTCTCAACTTCTTTATATCATCTGGAGGTTTATCTTATTCCTTTAACTGGGCCATATCTTCCTGTTTCTTGGTGTAGACTATAATTTTTTGTTGGTGTCTTGGCATCTGGCTTACTAAATGTATTTATTCTGGGTGCAGTTTCTTTAATTTAGGGCTTTCTTGCCCTTTCTCTCTTGCTGGTTGTATCATACAGGAGCCAAGGTTGTAGTTGGTACTGCAAGCTATGGAGGCTCAAGCTGCCCTCATTGCCCCAGGGACCAATGAAGCTTCTCCCAACTTTCTTCTTTGCCAGGGGTAGGGACAGAGCCACAGCTGTGTGTAACAATCCAAGATGTGCAGGCCTAGACTGTAGTTGCCCAGAGAGACTGATGAAGCTTCATGCCCCTTTCTCCCCTACTTGGGGTGGAGATGGAGCTGCAAGTGTGGGCAGCAATCTATACCATGTGGGTCCAAAATGACTACAGTTACCCCGATAGATTTCCAATTATTCAGTCTGGGCCAGCTAAATGTTCCTGCAGCTACCCAGAGAGGCTGGTGCAGGACTCACCAGCTTCCTCTCTGCCAGAGGTGGGACTGAATACTATGCTAGGGCTGCAGTCCGATCTGGGTGAAAGAAAAGGTTCTCTACCAGCACTGTGATTTTCAGTTTGCCCCGCTTCCCCTTGTGCCAGGGCAGAGTTAAGATGGTGGCTACCGACCTCTTTCTGACTTGGACATGTTCAAATTTTAGCTGTTCTTAGGATTACACTTTAGCCTGCTGAATTTACTAATCAGTCTGAAGTTGGTGACCAACCATCTCTTCCTCCCCCGTTTTGGGGAAGTGGAACTTCCAATTTCAGCTGTGGAATAGCTCCTGAGGGGGCTTGTGCCACCAGTGGAGGATGGGCACTGGCCTCCATGGCGTAGAGTGCTCTACTTACGATCTTCTCTGCAGATGGGCAGTCTCCTCCCATTTTCAAGGATGTTTCAGGATGTTCTTCTGGTCTCCTGGAGCCCCCTAAGAGGTGCTTTAGATAGCTTTGGGTGATTACTAACTGCTCTGTAGGATGAGCTGACTCTAGGAGCTCCTTACTTTGCCGCTATCTTGCTGGTTGTTCTCATTGTAGTTTTGATTTGCATATCCTTAATTGCTAGTGATGTTGAACATTTTTTCATGTGTTTTTTTTGCCATTTGTATTTCTTCTTTGGACAATTGACTATTCAAGTCTTTTGCCCATTTTTTAATCAGGTAGTTTGTCTTTTTATTGTTGAGTTGTAGTGTCTCTTTATATATCATGGATATTAAACCCTTATCAGATATGTGATTTTCAACTATGTTCTCCCTTTGAGTCGACTGTCTTTTCAACCTTTTGACAAAGTCCTTTGAGTTGCAAAAATGTTTAATTTTGAGGACGTCCCATTTACCTATTTTTTTCTTCTGTTGCTTGTGCTTTGGGTGTAAGGTTTAAGAAAATACCACCTACCACAAGATATTGAAGATGTTTTCCTACATTTTCTTCTAGGAGTTTTATGACTGTCACTTTTATATTTAGGTCCTTGATCCATTCTGAGTTAATTTTTGTATAAGGTGTGAGATAGGGATCCTCTTTCTTTCTTTTGGATATGGATATCCAGTTCTCCCAGCACCATTTGTTGAATACACTGTTCTAGCACAGCTGGGAGAGTCTGGCAGCCTTGTCAAAAATCACTTGACTGTAGATGTGAGGGTCTGTTTCTGAGTTCTTGATTCGGCTCCACTAGTCAATATGTCTTTTTTTTTTTTATGCTAGTACCATGCTGTTTTTTACCACTGTAGTTATGCATTAAAGTCAGGAAGTGAGAGTCTCCTAACTTTGTTCTTCTTTTTAAAGACATTTTTGGCTATTCAGAGCCCCTTACCCTTCCAAATAAATTTGATAATTGGCTTTTCCATTTCTGCAAAAAATGCTGTTGGGATTTTTCTTGGGGTTGTGTTGAACCTGTAAATTAGTTTGGGTAGAATTGACATCTTAATGATATTTAGTCTTCCAATTCATGAACACAAAATGCCTTTCCATTTATTTAAGTCTTCTATTTCTTTTAGCAATATTTTATAGTTTTCTGAATACTGGTCCTTTATGTCCTTGGTTAAGTTTATCCTAAATATTTGATTCTTTTAGCCATTATTATAAATGGAATTTTTTTCTGATTTCCTCCTCAGATTGCTCATCAGTAGTTTATAGAAATGCTATTGATTTTTGCACATTAATCTTGTATCCTGTCACTTTGCTGAACTTGTCTGTTAGTTCTAACAGTTTTGTTGTGGATTTTTCAGGATTTTCTAAATACAGCCTCACATCATCAGTGAATAGTGAAATTTTTACTCCTTCCTTTCTTATTTGTGTACCTTTTATTTCTTTATCTAGCCTAATTGCTGTAGCTAGAACTTCTAGAACAATATTGAATAACAATGGTGACAGTGGGCATCCTTGTCTTGTTCCTGATCTCAGGGGAAAGCTGTCAGTCTTTCAACACTTAGTAAATTGCTAGCTGTAGGTTTTTCATATATGCACTTTACCAAAATGAGAAAGCTTCCTTCTATCCCTATCTTTTGGAGTGTTTTTATCAAGAAAGGTGCTGTATTTTGTCAAATGTTTGTGTGTGTGTGTGTGTGTGTGCATCAATCGAGAGGATCATGTGATTTTCTTCTTCTATTTATTAATGTGGTTTATTATACTAATTGATATTCTTGTGTTGAACCACACTTGCATACCTGGGATAAAACCCACTTGATTGTGATGTCTAATTCTTTTAATGTGTTTTTGGATTTAGTTTGCAGGTCTTTTGTTGAGGATTTTTGCACCTATATTCATTAGAAATATTGATCTATAATTATCTATTTTTGTAGTATATTTAACTGATTTTGGTATTAGGGTGATGTTGGCTTCATAGAATGAGTTTGGTAGTGTTATTTCCTGTTCAATTTTTCAGAAGAGCTTGAGGCGAGATTGGTATTAGATTGTCTTTGAATGATTGGTAGAATTCTGTGAAGCTATCTGGTTCTGGGCTTTTCATCTTTGGGAGGTTTTTGATGACTGTTTCAATTCCTTTACTTGTGATTGGTTTGTTGAAGTCTTCTATTTCTTCTAGAGTCAGTGTTGGTTGTTCATGTTTTTCTAGGAATTTGTCCATCTCATCTACACTTTTTTGGCTAGTTTTTCTTGTCTAGTTTTTTGATGTACAGTTGTTCATAGTATCCTTTTATGACCGCTCTTATTTCTGCAGGGTCAGTGGTAATGCCCCCCCCCTCATTTGTGATTTGATTTATTTGTGTCTTCTCTTTTTTTCTTTGTCAGTCCAGCTAAGGGTTTGTCAATTTGGTTGATCTTCTCAAAGAACCAATTTTTTTTTTTTTTCTGGAAAAAACCCCAAATCTTTAATTATTTGCCTCACCTGGCACAGCCCAGATGCGAGACACCTGAGCTTCGCAAACTAGCTACAAAGGCGAGCTGCGGGGCCCCGGAGCTGTGTGTTGAGTGCAGGCAGGGGAGGCCCCTCCCGACACCCCTCGAGGTGCACCACACACCGGACAAAGAACCAATTTTTGGTTTTGTTGATTCTCTCTTTTTTTAAATTTCGATTTAATTTATTTCTGTTTTGATCTTTACCATTTCTTTCCTTTGCCTTGGTTTGGGATTAGTTTGCTGTTCTTTTTCTAGTTCCTCCAGATGTACAGTTAGCTCTTCAATTTTAACTCTTCCTTCTTTTTTAACTTAAGCATTGAAAGCTATAAACTTCCCACTCAGCACTTCCTTTTTGGTGTCCCATAGGTTTTTATATGTTGTTTTCTCATTTTCATTCATCTCAACGTATTTACTGAATTATCTTGCAATTCTTTCATTGACCCAATGATTATTTAAGAGTGTGTTGTTTAATCTCCATATATTTATGAATTTCCCTTTTTCTCTCCATTATTGATTTCCAGCTTCATTCCCTTATAATCAGAGAAAATGTTTTGTATAATTTCAATCTTTTAAAATTTATTGAGACCTGTCTTGTGACCCAGCATATAGTCTGTTGTGGAGAAGGACCCATGAGTGCTTGAAAAGAATGTATATCCTGCCGTTTTTGTGGTGCAATGCTTTATAATGCCTTTTAGGTCTAGTTCATTTATCATATTATTCAAGCTCTCTGTTTCTTTATTTATCCTCTGTCCAGATGTTCTATCCAGTACTGAGACTGGCGTATTGAAGTCTCCAACTATTATTGTAGAGACATCTATTTATCCCTTCAGTTTTCCAGTGTGTGCCTAATGTATCTTGGGGCACCTAGGTTAGGTGCATAAATATTTATTATAGTTATTTCTTCTTTATGAATTACCCCTTTTCTTAATATATAATGACCTTCTTCATCCCTTCTAACAGTTTTGCACTTAAAATCTATTTTGTCTGGTATTAGTATAGCTAC
Organism: Tolypeutes matacus; assembly: GCA_026826555.1. Taxonomy (NCBI): domain Eukaryota; kingdom Metazoa; phylum Chordata; class Mammalia; order Cingulata; family Chlamyphoridae; genus Tolypeutes; species Tolypeutes matacus. The sequence continues at coordinate 31,658,947 of JAKSZT010007815.1, forward strand.
TCCAGCTCTTTTTTAGTTACTATTTATGTGGAATATCTTTTTCCAACCTTTCACTTTCAACTGGTTGTGTCCTTACATCTGAGGTGAGTCTCTTGTAGACAGCATATAGATGGCTCATATTTTTTATCCATTCTATCAATCTATGTCTTTTGATTGGGGAGTTCAAGCCATTAACATTCAATTTTATTACCATAATGTCATTATTTACTTCATCCATTTTGTCCTTTGACTTTCCATTGTCGTGTCTTACTATTGTATGTCTTTTTACCCTTTAATTTACCCTCCCTAATAATCTTCATTTCTACACATTTCTCCAAGTCTCTCACCCTTGTTTTTTTCCTTTCAGGCTTCAGCACTCCCTTTAGTATCTCTTGTAATTCTAGTCTTTTGTTAACATACTCTTTCAGTTTTTCTTTGTCTGTGAAGACTTTAAACTCACCCTCATTTTTGAAGGACAGTTTTACTGTATAAAGAATTCTTGGCTGGCATATATACTTAATCTCATCAAGACATTTGGTTTGTTCGTTTGGCTGGGCCATCTCTTCTTTTTCCTTGTAGAGCTTGTAATTTTTTGCTGATGTCTAGTCATCTGAATATGTTGGTGAATTTACTCTGATGGTTAATTTCTTTCTCTTGCCTGGTGTTATTTTTCACAACTCTTTTTTGATTTTTGGTTCAACTTATTCTAAGTCTTTAAAATTACCCAGCTTAAGTCATCAAAATTGGGCCAGGGACTCACTTAATGGGATACAGATTTTCTCCCAGGGGTTGGGCTGAAGAGAGATCTAAAAGCACTTTTTCTTCTTGTAATTTCCTGGCTGCCCAGTAGATGGTGTTTGTCAGTGAACCTTTCCACGGACGTGTTTATTTCAGCCTCTGCTTTCCCGCCTTCTGGTCTGGCCAGAGCTGAGATTCTAAGCAGGTTCTGCTGGCTGAATTCACTGGAGAGAAGCCCTCCAACTTACCCTCCCTCTTCCCTTGTAACAGCTGACAGAGAGCAAGATGTCTGTTCCCCCTCAGTTGGCTGCAGTGAGCCAAGGGTTTTGTCCAACTTTAATGTCTTGAGGGTGGAGGGTGGGTGCCCTTCCCAGCCCCCATGGGGGTTTAGTAACTCATGTTTGTTGTTTTGGGTTCTTCATCTCTCTGTCCCTCACCCTCCTGGGAATTGCATATCACTGTCCTGGTTTGCTGACCCCCAAAGCAAGTACCTTGAACAGCTTTTGGCCCTTTCTCCATTGCTTTTGGGAGACAGTTGAGTCCTACTTGCCTATTCCGACACCATCTTCCTGGGATCTCTCTCATTTCCTTTTGCAATTCCTATTATGCATATGTTGTTGAACCTGACATTATCTTACAGGTCTTTGAGACCCAGTTTATTTTGTCATCAATCTTTTTGCCATCTGTATTAGTCAGCCAAAGGGGTGCTGATGCAAAATACCAGAAATCTGTTGGCTTTTATAAAAGATATTTATTTGGGGTAGAAGCTTACAGTTACCAGGGCATAAAGCATAAGTTACTTCCCTCACCAAAGTCTATTGCCATGTGTTGGGGCAAGATGACTGCCAAGAGTTCAGGCTTTTGGGGTTGCTCTCTTTCCAAGGCTCTCTTTCTCTCTGGGCTCAGCTGCTGTGCTCTCTCCACAAGGCCAGCTTTAGACTATCAGGCAAATGTCTCTGTCTCTCTCCCTGGGGCTTCTGCCATGTCTAAGGAGCCACCTCTATTCCTCTGTGTTCTTCTCCTGTGCTCCAGCTCAAAAACTCCAGCATCAAAAAACTCCCAACTCTGTCCTTTGCCATATCTTTTCTCTGTGCCCTACTGACGTGACCCAAAGTCCTAATCATAGTTTAATCAATTAAAAGTGATACCTCTGACAGACCAGTTTACAAACATAATCCAATAACTATTCTTGGAATTCATAAATAATGCCAAACTGCTATACCATCTGTTCTTCTGATTGATTAATTTGTATTGATATGTCTTACTGATTCTTCCTTCTGCCCTCTTAAACCTGCTATTTATTCTATTCAGTGTACATTTTAGTTCGGTTATTACACTTTTCAATTCTAGGTTTTTCATTTGGCTCTTTTACATATGTTCTTCTCTACTCAATTTCCTATTTGTTGAGTCATTGTCATCGTATTTTCCTCTTATTATTTGAGCATAGTTTCCTTTAATCCTTTGTTCCTATTTTTAATAGCTGCTTTGAAATATTTGTGTACTAAATCTAAGACCTGGGCTCTTTCAGAGTCTGTTTCTATTGACTGATTTCCTCCCCTAATATGAGTTACAATTTCTTGTTTCTTTGCATGTCTCATAACATTTGGTTTAAATGGACATTTTATATAGTAAATTATAGCATTTCTGGATTTTGTCTTATTTTCTAGGTTTTTTTTTTTTTTTTTTTTTTTTTTCTTGTCTGGACTTAAACTGCAGAATCTGCCATCCAGTGGGGGTGGCTGCTGATGTCACTGATCTGTTTTCTATTCTTATTTTGATTTTTCAATCTGGCTTCCTAAAGGTGTCCTCTGTCTGCATAGCTTAGTGATCACCCAATGAACCGGAGAAAGGTTATGCTTAAACACCTCAAATCCATAAGCCTCCATCCTCTGCTTATCAATTTGCATGTGGACTGAAGAATTCACTCAAAATTGCAGCCATAGGGAGTGGATGTGGCTCAAGTGGTTGAGTGCTTGCTTCCCACATGGGAGGTCCTGGGTTTGGTTCCCAGTGCCTCCTAAGGAAAATGGAAACAAACAACAAGCAAAAAAAAAAAAAAAAGTAAAAACCAACTCAGGGTTGCTGATGTGGCTCAGTAGTTGAGCAGGAGCTTTCCACATATGAGGTCCCGGGTGCATTCCCCAGTCCCTGGTACTTAAAAAAAAAAAAAAAAATTGCAGCCATGTTACTGGCATAATGACAGATATATGGATCAATATAATGGAATTGAAAGTCCAACAATAAACCCACATGTTTAGGTTCCTTCTGTTGATTTTCCACAAAGTTGTCAAGACAATTCAATGGGGGAAAGAATCTTTTCATCAAATTTTGCTGGGACAACTGGATATCTACATGCAAAAGAATGAAATTTGACCTTTTCTTTATACCATACACAAAAATTAACTCCAAAAAGATCATATCACTAAATTTAACAGCTGAAGCTATAAAATTCTTAGAAGAAAGCATAGGAGTAATTTTTCATGATCGTGGATTAGGCAAAGCCTTCTTGGATACAATATTAAAAACACAAACAGCAAAAGAAAAATAAATACACTGGGCATCATCAAAATAAAAAACTTTTGTGCCTCAAAGGACACTATCAAGAAGGTGAAAAAACAACCCACAGAATAGGAAAAAATATTTGCAAATCATATACCTGATAAGGGACTTGTATCCACATTATAAAAAGAACTCTTAAAATTCAACAACAGTACTAATCATAGCTCACAAATAATACAGTTAAAAATGGGTAAAGAATCTGAATAAACATTCTCCAATGAAGATATACAAATGGCCAATAAACACATGAAAAGATGATCAATATCATCAGCCATCAGGGAAATGCAAATCAAACCATAAAGGGATATCACTTCACATTCACTAGGATGGCTATAATTAACATAACAGATAATAACAGGAGTTGAAAAGGATGTGGAGAAATTGGAACCATCATAGTGTTACCATATGTCCCAAGAGAACTGAAAAATCTGCCATATAAAAACAGTACATTAATATTCATAGCAGCATTATTCATCATAGCCAAATAGTGGAAACAACCTGAATGTTCATCATCTGATTAATGGGTAAATATAAGGTGGTATATGCAAACAATGGAATATTATTCAATGATAGAAAGAAATGAAATACTGATACATGATACCACATGGATAAACCTTAAAAACATTATGCTAAGTGAAAGAAGTCGGTCACAAAACACTACACATTGTATAATTCCATTTATAAGACATGTCCAAAATGGATGAATCTATAGAGACAGAAAGCAAATTAGTGGTTCCCTAGGGCGGTGTGTGTGTGTGTGTGTGTGTGTGTGGTGGTGGTTTGCAGAGGAAATGGGAAGTGACTGTTAATGCATACCCGGTTTCTTTGGAGGAGGTGAAGATGTACTATAATTGATTGTGGTTATGGTACAACTGAGTGAATATAATAACCATTGAATAGTCATGCCAATTATATGGCATGTGAATTGTATCTCAATAAAGCTGTTTTAGAAAAAATGCAGCCAGTTGACAAGTCTTCCTTTCCTTTCACTTTTTTGCTGGTCTTGGGGATAAGCAAAACAAAACAAAAAAATGATGCACTTGTGCATAGCTTCCCAATCAGTCAGGGGTCATTGGAGAGAGTATCTCATCCTAGTTATGGCCCTCTCATTTTCAGGAGCTCCTCTTCAAACGTCTGCCTGCTCTGCCACTTGTGCCTCCCAGCACTGCTAGTACGGGCTGGCAAATCTCTGGATTTTTCCATGTTCTTTCCTACTGAGTTTGACACTTTTAGCTGTCAAAGCTCGTGTCCTCCCCACCTCCATTCCAAACCAAGTCCACCACATCTGACAGCAAGTCTCCTGATTTTTGTAACCAGCCTTATGCAAGTAAAACTGCAGTTAGTGTGACTGTTTCCCAGGATGCAAGACTTTCAGTGCCAGAACCATGACAGTACTGGACAACCCATGATGGCTGTTATTTCTAGACACAGTTCTCACTGTCCGTGCTCTGGTGATGGTGTTCAGGGGAGGAGGAGTCGGAGAAGGCCAGGGCTCCTGAAGCGCTACCAGTTTTTCAAGAATAAATGTTTCTAAAAAATTTTTTTTCAGCTTTTGGTTAATTTCCAGAGCTATATAATAGTTATTTTGACAATCTTTCTTCAAGCTTTACACTTGTTTTCTTGGGAGAGGATTTGCCAACCTCTTCATACTTCCATAACCACCCAGGTACTTTTAAAGCAGTGAAAAATGAGAAAAAGTATTTTATATCTACCTACATGTTTGCTATTTCTAGTATTTCTCGTTCTTTTATGCAGATACAAATTTCTATTTGGTATCATTTCCCTTCAAGCTGAAGAGCTTCCTTTTAACATTTCCTGTAGTGGATATTTTATATTGGTGATTTCTGTCAGCTTTTGTCTGATTGAAAAAAATCTTTTTTTTTTCCTCACCTTTTTATTCAGAGGATATTTTCAGTGTTTATGGAAGTCTAGATTCACAGTTTTCCCTTTTCTCCTCTTGAATTGATGGTTTTTCATTGAGGGCAATTTCTCCTTTCAGCTCAGTTTGGTTACCATTTGGGGGTTGTTCATTCTCTTCAAAGAGCTAATGAGTCTTGATTGACTGATAATATTTATAATAAAATCTAGATTAATCTGAATTGGTGGGCTCTCTGCAACTGTGTAGATGGTGGCTGAGGAGACATACTGTAGCCTTCCATTCATTGGGTGGTTCTGATTTCCATGGTTCTCTGCTGGTGAGATCACAGGGATGTTTCCCACACATGATCTTTTCTAATCCTCATGTAATTCTCACAACTATTTTGGTTATTAGTCCAATTTTGCAGCAGAGGAAACTGAAGCTCTGAGAGATTCCGTAACTTCCCAAGGTCAGAGAACTAGCAAGCGAAGCAACCAGGATTAGAACCCATGTCATCTACACTCTGCTGCTTCCCCCATTTGCTTTATAGTTTCCAGAAATCTCATATTTCTGACCTATTGATAGAACATTTCCACGTTTTTCAGTAAAGGTGCAGATATTTTCTAGTTTTGAAATTTCTTTGGTCATTTCACTTGGCTTTTGTGAGAGAGGAGACTATTTATGACATTAGTATTTTTATCTTGAAACCATTACATTTGTATGGTTGTAATGGGTTGTAACACATTACATTTTTTTCCACATTATAGACTATTTCTTTAAGTTAAATTTCCAGGGGTGGGACTACTGAGACAAAGGGGCAGACATTTTTGAGGAACTTCATAAAATTAAATTACATTTTCACAAATTTTACGCATTACCTTCCTATCAGCCATGTATATGAGTGCCAGCTTCTCCACAGTGTGTGTGTACTTTTAAATTGGTTTCTCTGGAAGACCCAAAGTTCTAGAATGTCTGATGGTGGAATCTGAAGCACAGTGACATATGGTCAGAGGAGATATTTTTGGGAGCAGTCCCTTCCCTGTAACTTTCAAATCCCTTACGACCCTCGCTTTCCTCAGGCGGCCCCTCCTGTACATGCTGGGGGCAGGGCCTGGCCTGGGGCACTGCTGCCAGGATGCTGCTGCTCTATGCTCTTGCCTGACACGCAGCAGCTGTCGCGGAGGCGTGGGCTGCAGGCGCTGTTCCCCACGGGCCGTGTGCAGGCTGCAGGCCGGGCATCCTTTCCCGCCTAATCCGAGGGGCGCTGGGTGGTGGGGAGGGAGACAGCTGGGTGTAACTGATCTGCAAAGGAATGGAATGGTGCAGGCCTCCCAGTGCTGGGCTGGGCTGTCTGCAGGCCGCCTGCCTCAGCTGCTGAGCCTTTAACCCTTCCCTCTCTCATTTCTCTCTCCACTCCATTCTGGGATCCAATGCCACTCAGCTCATCTGAGATCCAGGAATCGCCTTGAGGAGCTGGCTTCCCTGGCTGGGCTCGCGCACCTCCCTCGCAGAGGGCCCTGCCCTGCGGGAGGCCAGGGCAGGAGCAAGAAACTCGGGTCCCACGTGGGAGCTTCCTGCCTTGGAAGGAGATGGGGCTCTTGGCATACCCAGCTGGCGACTCAGACAGTAGAGGCTGTGCCAGCCATGTTGGAGCAGGGAGGTGGTAATGGTAGGAGCACTGGGTTTGGAGTCTGGCGCTGCCTCTACTGCAGCTCACTTTGCAGTGAGACCATGATAAGTCACCATTTCTCTCTGGAATCAGTTTCCTATTCCTGAGAACGTGAAGGTTGAAGAAGATAATCTTTCCATAGTGATAACAATAGCTCCATTCATTAAATGCCTACCATTGGTCAGAGGCTTTATCTATAAAACTCTATCACTTTGCCAAATACCATTCTCCTTCCCATTTTAGTGATGAGGAAACAGGTTTAGAGAGGATAAATGACACAACTGTTCAGAGACAGAGCCTGACCTCACAATCCAAGCTCTTCCACTGCATCCTGCCACTTGTCCAGCTCCAATGTTTCTATAACATGGTGGGGCAGAGGCAGGCTGGCACAGCTGGCTGGGGAACAGCCTGCTAACTGAAGGGCGGGCTGGGGTTACGCCAGGCTCTCTGCTCCTGCTTTTGGACCCTTTTTCCTGGACGAGGCTGGGGAGGGATCTCTTACCTCAGCCGGGCAGCCTCACACATGGGCACAGCCCTCTGCAGTTTGCCCAGCTTTTCCCCATCCATGACCTCACCTGCCCCTCTTGCCAACCCTGGGACACAGAGCTATTGTCCCTTTCACAGTGGAGGACTGAGACTTGAAATTTGCCAAGGTCCTGTAACTGGGAGCTGGCCAAGGAGAGACTGGAATCTTCTTTCTGCAGTTCCCTCTGTCTTCCTGGAGGAAGGGGCCTGGAGTACAAGCTACCAGATACCCAGCAATCCCATCGTGCTCTTCCCTGTCTGAGAAGGAAAATATGAGCATGGGCTCTAGAGTTAAACGGGTGTGGGCTCCACTCTCCAGCTTGCAAGTCACTTAACCTCTCTGAGCCTTAGTTTCTCCATCCATTATGAATGAAAGTGTGGGTGAACGAGTGGGCGAATAGGGGAGCCAGGCCTGCACCGCCCTTCCCCAAGCAAAGCATAGACACAGGCTGGCATGCAAGCCCCAGACAAGCTGAACCCAGGGCTTGGGGTGGGGGGGGCAGAAACCAAAGGGGGCTGGAGTTTTGTGTGGGGTGAGATCCAAGCCTGGTCTGAAGGCTAGGCAGGAATTGCCTGGGAAGAAGGGAGGAAGAGAACATTCTAGGTGAGGCAGAAGGTATAGGCCAAGGTGTGGAGGCAAGACTGGGTTTGGCTGACTAGGGGAGGCATGGCCCAGAGGGAGGTGGTGTCTTCATGTATTTGGGGCTGAATAGCAAGCCTAGAGAATGGCTCAGTTCTAGGGAGTGAGTTCTCTGTGGTGCAGGGGCAGAACCATTACCCACCATGTTGCCTGCCCATTTTCCCCTCTCTCCCAGGCTGCCAGGACCTCTGGGCAAGGGGCTGGGGGGTGGTGCAGCTCCATCTTGGGAGAGACAGCTGTGCAGGCCTCCTGCCTGCTGCAGGAGATTAACTGGCACCACCACAGTATTTTGGGGGGCACCTGGCTCTCCAGCCCTTCCCACCCTTGCACCCTTTAACTCCTTGCTTCCCAGGCTCCTTAAACTCAACTTTAGGGGCATCTCCATACTCATTTTTCAGGCTCTGTGTTTGATGTTGGGGACACAGAGCTCACTAAAGATCTAGGGCAGGGTTTACACAGCCAGTGGCAACTTCATCAATCACTGTTTCTTCTCATTCCAGCTACAAGTCCCCAGGCCCTTGACAACCTCTGAGACCCTCAATTTCTCTCCACAACAAAACCCTCCTCTCTCCACTGACCCTTTCCAGGGCATATGGGCAAGTCATTGCTTTTCCCAAAGCATCAAAGAAGTAAGTCCTCCCTTGACCTCATGCCCTCCTCACGCCCAAGCTCTCGTCTCTCCTTCTCAGCCAGACTTTTCAAGGATTGTCCTCCCTATCTGCACTTCCTCACCAAGAAGAGACCGTCCCCCAGACCCAACTCCTCTTTCTCCTGGCACACAGCTGGACTACATTTCCCAGCCACCCTGGTGGTTAGGTGTGGCCATGTACACGCGTTCGAGTCCAGGCCAGGAGAACCTGAGTGGAAGAGAGCAAGCCACTTTCATCCCTGCTCTCCCAAACCTCCAGGGCATTCTCCCTGTAGGCCTGTGCGCTGACTTGGTACAGATGAGGATGGCAGCTTTGGAGCTTCGTGCTGAAGATGGTAGAATCCCGGGGTAGAAGGAGCCAGGGCCTCTGAATTGTTTGGACACAAGGTTCCAGCTACTATGCAACACCTGTTTTGGATTTTTTTTTTAGGAGAGAGAAATAAACTTCTAACATATTTAAGCCACAGAATAGATGCGACTTGCTCTGCATGAAAAAAAGAGGAGGTAGAATTTGGTCTACCCTCTCCTCCTCCTCCTCTCCTCACAGGACAACTTGGGAAAGCAGGGGAGAGGAGGACTGACACTCAGGAAAGGGGGTTGGAGAAAAATCCTGCCAAGGGGAGAGGTTTCCTGGGGCGGGACCAATGAATTTGTACAAACAGTGGCCTTCGACCTTCAATTTGAAGTGAACCCTGTTCCATGCCCATGATGGCCACTTGCCATCCCAATCGCCATGACAAGGCTGAGAGATCCAAGGCCTTGCGTGGTCTGCGCCTTGGGGAAATGTAGAAGGCAGGGCCACCCTAGGGGCAAAACGGCCACAGGGGGCCTTGGCTAGGGAGTTTGAAGGTGAGAGGGTTGGTGCTGACAGGGCTGATGGGGGCGATGAGGAAAGAGTTAAGGGGTCCATGAGCGGGACTGGCTCCCCTCTCAGTGAGGGCACTAAAATCAGCATGTCGCCTCCAATTTGCTTTGGCCTAACCTTGAACGTGAATCATTCCATCACAATGTCCTTATTGATTTCCACAGGAAGAGGATTAAGCCCAGAAAATCAGGGCGGGAACTTGAGCCTGCACCGTGGAGAATGGGATGGTTCTGGGGCTCAAAACCCCTCGTGTTTGCAAATATGTCACGAGGGGCTGCAGGCTGCCGCCCTGCTCGGCCACCAGCTCTCTGAGGGGTCCAGCTGGTCCTGGCCCTCTGCGTTCTCACCTATGGGGCCCGTGGCCTCTGGGCTTCCCTCAAGATTTAGGCCATGCACAGAGAATGGGTGAGATACTACAGGTGCCCCTTGGCCTTGAGTCTGGGCTGGTTCACGGCATCCTCCTTCACAAAGCTACAGCCTCTGGTACTCTCAGGACTAAACCTGCCATTGAGTCAGTTGGTCCTAATAGTCAGGCCTGAAAATCCTTCAAGGGAATGAGACCTAATAGAGATGCGTGTGTGTGTGTGTGTGTGTGTGTGTCCACACAGGTGCCTACAGGAGGTGGGTCATTCTGTGAGAACTGATCCTCCATTTCCTTTATTTATTTAACACATCCTGGAGGGTTACCATGCCAGCCCACAAAAAGGGCTTCAAAACATTCTAGAGTGCGGCTGCAGCCGGTCACTCAACCATTCTCTATTAATAGGCATTTAAAGTTGTTACCCACTTTTTAAAAAATGCAGGGCGATGCTGCAATTAGCATCCTGGCCCACGCCTCTTTACGAATTCTTTCTTTAGACGCTGCATTTGTTTCCTATTGCTGCTATAACAAATAATGGCAATTTAATGGGTTAAAGCAAAACAATTTTTTTCTCTTACAGTTCTGGAGGTCAAGTCCGACACGGTTTCACTTGGCTAAAATCAAGGTGTGAGCAGGCATATCTACACTCCTTCTGGAGGCTCTGGAGGAGACTTTCCTAGGTTCTAGAGGCTGACAGTACTCCTTGGCTTATGGCTCCCCATCCTCCATCCTCAAGGTGAACGCCTCCAACCTCTTCTTTCTTCGTCATATCTCCTCTCTCTGACACTGACCTTCCTGCCTCCCTCTTAAAAGGGCCTCTGTGGTCACATTGGGTCCACCCCGGTAATTCAGGATCATCTCCCCATCTCAAGATCCTTAACTGAGTCACACCTGCAAAGTTCCTTTTAAGATGTAAGGAAATATATTTGCAGATTCCAGGGCTTAGGACATGGACATCTTTGGAGGGCCATTATTCAGCTTACCACAGATGCTTAGAAATAGAATGGCTTAGGGACCTCGAAGATACTGCACGTTCAGTTCCAGATCTTAATAAGGCAAGTTACGTGAATTTTGGTTTCCCAGTGCATATAAAAGTTGTGTTTACCCTATACTGTAGTCTATTAAGTGGGCAATAGCATTATGTCTAAAAAACCAATGTACGTACTTTAGTTAAGACATAAAATGAACACATACTGTTGGTAAAATGGCACCAATAGACTTGCTCAATGCAGGGTTGCCACAAACCTTGAATTTGTAAAAATGCAATATCTGCAAAGCACAATATAGTGAAGCATGATAAAATGAAGTATGCTTGTATTTTTATTTAAATTAGCATCTCCAAATTGTACCAATGACTACTCATATTAGCACTATTGGTACTGGTTATTTGAAGGACAAATGAGTAACGTTGATTAAGGTTTAAAATCCTCATCCCATCTTGTTTTCCCCACAGTGCAGAGTCTCATATTAGTTGGTGATTTTCCTTTTCCTTGTTAATCTCTCATTCCAGTGTTTTAGCCTAAAGGGTTGGTTTCCCCAGGAGTAAACTAGATGAACAGGACTGGGAATTTTGTCCAAAGGGTTGGGTGAGAGGTCAGCTTCCAGGAGGAGCAGGCAGAAGGGGGTTTCTGGGTAGGAGTGAAGGTGAGCTTGGAGATGAACATCCAGGAATCCTAGGATTCCAGCAGTGGGTATGACCATCAGATGCTATGGCCACCTGTGAGCATATGGTGGGAGTGGAGCAAGCAGGAAGGTCACTGCTGCCAACTGGAGCCAAGGAGGGCCAGGTCAGTAAATCTGGGTCATCAGATGTGGGGAGCAGGCATCTGAAAGCTTGGGATCACCTTCCCGAACTGAGATATTTAGGCCAAGGCTGGCTGACCTGAGCTGCCACCCTCTGCTTCTGTCTACACAACAGCTGATTTAGAGCAGAAAAGCTGCCTTCTTCCATCTTGACATAAACAGATGAGAATGGAGGTGAGTTAAAGGACACACAGCCAGGAACAATGGGATTCCAACAATGGTTAAAGGATCCCTTCATGTCTTAGTTTAAACATCTTGCTGTTTAATAGAATAAGGATTTTTAAATCAGGTCTCTTTAAAGGTATGTTTAAAGTCATCTTCCACTGAGCTCAGGGTTTGAAACTCTATGAAAGCTACTGATAAGTGATTTAGGGTGTGTTGTAGCTAAGGAAAAGATTACAAATTGCTGTTGGAGAAGTTTGGAAGCCCTGTCCCACTCCATCTCTGGCTGTAATGATGGGAAATTCATAAGTATGAAGTATGCATTTCAGTATATAAATGTCCCTCTAAGTACTGCTTTAGCTGCATCCCACAAGTTTAATATGTCATAATTTCATAATCACACAGATCAAAATGTTGTCTAATTTCCATTCTGGTTTCTTCTTGCATTCATTGTTTATTTGGAATGTGCTGCTTAAGAGGCTGCACAGAAATCTTCTCATTAGAGAAAGGCAGTTCCAGAGTTCACGTACAGAGAAATGTGAAATGAGGAAAGAAGCTTACTTGTGAAACAAAATCCAAGCCTTCCAAGTTTTAGTTACAAAGGGGGATTTTCCAGGTGGGGTGAGGCTCTTACACTCTAAGCACTGACTGAGGCCCTAGAAGTTTCCCACTCTTATTGGGGGGTGCTTCCTCAAACACCCGGCACCTTCCACTTGCCCTCTAAGTGTACCAATGATTTCTTTAACCTTTAAGAGTCAATAAGAACACTAACCACAGCAGAGCTGACTGTGGCTGTAAAACCTTATCAAGCTCTATGGGAGAACAATAGGAAATAAATACAGAAATGTTGAGAGGATGACAGGAAACCCATTCTCAAGGCCTGCTCCACCCACATTCTGTGTGAGAGACAGCTGCCCCTGTCCCCACAGAGCTGGGACCACTCCTCAGATGCCTCCCCTCTGCACTGCTTCCCAGGTCCTAATGCCATCTTCTTTCTCCTCACCCTTCCCCCAGAAACCAGTCTCCTAGTTACTCAATTCTAATCAACAGATGTTCACTGGGGTCTGCTCTGAATGGGGCACTGGGCTAGGCATGGTGGTGCAGGAGAAGTTGGGCTGACCCCCAGTGCCATAAAATAGGGTCCTCTTTGCACAGCCAACACTTCTTCAGATTCAAAGCAAACCTGACACCCTCTGAGATGCTAAGAGGCCTGATGTCTTCCTGTGGTTTATTGGATACATAAACAAACACAGACAGGAACAAAGAGGCTGCAGAAACAGCTGGGGGAGTATCCCGATACAGCCCTCTAACCATAAGGGCTGCTAGGGCAGCCACACATCTCCAACAGACAGGGCAGTGCAGGGGCCTGCCAACCTCATGCTCATGCACTCTGGACCTGGCAGCACAAAGTGGCATGGGGTGGGGGTGGGGAGCCTGCAGAGTGAGTGTGGAGGGGGACTCTGGCCTGGCTTTAAGGAGGACCCTCTGGTTCAGAATCAAGGCTCTGACAGATGCTCAGAGCCTCTGGGGCTGCACACACATGGGGCCTGCATTTTCCACTGACAGATGTTCTCCCGTGGAGAAGAGAGCCTGGAATTGGCTGAACCACTAAACCTTCCAGTGACCAACTCTGCTATGTCCTTGGGGAAAAGGCACTTTGCAAAGCCAGGAGCTGCACTTGAAGGTGAAAGTTCCCATTAAACAACCTGAGGCCTTTGGAGGGTTGGGTTTGTCTGCTGACACCCCAGATGAGTTCTGCTGGACCCTTGCTAAGGAATTCAGCTCCGACTTCTCACAAGACCCTGCCCACCTGCTAGAAAGGCCTGCTTCTTGAGGTGGGGGTGGGGGTAAATGGAGGCAAGGACATCGGCCTGCTCCTCGCAAGCCTTTCCTGAAGTACAATGTCAATAACAGAATAGCAAAGCATCCCTCCGGAGGACACAGAGGACCTCAAGGTCCCCGAGTCATTCCTCAGTCTCTGTGTGGAGGCAGGTGGACCCCAGCCTGACCCACAGATGCTGGTGAGAGGACCTGGGCCCGAGGAACACCCCTGTCCCTTTGCTCTTTGGAAGTCCTTTTGGGCATCTATCCACAGGCCTGAGCATTGCAATGAAAGGCCTCTTTTCCTTTTCCTCTGGCTGTGCTTCTGGACACCAAACCCATGTATGGTCTTGGGCCCAGCTCTTGCCCCACCTTCTCACACCTCCACCAAACCACTGCCACCAGAGTCACAGGTGAGCAAGGCCTGCTGTCCCTGGATCTAGGGCCCCCTCCCAACCTCCAGCCAGGGACAGAGCTGAGTTCTCCAAGCCCTTGGCTGTGGTGTAGCGAGGGAGGGCCCAGAGAGAGAGCCAAGATGGGCAGGTGTGGCTCTCTGTGGGCCTCTGCCCATATTCCATGCTCAGCACAACCAGTTCTCCATCCCTTTTATGCCCCACCCCCTGCACACACACACACACACACACACACGATCAGCTGGATGGAAAGAGGGGCTCCAGGCAGCCCCGGCCCCAGGCCTCAGGACCACTGGCAGGCACAGTCGGTGGGCTCCTGCACCGTATAGAGCACCCAGGTGGAGTTGGTGGCACAGAAGAGCTGCACGGAGCGCCGCTGCAGGCCCACCTCGCGGCAGCACTTGCAGAAGCGGGCGTAGGCGTTGATGTTGTAGTTGTAGATGCTGGCGGACGGGCACTTCCCATCGCAGGACACTAGATTCACCTGGAGATGGGCAGCCCAGTGAGGCAGCCTGGGTAGGCCCCGCCCTCCAAAGCCCCCTCCACCCGCTCTCCCCATCCTGGCCTGCGACGCGGGTGCCACGCACTGGGGTGTTGCTCCTGCAATCGTTCTTGCGGATGGTCATGCGGATGGTCACCTTCTTGCAGGAGCGCCCGTCCTCCTTACCTGGAGGGACAGGGGCAGTGAGGCGGCCGCGGCCGACGCAGGCTCCCTAAGGTAGCAGGCCCGGCCTCCTGCTGGAGGGTGCCCCTGGCCGCGTGAGTGCCCTGGCATCAGTGTCTCATCAAAGGGCAAACCTTCAACCCACATGCCCTGGAAGGAGGTGGAGGAGGGAAGTGTAGACAGTGTCAGAAGCAGGTGAGACGAAGGCAGGTGCCTGGAGGGCGGGCAGGGCCAGCCTCGGAGGCTCTGTGCTAGGGAACGGGAGGGTGTGGGGACAGGCAGGCTCTCCCCACCCCAGGCCCACGGCAGGCCTTTAATCCCTTTGGCGATTCTGGGCCGGTCCTTATTCCTCTCTGAGCTTCAGTTTCCTACCCTGAGGGGGCTTTTAGCATCAAAATTTTGCAGTTTCCTGAGGGAATGAAAGCCCAGCCCCCAGTCCCATGCTTGCTAAGAGCAGATTCTCTGAGTTTCCAGACCTGTCAGGCGGGGCCAGGATTCGGGGCTTCCTCTGCCCAGATAGCACTCCCGACAACCAGTCACACGGCTCCTGGGCCTTCTTCAGAAATTTGCTCAAACATCTCCCTAGCCAGGCCTTTCCTGATGCTCCTTCTTGAAATTGCCACTCTCTCTCTCCACCCAGGGGCTCACTCACTCTATCAGAGAGCGTTTATAATTACACTGCTGAAGCGGAAGCTTTAGGATCCTTCCACAATTTATTGCGAGCTCTTTTCTCAATCTATATAAACATTCACTTTCATGCCTAAATATGGATTTGTAATTTTATGTTCTTTTTCTTAATGAACCCCCATAAATTGCATACTCTCCAGGCTCCATATAACCTACAATATCCATCCTATAATGTAATTTACTTTTATTCTGTTTCTCTCACTAAACTGTAAGCTCCCCGAGGACAGGGATATTTGTCTGCCTTGTTTATAACAGTGTCTGGCACACAGTTGGTACTCAGTAAATATTTGTTGAATGCGTGGACTCGCTCTGTAACCCCAGGGTTCCTGCTGGAAATGGTGTGGGAGCCTTTCTTTTGGCCTCTGGGCCTCACCACCTCACTGGCTGGAGGTTACTGGCCAGAGCTAAGTCCAGCTTGTCCTCCCTCTCTGCTCCCAGGAGGCAGGAGAACAAAGGGCTGCCCTGGCCATGACCTTCCTGTGCCCTGCACCGAGATGGGCTGAGTGACCAGCAGGAGCAAAGCAGTGGCAGCATGGCACAGGTGGACGCCGGGTGAGCGGGCACCAATGAAGCATTCACATGCAAGCCCAGGGGATGCAGCTCGCTACCCAGCATGCACTGTTGGCTGAATGGCCTTTGCCAGAGGCAGGGAGCAGGGCCACCACCCACCCCCTCCCCGCCCCCAGAGCTCAGGGCCACCTCACAGAAGGGATATTGTTGGCAATAGCACGAGGCTGCCCGCCTCCATTCCCAAGGGCTTCCAAGAGGAGTACCTGGGTGGCAGTGGACACTAACCCGTGGAGGAGAGGCGGGGCTAACAGGGACCACGGGAAACAGGGTCCCCAGGGAACCTGGGGAGAGGGGACATGGGTCGCAGGTCACGTGAAAGCACATGGGATATTCAGGGAGCACAAAGTTGTGAGTCACAGATGAGCCAATGAGGCACCAAGCTCACCTCTCTTGGAGTATGCAACAGGGACATAAAATTCTACAGCTCTCCTAGGAAGGGGTGTGGGGACCCAGGAGGAGGCATGTGGCTGAAGATCCTAAGCTACTTGTGTGTGTGGTTGGGAGCTGCAGGTTCTGGGTGTAAGGACAGATATACTCAGCTCTCACTCAGACTCCATCATGGACCTCCTAGACCTGAATCCCACCCGAGAGGCTCCTCCAAGACCAGGACTCTTGACTACAAGAAGGAATTCACATGGGGGCCTCTGGGCTGGGGGTCTTGGAGGGCAGGAGGAGGCCAAGTGGCTGGCAAGCTACTGACCTCCAACCCTGATGTCCCTGGTGTCCAACCAGAAGCAGAGGCCTGGTATTGGGACAGGGATATGAGTATGGCCCTTGCCCACCTGTATGTTTGGGCCAGTGTCATGAGCCTCGTGACTGGGCTTAGCCCTTTGTCTACTCACCCCTGAAGAGCCACCAGAGGGAACCTGGCCCTCTGAACTCCAACATGACACCTGTCCCCCCACTGGAGCCCCGCAGCTCCCGGCTTCAATCATGCTCACTCACATGTCCGACAGCATCCTTCCAAGGAAGGCACCACCAAGCCCCCAACCTGAAAGGGAAGGAGGGAGGTGAGTGGGGAGGTCTCACGCCAAGGCCAGGCGCCAAGATCCCAGCAAACAGGCAAAAGCAGTCCAAGAGTCCTGACTCTTCTCCCAGGATGCCCCGGGCAGGAGCTCCAGGCCCTGCCGCCCAGCAGTCCCTGGCAGAAAGAGGTGAGCAGGACAACTGGCTCTATGGTGGCCCGTGATCATCAGTGAGGCTGGAGGCTGGGGTGAGATGGTACAGGGCCACCTTCTCCTCTGTGACAGCTCCCCTCACCCCACTGCCTGCCTCACTGCCATTAGTCTTTCCACACACAGAGGGTCAGGAAGGAGAAAGGTGCAGGGGCTACACCCAGGATCAGCAGCCCAGCTCTGGATAAGTCACCCCTTTCCTCTGGGCTTAGTTTTCCCATCTCTAAAATGGGGATAATTTTCCCTTACAGCCCTTCTCCTCTACTGTGAAAGTTAAAAACATTGCATGTGGTGGGGTTCTTTGTAAATAGATGTGTTTGTGTGTGTGTGTGTCTGAGTATGTGTGTCTGGTTTTGCACACATATATGTGAGTGCCTTTGTGGCATATGTGTGTGTGCATGTGGGATTGTATGTGTGGTATGACTGGGTTGTGCATGTGTATTTGCTTTCTAGATAAGAGTCAGAAATCTTCGAATGGCCAGTATTAACCTCAGGATCTCTAATAATTCGCCAATAACCCCAAACCCTTTTCCTTGGCCTGTGCCATCCTGATGACTACCCATGCTAGTGCTCCTATTGGCTAAGCCATCACTGGGCTGTACCGTGACGTCTGGGTAGGGCGTGTGTGTGCAAGAGGTTGCCTGTCGAGAGCCTTGGTGTGTGACTGGGTAGGGTGTGCTAACGTTCCTGTGGAGTGTGTGGTGTGTGAGTGTGGCTGACTGCTCATGTTGGTGTCCATGTGAGTGTGAGTAGACATGTGTGGTCATGTGATGTGTGAGGATGCAGGATGTGATGTGGTCAGAACAAAATGCAGGGATAGGAATGTGCTTTGGGGTGATGGTGGGGGTGCAGGCTCCAGGCACACCCAGTCACACCCGCCCCCCAGGAAGAAAGCCGATGCCCCTGGCCCAAGACCAGGCCTGGGGAGGAGGAGGTGGGCTCTGACCTTGGCACACTCGGTCTCATTGAGCGGTGGGCAGCTGATGGGCGAGCGGACCAGCACGGCTCCCAGGGGAGTGCTGCTGCAGTGGTGGCGGGCACACTCTGTGATCCAGGATGCACCAGGCTGGGGGCAGAGGAGGGGGTGATGGGGACTGCTGGCCAGATGGAAGGCCTGGGTGAGCTGACAGGGCACAGCTCCAAGCACGAGTGCCGCCCAGGGCCCGGCATGCCCAGGACGCCGTCTGTACCCCACCCTGGCCTGGGGGCCAGACAGGGTCCTGGTTGTAGGTATACCCTATTCACTGGGGCCTCAGTGTCCCCTTCTAGATCACCTTCCAAGGTGGAGAGTTAGGGGCTGCTTACCAAGAACAGGAAGGTGGTGCCGTTGGGGAAGGTGAAGAGGCAGGACACGTTCCTGCAGGAGCCGCAGCAGGCCGCCAGGTCCTGCGGGTGCTCGTACTCCTGGTTCTGCGGGACGAGGTGGGACAGCCACATGCCCACCTGACCTCTCCCCCTCCTGCTCTCCCATTGTCTTCTTGTCTCAGAGCCCAGACCCTGGGGGAGGGTCCCTTGTGGGTGCTCTGGAAGGGGAACTCCCAGGCTGCTTCTATCTCACCCAGAAGGTTGTGCTATAGCCACCTTCAACCTTCCTCCCTACAGGTCCTAGACCCAACCCCCCTCCCCACTGGGTGAAGAGCATTTCCACCCCTTGAGAGGCAGCATTTCTGGTGATCAAGGGTGCCAGCTTTGGTTCCAGAGACACCTCAAGTTGAGTCCCAGTTTCTCTGAGACTTTTCGCCAATGGCTGGACCTCCCTAAGCCTGGAAAATGGTCATAATCCCAACCCCATTTATTCTTTCACTCGACTCTTTATTGAGCGCTTACTATAAGGCAGGCACTGTCTTAGGTACCAGGCTCAACAAGTATTAGCAGCACAAACACACTAACTGAAAGGATAGGGAATGTGCCAGGCATGCAATAGGTGCTTAAAAATGTGTGTTCACTCTGTCAGTATCCATACTTGACAGGTCTTAGATCGGTCCCTTTACTCTTGCTGTTCCCCTCCTGGCCTCTCCCAACCCAGTCTCCTTCCAAGCACTTTCTACAGATGTCTCTGGGGTTCGCCTGAGGTCCACTTTCTAGATTTGGGGAGCTTAGGGTAAGGGGAGTGGGTCCCAGCTGTGTCCTTGGATCCCTGGGTAACCTAGGGCTTGCCAGGCCAGCCTGCCTGACCCACACCCACCCCCCCATCCCGCCAGCACCCTACCGCCTCGCAGCGGACGTCGCACAGCACAGAGGTGGTGTTGATCCGGTAGAAGCTGGTAAGGGGGTCGAGCAGGTCCGTGCAGCGGGAGGTGTGGCACACGCCATCTGCCGAGAGCTCCACCACCGTCTGGCCCGGCTGCATCACGCCCAGCTCGCGGCTCAGACACACGGGGGCCTTCACTGGACGGGTGTGCAGGGTGGCAACCATCACTTGTACCCACCCCAGCCTGGCTGCCCCACCCTGGCTCTGCCCTATGGCTTCACTCCCCCACTTACCGCACTCGTACTTGGCACAGCCACACACGTTCTCCACGCTGTGCATGAATTCCTGGTCCAGCTGTGACTTCTCCCACTGAGTGGGGCAGAGGCAGTCAGCTCCTCTGGATGGGGAGGCCCTGGCCCACCCTCAGGAGTACTCTGCTCTCTGGGCCCCTGCCTATATGGGTTGCCTCCTTGCAGCAGGTGGGGAGGGGGCTGGCAGGCCTGGCAGCACTTGGCACCTTGGATGCTCAGTCACCCTCCCACCAAGGGAGGAGACAATCTAGAAAATGCCCTGAGTGGCTCCCAAGCCTCCCTGCTAAGGAATGCTCCCAATGTCCTCTCCCAGGGCTTCAGGCTACTCCTCTCATCCTGAGCAGCCACTGGCCACATGAGCAAGGGACCACTGCTAGGCAGCCATCCCAGACAGAGTTCACCTGGAGAAGAGGACAGACAGGCACAGGGGTGGAAATGAGAGGAAATGTGATGTGTGTTGGGATGGGGGTGGGGTATATATAATCCAGAAGTCGATGTAAGCATAACTTTATATTTCTTAAAGTATTTTTTTCACTTTTCCCTCAGTGGCTGTACAACTTGAGTTGAGGGCGTGGTCTCTGGAGTCAGATTTCTTGGGTTCAAAACCTGGCTCTGTGATTTACTAGCTTCATAATCTTCACCTTAATTTCCTTGTTTGTATAATTGGGAGAATCATAGGATCAACCTCATGGAGTTGTGAGAACTAATGTGATAATACACATAAAAGATGTTGAAAAGCTCAGGACATACAGTTAGCTCTCAATAAACATTAGCTACCATTATGCTTGTCATCATAACCACCAGCACATATCACTGTTACCAATGCACCATCATCATGACATCACCACCATCATGACCAGCACTGTCACCACCACCACCATCCTTACCATCATCATCATCATCATCATCACACTCACCATCCCCATCACCACCACCCCATCGTCACTGCCACCATCATCATCCTCACGCCATCACTGTCATCATAAGGGCTTTCATCATCATCATCATTGTACTTAATCCTCACCAGAACTTGGAATCATGATCATGCCACTTTAGAGATGAAGACATTGTGTCCAGAGAGTCAGTGGCAGAGCTTTGGACAAGAATTCTGAATTGCAATCTGGGGCTTTTTGTACTAGATTAAGAGAATAGGGTTTCTGGGGGAGGGGAAAGGCAGGCAAAGAAAGGGAGGGGTCAGACTGCAAAGGAAAGGGAAGAGCAGGGTCTCCATACCAGATGGCACTGGGGCACCAGGATTGTGTCACAGTTACACTCTGAAAAACAGGAGGGGCCAGGACCTGCCTCACCGAGATGTCCAGGTAGAGGCCCCCTGGGCTTCCCAGACCTGTAGCTGAAGGTGCAGCCCCTCCTCTGACACAGATTCAGCCCCAGCCTCGGGTGGGGGCAGGGGAGAAGAAGCCAAAATCTCAGCCTCCCTCCAAGCCCAAGTGGGAGCTACTGGCCCTCTGGCCAGGTAGGTGAGGGTAATGGGTCCTAAACACCATGCTCCCACCCGATGTGGGGTGAGGACAAACAGGCAGATTCTGGTCATCCAGAGTTCATCCCTCTCCCTCCTCCAGGGTCATTCTAGAGGAGATGTGGGGCCTCTCCAGGAACAGACATGGCAAAGTGCACTTCTGACCTTCTGCATTTCCCAAACATAAGTTCCAGCAAGCTCAGCTTTGCTACTCCAAGCCTTTAACCAAGAGCAGTTAAAGTTCTAACCTGTGAGTGAGCGGATTATTGAGGCACCCAAATAGGGGATGCACCAGTTCTAGCTTCAAGGATGAAGAGCTCAAGGTAGGAGCGACTGTGAAACATTCTTGAGTCACTCATTCATGCCACAAATAGTTTCAAGCATCTACTGTATGCTGAGCTTTGTTCTGTGCTTTGGGGACACAGCAATGAATGAAACAGACTAAAACTCCTGCCCTCATGAAGTTTACATTCTAGCGAGGGCTGGAAAAGGACAAGCAAAATATCCAAATGCAAAATAGTTTCTCATCTCTTTTGTGAATAACATTTTTTATATACAACTGGCTGTTTTTCATTATTGATCATTGACACTCTCACCTGCTACCCAAAGGAATTTGCAGTGAATTTTAGCAAAACTTATGCTTATTATCAGGCTATTGCTAAAAAGACTTTTTAAAATATGGAAAACCTTTTTGGAACAAGGAATTTTATTTTTCCTTCTTATATCCTTGGAAGGAAAAAAATGTAGGAATGCTCAGTGCTCAGAGAGCGGATGCGGGTGGGAGGAAGGTGATTGGGTGCCTTCCCTCTGGTGACACTGGAGAGGGTTGGATCTGAGCAAATTTGGCTGTGGTGGGGTCTGGCTTCCTCCCCAGCACCCCCCACCCAGCCTGAGTGTCCAGCCTTGGGATGGGGGTCCCTGACCAGGGCTTACCGCAAGACTTGTAGGGGCAGCACCGGTCTGGGCTCCACACCTCCACCAGAGTGGTGCCCACGCCGCACTGCACCTGGGGGCAGCGGAAGCTCTCACACACTGGGGGTGGGGAGGGAGGAGAGACGGGGAGCACATCAGACCCCTGGGAGTGCCATTCCTCAGAAATGCAACACTAGCTCCTCCTTAGGTCCTCCCATGCCCTCAGGCCGTCCTGGAGCTGGAATCCCATCGCTTCCCCACAGAACCACCTCAGGAGACCTGAGTTCTGCTCCCGTGAGCAGACACGACAAGTGACAAACGTGACAATGTCAGAGCCTTAAACTCATTCAACTGGGCCTCCTTCCCCCGTATTCTGTGTCACCGTGAGGGGTGGGGGGGTGGTCCAGCATGAGCCAGTGAACAGGGTAAGCTCTAATGGGAAGGTTTCCCTCCACAGGACAGCACAGCTGTCCACACCCCGTGGAAACTTCCTGCGGTTGCGGCTGGCCCGGAGCTGAGGCTGTGCTCTAGGCTCAGGCCTCCCTTAGCTTAGGATTCCTCAGCCAGTCACACCCATTGAGTGACCAAGGCAAGGGGTGAGGGAACTCCCTGCACAACTTTCTGGTGGGGAGGGCAGGTGCAAGGGTCAGCACTGAAGGTGAGCTTCTTGAAGACTGTAAGAGTGATTTGCTTTACTAATAAGATTTTGGCACAAGCAAGAATTATCAATTGGTATTTCTAAAAAAAATAGATGGATGGTAGAGGGGGAGCTGGACATTTGTATAGTGTCAAAGTAATCGGTTATTTTTTAGTCAAAAAAGGAAAAAAGGTAAATGCAAGTTGGAGGCTCAGACCTAATCCAGGCCAACTCTTACATCCGCTATAGCGGCTCATCCAGAGAATGTGCGTCCTGACGGGATGTGCCATGAGACTCACATCCTGTCTGGCCAAAACATTTTGACTTGAGTACACCGAGCTTGGCCCTCGGGGACCCCGTGGAGGGGACAGGGAACCTCTCTGTGAAGCCTCAGTGCAATGTGTGGCATGAGCTGACCCTCCCCTGCCTGACTCCCACAGCCTGGCCTGCTCCTGCGCATGGGGCTCAGGTCCCCGTGGCTTTGGAGCTCACCACCCAGGAGCTCTGTGCTCACTTCCATGGGTCCTGGGGGTGAGGGCTTTGCAAAGCCCATCAGGTGCCATGCCCATCAGGTGCCAGCCTCAACTCACCACACTGGTACAGAGGGCAGCACCGCTCCGTGCTGTTCCTGTCCACGGTCAGTGCCTCCCCCTCCTGGCATTCAGGGATGGAATCTGGACAATCGCCACAGGCTGGGGGGGGGGCGGGATGAGGGGCCGCTGCTGTCACAAGCAGTCCCCTCATGGGGAGCTTGGCACAGAGCAGGTTGCCGGGGGGTAGGGGGACAGACTTCAACAGACCTGAGTGTGACAGGAGCCAAATTAATAGGATTTCATGGTCTTATGTGACCTGTCCTGTACTTAGAATCCATAAGGCCCCCCTTACGTCCACTCAAAGTCTCACACGGAGCAAGCATCAGTTCCCTCAAGCTCTGTAACCTAGGGGCTGAAGGGGGTTGGTTTCCCTCCTCCTCCTCCTCTACTCTTTCTGGACAGTGATTTCACCCTCCTCCGTGTCCACCCCACCTGAAAACCCCACTCTCCCTCCCAGCTGCCCAAGGAGCAGGGCTGAGGAAGGGGTGGCCGCGATCTAGTGTGCATGCTGCTGGGCAGGCACGCCAAGGACGGGCTGACGCCTGATGGCCGCGTCCACCCACCGCAGAAGTAGGAGGTGCAGCACGAGTCCCCCAGGCGGCCTGCAATCAGGGTCTGGTCCTGGCGGCAGCTGGGGGCCAGCTCCACCTCACACAGGTCTGGGTCACACTCTGGGGAGAAGACAGCATTTAGGGGCTGGGAGCTGCCGGCCACACCTGCCCTTGCCCTGGCTCTGCCCTCCTCTCCAGCCAGAACCCAGTCCCCAGAGCTGACCTCCTTCCCCAGGCTCCAGCCGCCTGTCTAGGGGTCCCAGAGTGGTCACCCCAAACCCCACACTGGGTGCCACGGGTGGCAGGGCACCCTGTCTTGTCCCAGGTGGCAACACTCCACCCCCCACGCCCCACCCAGGCATCTCACCACAGCTGTAGCTGGGGCAGCAGGAGTCCTCCTGGAAGTGGGTGAGGAGCCGGTGTCCTGGGCGGCAGGTGGGGGCAAGGCCCTCACACAAAGTCTGGTTACACACTGGCCCAGGGACCACAGGGCCTGTCACCTGGAGGCCAGGATGCCCCTTGGCCTCCAGCACTGCCCAACCCCTGGACCCCTGGTCCCTTTGTCCCCCCAGTCCCATACTCCCCAAAAGGGACAGAAGAGAACTAAGAGCTTGCATTGACTGGGACATGCCATGTACTATGAACTGTTCTAAATCGGTATTAATTTATGTGATTATCACCACAACCCAAAAGGCAGGTAGGTACTGTTATTATCCTCCTATTACAGGAGAATCCGCTTAGTGCAGAAGGTGTGAAATGACATGGCACATGGTTACAAGGTGAAGCAGAGCCAACCCAGGCTACCTGGCTCCAGAGTCCATGCCTTAAACCCTACTTCCCCTTCTCACCCCTACTAGACACTTTCATTTTCCCAAGCCCCATCCCATCCATTCAGGCCGGCAGGCGGGGCTGGTGCCTTTAATCCTATCTCACACAGAGCTCTAGGGAGAGAAAGGGGACTCACCGCAAACAGTCCCCAGGCAGCAGGGATCCTCAGTGGGCATGAGCAGGGCCACCTCCCCAAAGCGTGGGCAGGTCTCATGACGGGGTCCTGGGCAGCCTGGGTCCACGGGAACGATGGTGTTCAGAGCTTGGCACTGGTGCTGGCAGCAGCCACTGAGGGAGCTGTTCCAAGTCTCCCCCAGCGCCCGCGGTGCCCCCGTGCTGTCAGTGCAGGCTGCAGAGGGAGGGGGAAATGGTGGGGACAGGGTCTGAGGAAGGTGGGGAGACCAGGCTGCCCCCAGCTAGATTCTCCCTGGAGCAAGCCAGAGATGGCTAGAAGGTCCCAGGAGGCCCCAGGGTGGGGCCAGCTGTGGAGGGTCCAAGCCCCAGGGAGGGAAGGAACCTACCGCACTTCTCCTCAGGGATGCAGAGCCCTGAGTGGCGCCGGTGCAAGATGGTCCCCTCAGAGCAGACGCAGCCCTCGCCCAGCACCTGGCACTGCTCGGGGTCCAGCAGGCCCAGCATCCCATCCCGGCACGTCTCAGGGGGTGTACAGGCTGCCATGCAGGCCTGGTATGTGGAGTCGCTGGCGCACAGGAAGGCTACAGGGACACATGGGGACACCAGGCCTAGCTCAGAGCCAGGTGAGGCAGGGATCTCAGAGTATCATTGGTGCCTCAGAGCATAGGCAGCTAAATCAAGGGTTTTAGTGTCACTGCCTCCTTTCTCTAGATCAGGGGTCACAAAGTACAGCTCACAAGTCAAATCCAGCCTACTGCCTGTGTTTGTTGATAAAGTTTTATTGGAACACAGTCATGCCCATTTATTTATGTATTTTCTATGACTGCTTTCACGCCACAATGGCAGAGTTGAGTAGTTATCACAGAGAACATAGGGCCCACAAAGTTTCAAATATTTACTATATGGTCCTTGGAAGAAAAAGTTTACCAACCCCTGTTCTAGACCAGTGTTTTTCAAGTTTTCCTGATTGTTAAAACTAATAAATTTTACATTGTGATCCAATACACATATGCAGGTACAACAGTGGTTGTCAAACCTGATTGCAAAAGGATCACTTGGGAGTGTTTCAAATATCATTGCCAGGAATCCTATCCCAGAACAACTGAACCAGAATCTCTGATTGTGGAGCCCAGGTATTAATTCTTTTTATAATTCCCTGGGTGATTTCAAAGGGTAGACTGGATTGAGAGTCACTGATACATTGAAACAAAAACTTTTTCATGAAATAACACTTAACCTTTCCATATGCAGTACACACTAGTATTTTCCTATTCTCTTCTGCTGCACTTTTTAAAGTGACCCCCAAAATTGATTTCATGACCCACCAATGAGTCAAGATCCAGTCTAAAAACAAAAAAAACACCATTCTGGGTGATGTTCCCCTTTTCATCTTCTCACTGTCCTGGTATAGGTGTGGTCTTCCTGTCTCCAGCCTTTCTAGGTACGATCACATTTATAAATCAAACTTCTCAAGTGAGCCCCACCTCCACCTACCCCACAAATGCACACCCAACATTGGGGTGGGGGCGGATCCCACTTCCTTCCTCAAGGAAGGAGAGGGCAGGCCAAGAGAAAAGAAGGATGAGCAACATTAAAAGAAGGGAACTAGTGTTTACTGAGTGGTAGCCCTGTGACAGGCATGGGTTAGGTGTTCTGCACACACTACCTCATACATCTTCAGAGAAGCCCTAGGAGGAGCTATTGTTACTGTCCACATTTCACTGACGAGACTCAGAGAAATTAAAGAAATAAACGAATGAATGACCCAGATTTAATTTATCAAGATAAATAATAAAATAAATTTAATATATTAATAAATTTATATATAAAATATTTATAAAATTATTAATATAAACAGACTTGGAAAAGCCTAGACCTGAACTGAGGATGTGAGCCTCTTTCCACTTTCACCAGGGGTGGGAGAACTGAAGCAATGAAGGAGACCCCCTGACCCCCACCACACTCACGGCAGTAGTCGGAGCGCCGCCAGTCGATGCACACGTGGAACTTGTGGCACATAGCCACGTACACGGTCAGTGCCACGCAGGGCTGCTGCACGTACTTGGTGTCCCGGATCCACAGCTCACAGAATGATTGTGGGGAGACCTGGGTACAGGCATCAGGCAGTGCTGCCCTGCTCTGAGCCCCCACATTCCAGCTCCTCCCAGCCCTGCCCAGGGGGAAAAATGAGCTTGTGCAGGCTCCCAATCTGGTGCTGAGTTCAACGCCTCCACCCTGCCCTGGCCACTGGCCTCTCTGCAGCCAGCCCCACTATCCCCAACCCAGGAGGGCCCCACACTATGGGTCCATTTGGCACGTACAAAGCGGTGGCATGCGCTGAAAGTGCGATTGGACACCATGCGGAGGCAGGGAGAGCAGTCAGCCGTGGCACAGCTGTCTGGGCGGAAGCGGGTCTGGCCCACCGAGGTCAGGGAGCTGGGCACCTGCCAGCTGTCCAGAAAGGGAGCAGGGTCCTCGGCCCCACCCAACACAGAGCCATCCTTCAGGGTGAGGTCATTGGCTGCATCCCCATCACAGATACCTAAAAGGGGCAAAATTATACCAAAAGCCACAATAGTCACCACTACTCCTAAGCCCTGAGCTCTCACTTTCTGTATTCCTCACAATTATTTGAGGTTGATATTACTATCATCCCCATTTTATAGATGAGGGAAATGAGACACAGAGAAGCTAGGAAACCTGCTGTGTAAGAAAACATCTTTGTTCTTAGGAAACACACTACAAAGCAATTAGGGAAAAATGGATGCAATGTCTTGAACTTAATCTCAAATGGTTCAGAAAAAAATGCATATATGTATGTATATATATATGTGTGTAAATGGAGCAAAGCATAAACAATTGGTAAATCTAGATAAAAGGTAATGATTTTATATCAAAATAAAGTTACCCCCTAAAAAAATCTGCTTTGGCAGACTGCTGGCTAATCACACACCTGTGAAGTCAGCTAGACTTCAGGGAGACCATGTGACTGAGTCCTAGCCAATGGAAAGTGAACAAAGGTGATGGGCGTCACTTCCAGGCCTGGTCCATAAAACCTCCCATGCATGATCCTCTATATTCTTTTCCCTTCTGTGGAGTTGGAAGCCACATGTTGAAAATGGCAGAGTCACAGATGGAAGGAGTCTGGGTCTCTGAATCATCACCAGCCATTTTGGACTTCATGTGAGCAAGAAATAAACTATTGTGCTAAGTTTACCTGTTACGGCAACTAGCATGGCCTTAGCTACCCTTCCAGCTTCATCTCTTACGTCACCATCTCCAGAAGCACACTTCCCTGCCATGACTTTGCTTCTGCTGGTCCCTGTGCCTGAGATGCTTTCTCAGAAGCCCTTCCTTCAAGTCCCCTCAGATACCTCACCCATGGACTCTCCTGCCCTTTCCAGTCCCCTATGACAGCTATTAGTGTGCAGGTCTATCACTCCCAAAAGATTATAGCTCTCTGAATGCAGCATTCCCCAAGGTGCTTAGCAAGGAGTCTGGAATGTAAAGTATTATTCCAGATAAAAGAGAGATATAAATTAGTTGACTTCTGATCTGACACCTCCAACCACCAATTCTGTGAACATAAAGCATGATTTAATAAGAAATCCTCGTATTTCATCAACAGCCCCAGTGAGCATGCTTTTTTGGTCTTGGCTTTGAGTCACTGAGGAATGTCACAAAGGTGTCCTAGAGTGGAAGGAAGAAATGGTGAGAAAAAAATGGCAGTCAGTGGTGTATGTGTATGTGTAAGGGGAGGTGTTTGTGTGAGAAACAGGGATGCTGTTTTGCTCACAGTTCTATTCCCAGTGACAGAGTAAATATGTGTTGCATAAATGAAAGAAAGAGCGTGGCGCACACTCACATGTGTTAGTGCATGTGTAGAGGGTATTTTGAGTGCAGGGGTGTGAGTGTGTATGTACATAATGGGCACAGATGTATGGCTGCAGGACGTGCGTGTATGTGTGTGCATGTAGAAGTGTTCCTGTACCACCCATCAGCACAATCATGATTCTGGTCGTGAAGAGCCCTGGGGCTGCCTGTGTGCTGAGGCCCTGGCAAGGAACAGCAGCCCACCCCCTAGACTTCTCCTATGGAAATACATCCCGCTCTCTGTAATTACACTTCAGTCTGAAGAGCACCTGTCCTCTGTGGTGTGGCAGCTGGCCTGTAACTCAGGCAAACCATTTAACCTCTCTGAGCCCCCTTTCTTCTTCAGTTCACTGGGGACACTAATACCCACCTCTCAGGGCTGTTGTGTAGACGACCTGGGATAAGTGAGATCAGAGTGTGGAATTGATTTGTGAAGTGTCCAGGCACACACAGACAAGGTGGATTATCTGGCATTAGGAGGCTGTCAGCAGAGCTGACAGACAATTCTGGCTGAGGTGACAACTGAATGAGGCCAGAGCCCTGCACCATGTCTCTGCTGGCAGCTCCAGCCCCAGAACACAAGATGTTAGGCCTCTGTGCCCTGGCAGTCCTGTTGGTCCCACCCTCTGGCCTGGCATCCTGGCTCAGCCTTCCCCAGTCCAGGAGAAAATGTCTCTCAGGGCAGAGGTGGGCCTGGGAAGCATCCCCCTACCCCCAGCTAGTCCCACCTTACCGCACAGGCCACGGCCTTGGGACTTGCTGGCTTTGCTGGCTTCCAGGATCATGAGTCCTGAGCTGTGGAGCCACTGGATCTGGATGTGTGAGGGGGTCCGGATCACATACATGTGGCCAGTGTCCTCAATTCTGAA
Organism: Tolypeutes matacus; assembly: GCA_026826555.1. Taxonomy (NCBI): domain Eukaryota; kingdom Metazoa; phylum Chordata; class Mammalia; order Cingulata; family Chlamyphoridae; genus Tolypeutes; species Tolypeutes matacus. Next base: position 31,688,462 of record JAKSZT010007815.1, read on the forward strand.
CCCGTACCTGCTTACGGGAGGCCACACAGGCTGCGAGTCCACAGTCACCTACGGAGAGAGGTCGTTCAAGTGTGAGCACAGCCTGTCCTTCCATCCGCCCATTTGACAAGCATTTATTAAGCACCCAGTCTGTGCCAAGCTCTGTTTCAGGCACATGCAGCCAAGACACAGTCCAAGGTGACATGAGAGAATTCTGAAAATATTTTTATGAGCAAAAAAACAAGAAATCAAGAAAAACAACAGCAGGAGGTAGGATGCATGTCAATGCCCAAATAAACACAACTCCTAAACTCCTCTAATTTCTCTTTTCTTTCCTGATTCTGCACAGATCATTTCCTCCAGGAGATCTTCCCTAAATCCCCAGTCTGGGATTGGGCACCCCTCCTCTAAGGCCTACGCATTCCTGTGCTGCCCATTAAGACAGAATCTAAATGTTTTCTCACTGAGATCCCTAATGAAATGTGTTTCTTAAGGACAGAATCTATGTCTGATTCATCTTTGAATCTCTAGCACCTGCCTCTGGAACTGACACAAATTGGTGGCTCAATCAATGTTTGCCAAAAACACAATGAAGCCCAAGTTTCAGCTTTAAATTCAAAGCTTTAACTTTCACTACATATTTATAAGATTAAATTTAAATTGATCATGGATGAATAGTTTTACTCTGTAGAAATATGAGATGAAAAGATAAGGATTTTAAAAATATTTATAAAGATTTTACATCCCTCCCCTGCAAGAATCAATATCTTTTATTAATCACTTTGCAAATTATCCAGTGCATGAACGACTGTGTTGGAGTACAGAGAGCCCTAGCCTAGAAGTCAGAGAACTTTGTGGCCTTGGGTAAGTCCCTGGCTCTCTCATAGCCTGAACTTTCCATATTGTACAGGCAGGTGGTTGGGATCCATGATCCTTAAATCGTTTCCTGGTTCTGGGAGTAGAGACTTACATCTGATGCCCAAAGATCCTCACCTGTGTTCACAGGACTCTAACTCCAAATAAGGACAATGGGCAAATTTCCAGAGTAACTTAGACCAATTCTGACTAAGATGGAGTAACAGGGACTGGATTTACCCTCCTGCCTTAAACAACCAAAAATTCTCACAAAAAATATTAAACAACAGTTTTTAAGATGTTGGCAGCAGACAAAACAGGAGAATGATCCCAGGTCAGAGGGAAACAAACAAGGAGAGCCTTATAATTTCCCTAGGTTCCTGCCTAGAGGGTGTCCAGGCTATGGTGCAGGGAGGAGGAACCCAGAGAGGCCTGGTGGTCTCCCCAAGTTTACTAGGCAGAGTGGAAGTTCACAGAGGCCAAAGGGCTGGAGTTTGCAGGTCAGAGTACTGAAGAGAAGAGAGCTATACAAAGGAGAGAGAGAGAGAGAGTCCTGAAGCGCTGCAGAGAGTCCCCTCTGACCCCATCCTGAGTTTTCAGGTGAATACTGATCAGTATATGCATGTGAGAAAATTACCTGAGGCCAGGGAAAGAACCATTTAAAAGAAGCAGGCAAAAAAATCCTCAGAACACACATGGGGCTGAGAATAGTTGGAGCTGCCACAAGCTATAGTGGAAAAACCTCATAATCATAGGGTGTAGAGTAGAATATGCAGAAGGGTATTGTTTCAGTAGTGAGTGAAAAATCACACTTGGAATAAAGGTTGCTCTGCTTCTACCCAACAAAGCTCAAAAGCAAGCCTCAAAAGAGTCAAACTGTTTCCAAGTAACTTACCTGTTACAAAATTCAAGAATATTTTAAAAAATAAAGTAAAAGAATATCGGGCATTCAACAAGGCAATACTTACATGTCAGGAATCCAATAAAAATTACCAGGCATGCAAAGAAGCAGGAAAATACAACCCATAATGAGGAGAAAAATCAATCAGATCCAACCCAGAGTTGACACGTATGATAGAATTAGTACACAAGGACATAAAAACAAGCATTATAATCATATTCCATATGTTCAAGCAATTAGAGGAAAACATAAGAATATTAAGGTGAAATATGGAAGATACAAAACACTCAAACTTTTAGGGATGAAAACTACAATGCTTGGGATGAAAAATACACTGGACAGGATAAACAGATGATTAGACAGTGTAGATGAAAAGGTTAATGAACTTAAAGATAGAGCAATAGATAGTATCCAAAATGAAACACAGAAAAAAAAAAAAAAAGGACTGAAAAAAAATTGAAGGTGAACCTCTAGAGCGTAAGTAATTTATGGGACAATTCAAATGGCCTAATATAATGCAATTGGAGAAATGCCTGCACCAAAACACATGAATTTCACCAAGGCAATCAGAGTCAGATTACTTAAAAACAGTGATAGAAAGAAAATAATAAAAGCAGCTGGAAGGAAAAAGACACATTGTGTAGAGAGACCAAGAAAAGAATGACAGCAGACTTCTCATCAGAAATAATGTGAGTCAAGAGACAGTGGAGCAACGTCTTTAAAGTACTGAAAGAAACAACAATGTCAACCTATAATTCTATACACAGTGAAAATGTTTTTAAAAACGAAGGTAAGATGAAGACTCTTTCAGAAATACAAAAGCTGAAAGGATTTATCACTATAAGAATATTAAAGGAAGTTCTTCAGGCAGAAGGAAGATGATATCTCATGGAAATCCAGATCTACACAAAGAGTGAAGAATACATGAAATAGTAAAGATGTGTGTAAATACAAAATAAATTTTTCTCATTTTTAAAAGCACTTTTAGAAGATAATTGACTGCATAAGGGAAAAATAATAGCAATGCACTGTGAAGTTTATAACAAATGTAAAAGTAAAATATGACAATAGCACAAAGGATAAGAAAGGGGAAATGGAAGTATATTGTTATAGGAGTCTTATACTATAAGTGATATGGTATAATATTAGTTGAATCTAGACTGTGACAAGTTAAAGATGTCTATTATAAATCCTAAACTCTCCAACATAAGAGATGAAATGAAATCATTACAAATAATGCAGGGGGGTGGATGTAGTTCAAATGGTTGGGCATCCGTCTTCCATATGTAGGAACCTGGGTTTGATCCCTGGGACTTCCCAGTAAGATAAAAGAAAAAATATAGAAGGTGTGCGAGCCACCAGGCCCCCATGTGTGGGTGAGCCCCCAGGTCCCACATGCAGGTGTACCAGGCCCCACCAAGCCACACAGCAAGATGATGACATAACAGGAGAGGGACACTAGGGAGAGCCAAGATAAGACATGCCAAAAAAAACAGAAACTGAGGTGGTACAGGTGGCAGAACGCCTCTCTCCCACATCGGAGGTTTCCATGATCAAATCCCGGTGAAGACAGGAGGAGAAGGATAAGAAGAAAGGGCAGGAAACAGACACAGAGAATTGCCCAGTGAATGGACACAAAAACAGCAAAAAACAGGGGGAAGAGGAGGGTTAAAATGGTTAAAAGTAAAATAAATAAATAAATCTTTAAAAAAAAAAAATCCAAGGGCAGAAAGAGAGGAAAAGGGAACAAAGAATGCACAGGACCAATTAAAAACCATCAGCAACGTGATATACATAAACCTAATCATATAGATGATCAAATTAAATCCCCAATTAAAAGGCAGAGATTGTCAGGCTGTATAAAAAACAGAAGACCCTACTATTCACTACCTACCAAAATCCCCCTTTAAATAAAAAGACACAAATAGGTTAAAATAAAAGGATGGAAAAACTAAAAACATATTAACACTAATCAAAGGAAGGCTGGGGAAGCTAACATATGTCAGACAGAGTAAAATTCAGAACAAAGACAAAGAATTATTAGGATAAAAGGCTATTTTCATAATGATGAGGGGGGTTAATTCATCAAGAGTACTAACAATCCTAAATGTTTTTACACCTAATAACAGAGTTTCAAAATATAGGAATAAAAAATTGATAAGATTCAAAGGGAAGATAGAAAATTCCACAATTATAGTCAGAGGTTTCAACATCCCCTCTCCAGAATATCACTAGAACAAGTAGACAGAAAGTAAGAATTTAGAATTGAGCAACACTATCAGCTAACTTGTCCTAAATGACATTCATAGAACATTTCACCAAACAAAAGAATACAAATTTACCAAGATACAGCATATTCTAGAACATAAAACAAGTCTCATTTTATTTATTTAATTATTTTTATGGAATTTAATTAATAGTACAATTATAATACTGTGCTATCATAATTTGTAACAAATGTTCCACCCAAATGCAAGGTGTTGGTGGTTGAGTGGTGTATGGGAATCCTCTATTCTATGCATGATTGTTCTGTAAATGCACAACTTCTCATTATATGTAAAGGGATTCAAGTCAGACAAAGTATATTCTCTGATCACAATGTAATTAAATTAGAAATCAATAACATAAAGATATTTGGAAAATCACCAAATGTGTTGAGGCTAAATAAAACACTTATAAATAACTCATGGGTCAAATGAAAATCAAAAGGAGAATTTAAAAGTCTTTTGAACTGATTGAGAATAAAAATACAACATGTAAAAATGTGTACAATGAAGTTACAGGAGTACCTAAAGGAAAATTGTGTAGCACTAATGTCTATATTAGAGAAAGAAGAAAGGTCTCAAGTCCAAGACCTCAGCTTCCAGTTTAATAAATTGGAAAAAGAAGAGTATATGAAATCCAAAGTAAACAGAAGAAAGGAATTAATAAAGAGCAGAAATCAATTAAATAGGAAAAAAAAATAGAGAAAACCAATAATCAGTTTTTCAAGAAAAACAATAGATTTGAAAAGTCTCTAGCCAGATTGGTCAGAGAAAAGAGAGAAGATGCAAATTACTAATACCAGGAATGAGATAGAGGAAATATATACAGATCCTACAGACATTAAAAGGATGATAAGAATATATGATTAACAACTTTATGCCTATAAATTAGATAATTTGGATGGAATGGACAAATTTTGTGAATAATGCTAACTATTCAAGTTTACCAAAGAAGAAATGGGTAACCAAAATAGCCTTAGATCTGTTAAAGAAATTGAGTGTGTATATTAAAACTTCCCCAAAAGAAAACCTGAGGAGAGCTGTACTATGTTCATGGACTGGAAGACTTGCTAATATTAAGATTTCAATTTTCCCCGAAATGATCTATAAATTCAATGCAGTTCAATCAAAACTGCAGCAAGATGTTTTATAGAATTCAACAACTTGATACTAAATTTATGTGGAAAATAAAGGAAATTAGAACAGCCAAAGCAATTTTTAAAGGGAGAAAGTTGGAGGATTAATACTATCTGATTTTATGATTAACTAAAAAGCAACAGTAATCAAGACAGTCTGGCATTGGTAAAAGGAAGATATATAAATTAATGAAACAAAAGAAAAATACAGAAAGAAACCCAAACATTAATAATTGATTTTTGACAAAGGTGCAAAGAGAATTCAATGGAGACAAGAGATTCTTTTCAACAAATTGTATTGGAACAATTAGATATTCATATGCAAAAAATGAACTCGACCCAAACCTCACACAATTTACGAAAATTAACTTATAATTCAGCATACACATGAAAGTAATACCTAACACTATAAAACTTCTAGAAGAAAACATAAGAGAAAATTCTTGTGACCTTGGGTTAAGCAAAGGTTTCTAAGCTAAAATGCCAAAATCATGATCCATAAAAGGGAAAAATTGATTAATTGGACTCCATCAAAATTAATATCTTCTGTTAGAAAGATACTGTTAAGTGAGATAATATATCACAAACTGGGATATAATATTTATATTATCTTACCTGATAAAGGACATGTATCCAAATTGTACAAGGAATTCTCAAAACTCAATAATAACAAAACTAACAACATAATTTTTTAAATGTGAAAAATATTTGCACAGACATTTCACCAGAGAGGATATGCAATGTAAAAGAAGGCCATGAAAAGTTACTCAACATCATCAGTAATTAGGGAAACGCAAATTAAAACCATGAGATCCTGTTACGTACATATTAGGATGACTAAAATAAAGTTTTAAAACTGACACTACAAAGTTCTGGAAAGGATGTGAAGCAACTGGAACTCTCATTTCCACTTTGGAAAACAGCTTGGCAATTTCTTGTAAAGTTAAACATACCCTTACCATAAAACCCAGCAATCCCCTCAGGTGTTCAACTTATGTCCGTGTGAAAACCTGTACATAAATGTTCATAGCAGCTTTATTTGTTATGACCCCAAAGTGGAAACAACCAAAGAGTCCTTCAACTGCTGAATGGATAAATAAACTGTGATACACCCACTGGTATACATCCATAAAATGGAATACTACTGAATAATAAAAAGGAACGAACTATCAACAATTATGACTAATGTTCCACACCAATGCAAGCTGCTATTGGTGAAGTGGTATATGGGAATCCTGTATTTTATACATGACTGTTCTGTAAACCCACAACTTCTCTAATAAAGAAAAAAAAGAGGAACAAACTACTGACACACGCACCAACATGGATAAATCTTTCTACATACTGTTTGATTTCATTTAGGTGACATTCTGGAAAAGGCAAAATCTGGGGACAGAAAATAGGTCAGTGGCTGTCAGGGGGGGGAGGGGGGGGGGGGGGACAACAAAGCGGCCTGTGATAATGGTGGGGGTGATGGAATTGTTTTATGTTAGTGATGGTGGTTGCATGACTGTAGGTGTTTACTGAACTCATAGAACTGTATACTAAAAAAGGTGAATTTTACTGTGTGTAAGTTATACCTTAATTTTTTAGTGGAAAAAATAAGTAAATAAAGGGCTGAAACCCAGGGAGTTTTTTCCTTAAGCTTCCATCTCCTAGAAAACCCACTTCCTGGAGCCCTACTCTGGAGTGCTCCCTATAATTGGGGTATGCTGGGCCCAGTGTCCAGTGTTCAAGGGCAGATTCCAGCAAATGGGCTGTGGGCCTATGGCTCGGGAATGGATGGGCAGACTCATGACCTTGGAACTTAAAGAAGACAGCAAATCGGCCCCTCTCGGCTGCTGGGAGGAGCAAAGGTAGGTCCTCTGGGGGATGCGGCTGTTGCTGAACATCCCAGAATCCTTGACAGAGAGGGACTTAATGTGAAGCTAAAGAAGCTTCAATTTCAGGGCTCCTCACTTGCACAGTTCCCTTCCTGGAAAGAGCCCTCATAGTGTTTTCACATGGCCATATGTTTTTGTAATAATTGCAAAAGTGAAATATTTTAACTACAATTGTTTCAGGCCACTGTCTCTTGCTGTTCCAACTTGCTCTGTCACACTGTACCTCCTGGTACACAAGCATTCTAAATGCACATTCACTTCTACTTCAGATCACTTCTAAACACAATTTTGCATACTTTTTCTTCACGAGGCCTCTAACCATGTATAAGCCTCAGCCCCATCCCCGCAAGCCTTGCCCCATGCTGACCGCTGCCTGCCCAGGAGGGCCAGCTCTTTGATGCACGCACCTTCCGGTTGAAGCGGTCAATGGTGACCTGATGGGCCAGGTGAGTCATATTCAGCATCACCAGACAGAATGGGGGCCAGTTCAGGTGCCCCTGCAGAGAGAGGCCAGCCTCATCAAGCTGGAGTCCCGCCAGCAACTGTGAGCACACTCTCCTCCTCCCCGCTGTGCCAGGGGCACTCATCACGGCTGTGCATTTGGGACCCAGAATCCTGTGGAACATTTCTAGTTCCATCGGAGCTCACTCAAGCCCAGCCAAACTGCCTCCTTCTGCCTGGCTCACGGAGGCAGCCTAGTAGGTGACCCTCTGCAGCTGTGCCCCACACTGGCCTAGAAGCTGGGACAAGCTGGGAACAGTGCAGAGCCCAGGAAGGACCGAGAGGTGGCGCTCTCTGCTCAACCCTTTCCCTGGCCGCTCAGGTTGCTGTCACCAGGCCTGCAGCTGGAGTCTGTATCCATTCCAGGAACCTCTGATAGGCAGAGGGAGCTGCTGAGAGGGCTTCCACAGCTGTCCTCGTCCCTGACACCCATTAGAAACCAACTCACTGCTCAATCTCACCGCCAAACCTAGCCAAACCCCCAGGCCCCGGCAGGAAGGAAGCGAGGGGCAGGCACCAGGTTGGCGCTTTTGCAGTCGAGGTCATGGACGGTGACCATCTCATCTAGGCTCTGGCTGAGGATGTAGATGGCTTCCTTGAACAGGGCTGCATGGCTCCCGTCGAAGGTCACGAAGCTCAGATCAGGGAAGATGGAGCATCGGCCTGGGGGAGAAGGGTGGTGGGGGTGAAAATACACAGATGCCTCAAAGGCCAAGGCCACCTAGGAAGGTGGGCAACTCCTGGACCTTTCCTGGATGATTCAGAGGCTCTGGGGGTCTTGGTGAGTCACTCGGATCAGGGGTCGCACAGAGATCAGAGGTGCCACAGGAGGGGTCTTTCAGACCAGGGTTACCCTGAGGCTCGGAAACGGCAGGCTGGGGTAGAGGTCACGGTGGGGTAGGAAAACAAGGAGGACAGGAGAGGCTCCTGCTGAGCCCAGAACTCACAGGCACACTCCCAGATGGGGCAGCAGTGGTCCCCACCCACCGGCACCGCGAGGCCCAGGACCCCACAGTGAGGCGGTGCAGCGCCCTGAGGACAGTGCTGGGACTGGTTCACGCGGATCAGCTGGCCGTCCAGGCAGATGTGGCGGATGCAGTCCTGCTCGGCAATTGGCTGGGGCACAGGGCGGGGGACAGAATGAGTGCTACCCCCAGAAGCTACAGCTGCTTACTCCTCCACCCCATCCCCCAAGCCATGAAGGCACAAAAGCTTCCCAATGCGGGTTCTAGCAGGGGTAAAACCTAGGCAATGGTGGTCTCACCCTCCACCCACCTAACAGGCGATTTTCTGAGACCTCTGCATAGCAACAGGGCCTGGGCTGAGAGCTCCAGGTATACAGATGTGCAAACACACTAGCTCAGGCTTATCGAAACCCAAGCATACCTGCAGACACACACACACACACACATGCACTCACAAATGCAGTCACACTGTCTCACGACAGCATGCTTCACATTTACAAGCACACAGATCTATGGATGCCACCACATCTCACACATGTGAACACACACTTGTGCATACATAGTCTCACGCAGGTACACAGATGCAAACGTGCACACCCATGTTGTCACACCCTGGATGTTACACCAGTCGTCCAAATCAGCCTCTGGGGCCGAGACGGGACAGGGTGGGTTCTGTTATGGAGTCAGGGACCCAGAGGAACCTGGAGAATTTTTCAGGTACCAGGAGCTTGGCGCAGGAGTGAAGACAGTGATTAAACCTCCATTTTGCAGCATAGCAGCTGATTAGGAGATGGTGGAGAGGGAGGAGGGGAGGGTCCACATAAGGGTGGCCAGACCCTGACAATTCACTCACAACACAGGTGGCGTTGGCCTCCGTGGCCTCCGTGGTGGCTGCCAGTTCCTCAGCTAGACCCTCTGCGATGCTCTGGGCCGGGGCCGAGCGCCCTGACAGCGCAGTGGTGGCCTCGCCCACTGGCTCCACTGGGGCCTGGGGTCCTGCCAAGGTTCCGTGGGCCTCCGCCAGCTGAGGGAGCAGAACCAGTGAGCTCTCTCGGGGGATGGTCCTGGCTGAGACTGGGCTCAGGGGATAGGATGTGGGCACCGGTGGCACTGTGGCGGCCCGGGGACCCTCAGCTTCGGTCACCAAGGTGGCAAGGGTGTGGGCCACTGCAGGTGCAAGTTCTGTGGGCCCACTGAGGGCAGAGCCGTATACCGAGGTGGACAGAGACACCTGCTTGGACAGGATGGCCATCTTCTCCGTTGTGCTCTTTCGTGGGACAGGAGATATTGTGGAGGCTGCCCCTTCAGTCATGGCCACAACTCCAGAGGTTGGCACTGTGGCTCCCATAAGCAGGCCTGGAGCCATGCCTGTGCCCTGGGGGGCTGTGGGGCTGTGTAGATGTGCCTCGGCCGTGACTGCCGGGGTGAGGAGCAGTGCTGTGCTGAACATCTGAGCAGGTAGAGTTGTGGTCACGGCCAGCGATGTGGCCTCTTGCTGGAGTGGAGGGGTGATGCCAGAGCCTTTGGGGCCGGGTGTGGCCACTGGGGCAGATGTGCCCACCTTGGCCAGGGGCAGGCTGCTGTCAGGAGGCAGGCCAGAGAGGAGCTGGGATGGCCGAGTTGATTCCAGAGCCACAAGGGATGTGGCACCTGACCCATGAGCACCTGTGGGCAGACTGTGGGCAGCCAGGGTCCTGGGGGGCAGTTCTGGGGGCCCGGTGGCTGTGGTGGTATGCTGGCCAGGGTGCGGCAGGGTGGTGGGGAACGGGCTTGAGGGTAGGGATGCTGGTGGGCCCGTGGGTTGGCCAGGCCCGTGCTCTGTGGATGGCACCATCTCCACTCTCTCAGTAGCAAGGGGACTGGCGGGAACCTGTTCTGCTGGTGTTCTAGCTGAGGGAGGGGGCCTGCTAGGACTTGAAGTGCTCTGGGTCAGGGTGGGCTGGGGGATTCCTGTCCTATTTCTGACCTTAGTTACTGCAGGTGTCAGCAAATCCTCATGGGATCCAGAGGAGGTGGGGGGCCTGGAGGTCACTCCCGGGGAAGCCACAGGCCTGGGGGAGGGACTTGCCAGCACCTCCAGGCTTGGGGAGGGCTGTAGGGGTGTTGTCCTAACAGGTGAAGCGCCATGGCCTGGGCTAGTTACAGCTGTGGTCATGAGTGGGAAGCGAGGTGCGGGGGGTGACCGGGAGGAGACTGTGGCATCGGGGCTTCCTACAAAGGCCACGGTTACCCTGGTTGTCTCTGTGGCACCCAACCCCATGCCAGGTGTGGGCATCTGTGGTAAAAGGCGGAGAGAAGAGGACTCTGGGGAGTGGGGGGTGGCCAGGTGGCTCATGGCCGTGGGGTGAGCAGGCAGGTTAGATGCAGTGAGCCCCAGTGGCTGCTGCAGAGTGGAGTGGGTGGGTCCTGGAGACCGTGCTGGCCCTGCAGTGGCCGCCACTGGTGGGCTCAAGATCATGGGGAGGGCTGGCCTGTGGGTGGGGGTCTCGGGAGTGTGCTGTGGAGGCCGCAGCTCCTTGTCACTGGGGATGGGCAGTTCTTGACCTGGAGGCAGAGTCTCGTTGCCAAGGGCCTCTGTGGGAACCAAGACCGCTGGCTCCACACCTGGGATGGATGAGAGAAGAGGCTCAGATGGGGGGGGGTGTGACTGCTGCTCCAGGCGGGGGGGGGGGCGGGCTGGGGGTCATCCCAACTCGGCTGGGCAGGTTGTGATGTGGGGCTCATGGACTGGGAACTTGGATAAGTGGTGGCTGCCTGACCCTCCCAGGGATCTCTGCCACGTGCCGTTTGAGGGCTTCAGAGAATTCAGTGGGTCTGGACTCTGCCCCAGACCACGAACCCTGAGCCCACATCTCTAAATCTGACTGCACTGCCTTCTCACCATGTGTCCCTGAGCCAGTCCAGTCCCCACCGTGGGCCTCACTTTTTCTCTCTGAACTGGAGCAAATGGACCAGGTGAGGGCCCTGCCTGCTATAAGGGTCATTCTGAAGCCCCCAGCCCCCACACTGACCTTGCTTCTCTTGGGGGGGTTTAGTCAATAGGACCCTGGGAATTTATAGGAAACCCAAGGGAGTGATGAGAAACCCAGGCCACTTACAGTCCTCCAAGTAGACACATCTCTGAGTGATTTCATCCAGGACCTTGGGGCTGGGGCACACAGGGACACAGCCTTCTACCCTAAGGACAAAGTGGGGAGCAGGTCAGTGGTTGGGAAAGGGGAAGGGGCACCTCTTTACCTGGATTGAGCCTTCATTTTTTCTGTGACACACACACATAAGAATACGTGCTTATCATGTACACACTCACGTGGGTCTCCACAGAGACATTTTCACACGTGTGCACAGAAGCACACATACCTAAATATGTCTGCTATACACTCCTGTAGAGGAAACTGTGACTGACAGGTAAACACACAGAAACAAGATGCAGTTATACACACACTTGTGCACACACTCACACATGCTCCCATGTGTCTCCACTGAGGCACAGCCTCATGTACCCACTCCAAGCATGCAGAAATGAAAACCATTCACACATACAACATGTCCATCCACGCACACTCCCGCAAACATCAGCATTCACATACTCATGCTCACATACAGGGGCACATAGTACCCAAATATATGCAGCTCACACACATTTAAGCATGCCAAGGTGCATATAGCCCATGCATACTGGTATACACATGCAGCTCAGTTATATGCACATGAAGCACAGATATTCACATATGTCCCTATAAAGGCACATTAACCCTGGTACATACTTCCCCATACACACAGCACATGAAATACTCATATACCAGTATATGTGAGTGCATTCTCATGCCTCTGTCCATTCACACATGTGTATGTGTACACAAGCATACACACATGCATGCACAAACACATCAGTGCACACACCTTGACTCCATGCCCGCAGCCTCTTGCCTCCACTCCCACCTCACCTGGGCACGTCCTGGCAACTGGCTGCCCACGGATCCTGGCAGGTTTGGAAGCAGGGGCTGGCACATGCATCGTAGCGCCATTCACAGATGGGGTAGGAAGCCCCTGAAGACTTAGCATCTGGAAAGGCAACCCACCCCCATGTCCCTGGACTGAAGGAAACTGAGTACCATCTCAGGGTCAGATGTGAGAGTAAAGAGGTAATTCCAGCTCACCCATGCCTTCCCTGTCCCATGCAAGAGACAAATGAACTTTTGCAGGAAATGTGTAGGGAAAAAAATTAAAAGCCAAACCAAGGGGAAACTGTGTTGGTAATGTTAGGGCCAGTGCCTAGGGGATCTTATTGATGGGGCTGTGAGGACTTGGCCTAGGGGCCGAGGCTGGGGGAGTTATGAAGGAAGAAGCTGGAGCTGGGCTCTGAGGGGTGGCCAAAGAGGAGGCGTGGACCTCTGACCTCTCCGTACGACTGCCTCGCCACTCTGCCCCTCTGGGAATGCAGGGCCCAGGTTTGCACTGCATTCTGGGACTCAGTCACCTCCTCTTTAGCCTACCCCTGGCAGAGCCACTGCAGACCTCCGTGGAGGCAAGAGGCTTCCCCTTGAGGGGTGGGGTGAGGTGTTGGGGAGCCTCTCAGAAAGGGAGGAAGCTGCTCTTCTCCAAGCCCCGCTCTGCCCTGCCCTGCAGGTTCCCTGTAAACCAGTCCCAGGACCTGGCGAGTACAGTTTGTCTGAACACTGCTCTTGTCCCTCACAGCTGGGGCAAATCATCACCATCACCATCATCATCGTTATTATCATAGCACCAAGCACTATGCTAAACATTTCACCTGTATCCACGGGTTAATCCTTACAATACTCTATGAAGTAGGCACTATTATTTTCTCCATTTTATAGATGAGGAAACCGAGGAACAGAAGACACTGAGAAACTTACATTTTTCCAGGGGAGACTTTCTCTAAAGAGGCCCTTTGTCCAGGGCCTTGATAAATGAAGGCCCTTCAGGAAAAGGTCTGTGGCCCATGGGGGCTTCAAGGTAGACAGGACCCCAGACCACGTTGGCACAAGTGAGCAGTCTCTGAAGCCACAGACTGAACAGGGAGGCAGGTGCAGGCTGCACAGCAGGCTGCAGAGAACAGCCCCACCCCTGCAGCCCCTTCCAGACTCCCTAATCTCCACGCTGCTTCTAGCTGTGAAGAAACCTGCTTTTCCAAGATCCCTGGACACCAGAACTGAGAACTTACATTTGGAGATCACTAACAAGTGCCAGACCCTGAGGGAAACGTGGAAAGATAGTTCTCTCAACAGCTTTATGAGGCAAATATCCCCATTTTACAGGAAAAGAAACAGAGACAGGGAGATGGGGGTTCTCCTCCAAGTGCCAAGGGCCGCCATCAGGATTCGAACCCATCCCACTTCAGAGCCCGGGCTCACTCCAGTCTGCCCAGGGCCTTCCAAGGAAGGACGCTGTTCCTAACACAGGCAAGTCTCCCCATCCTGGGCAGTGATAAATCTGTCCTGGGTGGAGTTCACTGGTGGGACTCAGTAAATGATGGCTGCATGTAAGACTGGGTTGTGAGCAGGGGCAAGAAGATGAAGAGGCTGGTTGGAGACACGTTCACGTACATGGAAATGGACCATTCATACAGCACAAAATGCCCTCACAGGCACACACGTACACGTGCACGTGAGGACAGAGAGGCCAGGCAGGGGCCATGAAGAAATTATGATTGCTTCCTCATGGGTATAGGCTGGCAGGGGATGACAAAGCCCTGGAACGGCTTGGCCTCTGCTGCAAAGGTGGGGAGCTGCCCGTGGGGAGTGGGGACCAGTGGGCAGTCTTTTATGCTCATGGGCAGGTGTGTGGCCCCATCAGCAAGAAACCCGAGCCGGCTGAGCTACGCAAGCTGCAGCCAGGATCGTTTTCCCCTCACTTCCACAAAGGCCGAGGTATTTTTAGGCCATGAAATTGGCCTGTGTCAGAAGGCAGGACCCAGGAAAGGGCCCCGTGCCACACGGCCCCCAGCAGCTAGCGTGGAGGCTGGGCCGCCTCCCACCTCGGGCTGGTGTAGTGCAGTCTTACTGTGTTGGGGGCGTGAGGTGGGAGAGGGCAGAAAGGGCGGCTGAGTCAGAGGTTGATGGCAGATACCTACCCACAAGGCGGAAGAGCGTGCCCCGGCGGAACACCTCCGAGTGCTCCGACAGCCGCAGGGCCAGAGTTGGGGCCAGTGCCGGACCCGACACGTAAAGGAAGGAGCCGGGCTCTGCCAGGGACTCCAGGGCCACCAGGCCTGCCTGCCACGCCCCCCGGTGCAGGGAGAAGGTGGCATGGAGCTGGAAGGCATCGCTGCCCTGCCACTTAGCCAGCTCGAGCCACCCACGGTCTGTGACGTGGAGGAAGAGGTTGGGTCTGTCAGCTGCCTCCAGAGACACCACGTCGGGGTCTGCAAAGAGCCACACGGGTAAGATCAGCATGGAGTGGTCAGGACGAGGGCGGGGAGGACGACATCTAGACACACGTCTGCACTCTCAGTGACTCAGGATGGCCACACACCCTGCAGTTAACTGAGCCCTACTCCTCCTTCCTCTGTGCCTGTCCCATGTCATCTCATCCCACTCACCACATCTCTGCCTGAGGGAGTGGAGGGTTAAAGAAGCCTGCTGAGCCAGGGGAAGATGAGTGAATAATCTCCATCCTCTCCACTCCCCTCCCCTTCCCAGGATTTCACAGCCTCTGGGAATCTTTTCCACAGTGAAGTTCTCCAAGGTCAGGTTACTCTGCTGCACACAATGGAGTTCTACTTAACATGTCCGTAAAACTAGTAGAAAATGAACACTGTCTTTGGACTGGACCTAACTTTGTTTAAAATGCTGAATGGAGAACAGAAAATCCCCACTAAGCAGATAACCTACCTAGAAGGTGATGAGATACTCCTCTTTAAGGGGGGCCACACAGACCTAGGGGTCAGGAAGACTTAGGGAGGAGATGTTCTCTTTTGGGGTGATGGGGGTGCTTCCAGTCTCCCTGTGGCCCAGTCTCTGGCTCCCCACCCTAGGCCTCCTCATGCAAGGATGTGGTTCTGCCCAGCACCTCCTACTGTGCCAGGCTCACATCACCAAGAGCATCACCTGGAGTTGGGGTACTGGCTGTGTCCGGGGCTGGCAGGAGCTATGGAGTCTCCTCCCTTAAAGTCCTTCCGTGGCTCCCCACTGTCCTCAGGATAAAGTCCCAAGTCCCTTCAACTCCTTCTCATCCTTCAGAGGAACATCACTTATTACAAGAAGCCTTTCCTGACCCACCAAAACTGAGTTAGGCTAATCGAAGTATCTTTTAAAAAATAAAAGTGAAAAAAAAACTGAGTTAGGGACTCCTCCCAATGTTCCTGTGAGGTATTATAACTGCCTTTGATCATGTCTATCTGCCCGACTGAACTGTGGACTCCTGGAGTCAAGAATTGTGTCTTACATCCCTGATACCCAGTACCCAGCTCTGCCTGGCATAGGATTAGGGAAAGGGAGGGAGGCCAGGAGGGAGCCAAGGGACAGAGGGAGGGAGGGAGGGAGAGAGAGAAGGAGAGAGGAAGGGCATTATGTCCTCACAACTAGATGAGCTATAGGCCCTGAGAATCTGAGAACTTAAGCTTGTAGAATGGGATGGATTCTGAGAAGCCATCAGACGTTGAAGCCAACGGTTCAAGTTTCCAGCCATTGCAGGGATTGTCTGCAAGGACCATTCTGTGATTAGGGAGACACTGAGTGGATGAGGCCAGCAGGAGTTGTGGGGAGAAGCCCTCATCACAGTGATCCTGCATGCACAAACACACACACAGCCACACAAGAGAAGGCGTCCTAGCACTGGCTGAGCTGAGCCCAGGGCCCGCCCTCCAAGCACTGTCAACTGTGAAGAGAGGACAGCACTCACTAAAGCTCAACCCTTTGTATCTGCTGGTGGTCTGAGACCCAGAAGGCTGTGGCTGATTCAGGTGTGACCCACCAGCCCAGAATCCAGGCTCCTAGGCAAGTGAAGAGCCCATTCTTCCATTCTCAAGAGAAGGCCCCACTGGAGCCAGTAAAGCAGGGGGCTTCCCTCTGGCATTTAAAGTCTATCCAGTCTTAAATAATGGAAGAGGGGGAGCAGAAAGGGGAGGGGGGAAGCTGAGGGGAAGGAGGAGGAGCTTCCACCTGGCTCTTCTGGAACACAGCTCTTGTGTGTAAAGCAAGGTACAAAGGTCCATCTGGACCCATGCCCACCTGTTTTTTTCAGGGAGAAGACAGAAGATGCCTCTTGGTAGAGGCTGAGAGGCTGACCCAGAGGCCGAGCCTCACTGGGGCAGGGGCACTAGTTGGAGCCCCACATTTCCCCATCCACTACACACTGCTTAGGGCTACAGCATCTTCCCCTGCCGCAGCAGCTGCCGCCTTCCCCAAAGGGCTGGAGTGGGTGGGGCTGGAGGGTGGGCCTTACCGTGAGCCTTGGCCTTGTACAGTGCAGCTGTCAGCAGGAAGCTCACCATGTCCCCCGGGGCCACGTCCTCTGCCCTCACGAGGGCCACAGCACCACCCGCTGCCTTCACGGCTACCAGGGCACCGCCAGCCTCCCAGCTGGCCAGCTGGTAGGGGCCCTTGCCGAGAGCTGGGGAGAAGAGGCCCAGTCATAACCCCGACCTGCCCAGGCCTCTGTCCACCCCCCCATCCCTCCCTAAGAGGGGGCCTCAGAGGTGCTCTTGGTGGCTGCCCTCACCCCAGGCTCCAGGAACATTGATTTCCATGAGAGGGAAGGGACAGGATCCCATGCTCTGTGCAGTGCGTGAGCCACTTCACAGGGAGCCTGGGGAGAAGGCCACCTGCAGGGGCATCTGAGACCCTCAGATGCCTCTCCGTGGGCCTGTCCCACTGCCTGGAGCTTTGCCATTACAGCACAGTTCTGTTCAGGGTCACCTCTGGGAAAAGATGTCAGACATGGTCTCTGCTTGCCTGAGGGACCAAGGCTGGGAAGGCTGAGGCTAAATGTTAGTGTTGTTATTTGAGACATGTCACCTTTGAGCCTTTTGGGTTCCTGTAGTTGCTGATATAGGCTGGAGTAGGGTACGGCTTTCCTGGACAATTGCAACAGCCTTGTAACTACCTTTCTGCTTCTGACGTGGTCCTCATCCCCAGCTCCCCCTCCCCACAGCGGCCTGAGCCACCACCTACCCTCTCTCCCCGACTGGGACTCCTCAGTGGCTCCCCATTACCCTCGGGATAGAATCTGAGAGTTCGCTTGCATTTGGGGGCTCTTCACCCCCAACTCTGCCTACCTCCCCATGGCCCCACCTCACCCACCCACACCCTTCACATTCCTGCCCTGGCCACTCTGAACTTCTCTAGTTCTTCTTTGAAAGAGTCAAGCTGTTTCTTCCTTGTATCTTCACTTGTGCTGTTCTACCCCCCTCAGCACGTTCTCCCCCATTTGTGACTGATAAACACCTACTCAGTCTCTGGGGCCCAGCTCAAATGTCACCTCCGTGGTGAAGATTTCCCTGCACCTTCTCCTACCACACAAACATCGTCCCTCCTCCTCCATCTCCACCAGCCTTCAGAACTGGGCACACATGCATCACGGCTCTCAGGCTGAAGATCTGGATCTGGGTCTGCATTTGTCTCCCCGACTAGATGGGGACAGGTGGCGGTGTGCTGGTAAATGTTTAACCAGCTCTCCAACAAAAGCCCCAATTTATAGTGCTTTGCTGATGTCCATGGTGTAAATACTCTCACCATGGCCATGTCAAGCTACCAGCCGAATGCAGAGTTACACACACACTACTGACTTTAAACGGCCAGTGAGATCCACGCAGCAGGTCTCATTCGTCATTGATTTCCCAGAACCTGGAAAGGGCCTGGACCAGAGAAAATGTTGGTGGAAGAACAGAGCAAGGAGTGGGTGGGTGGGTAGGTGGAGGATACTGGAAACAGCTTGTCCTTTGCTGGTTACTGCCACCCGAAATGCCACAGAAGGGAAAAAAGTCTGCTCAGCGCTATCTTGCTGAAATGTCTTGGGATCCTATTGCCTGATGTCAGACAGACCTTGCCTGCCCCCAGGGACTGCAATTCTACTATTACAGAACACTCCTGTAGCGGGTACAGGTTTGGGGCCTCAGAAGCCCCTAGGGGACCAACATTTTTGGCAGGGAGGCAGTCCTTTGGATTATTACATTACGTTCAGGTCCAGCCCTTGTCATCGCAGACCCCCTAACTGGCATCCTTGTCTCTAGTCTGTCCCTGCCACTTCATCCGTCATACTCTTGCCAGGATGATGCTTCCCAAACCAAAATCTGATAATGCAGGTAACTGAGAACAAAGCCTTGGGTCTACACCCACGTAGGCCTGCTCTGCTCTTAGCAAGACAGTGCTTGTAGGAAGGAGAGGGGCTTGGAGATCAAAGGTGAATGGCTGCAAAGACCTGATAAGTAACTCTGCCAAAAATCGACCTCGGCCAAACTGAGCAAAGTTTAGTGCTAAAAACCACTGATGGGAAGCCCACCTTCACTGCCTACCCAGCCCCACCGAATAAACTAATTGGCTGTACTGCTGGACATTAACTTCTCTTGGGTCTTTAGTCATGACCTAAATTTTCACCTCAGTTACTCCAGAAGTTGGGGCATATTCTGGTACCCTGCAACCTTAGCCAAATCTAAAGATGAATCTGGCAGGCTGAACCGGGCCATGAGTTTTGTACCAGCCATCTTCAGAAAGAGCAGTTTGCATTTGCCTTTACCAACCCCAGACTGCAGGAAACCCCAGACAAAACTCCCTGTGCCTGATGAGCTAGATTCCAAAAGTCATGGGTTGGCTCTTTGCAAATGGGGCTTTAACTTCTCTGTGAAGCTGCCCTGGGCCAGGCAGGGGCTGCAGAAGCTGTCAGAGCCAGATTGCTGGGGCCTCCCAGGGCCCTGCCCAGTCAGGGAGCTCTGCATGTTGGAGTCCCAAGATAGTGCATGGTCACTCCCTGCTGTGCCCAGCCCTTCCAGGGCCAGCAGAGCCTGGAGATGGCTGATGTGGCATCAGAGCACAGCTGGCAGTGCCCTAAATCCTTAAAAGGGTGGCTCACCTTTGTTATAGAAGTCACAGTCGTAGGCTGAAAGAGAGAGAACAGAGATTTCTTGAGAGCTGGCCTGGAGCTTGGAACAAATGGACAGAGCCTAGGACCCTGGCAACCCAACCCTCCCTCCTTCCCCAAAGGCCAGGCCTGGCCTGCCTCCCAAACTCCAGGGATAGTCACTGGATTCAGGTATCTTAAGATCTGTCAGGAGGGGTTCTCCTCTTTGCCACCAGCACAAGTCTCAGGCCCAGTCCAGAGTAGGAACTCAGCATGTGTTTGCTGAATGAATGAATGAGTGAGTGAGTAAGTGAGTGAATGAACCGTGTTTTGTGTGGCCCCAAAGATCAGGACTAGAACCAAGGGTTGGGAGCTCCAATCAAAAAGCCTGCAAAAGTTGTTAAGCTCCTGTCACTGGAGGAATGCAAGCACAAGAAGTCCTTCCTTAGAAAGCCTTGGGGGGAAGGGGACCAGGGGCCTCTGGGATCCAAGGCTTTTCCTGCCCCTCTCAGGGGAGTTGCCCTCCCAAAGGAGTTTCCCTTAACTGGCATAGGCCCTTCCAGCAGCCAGGCTCTGACACAGCTCCTACAAGAGTGAGCTCAGCACGCCCTCTAGTGGCCCAGTCCAGCACCACAGCCTGCTCCCCCAGCACCCTCAGCCATGAGTTCCTCAGTCCTTTGGATTCAAGGGCCTAGAGCGTCGTGGGGACCTTGTAGGGACGAGGCCATGAGGAGCCAGCCCAGTGGACCTGGGATAAAGGCTGAGGAGGAGCCTGCACCCACCCCACCCTATATCCCCAACCCTCCGTCGACTAATTGCTTTGCATTGGGCCCTGCGCCCTGGAACCAACTCTGGGCTAGGGGTCAGGAGACCTGTGACTGACCCTCAGTGTGGCTGTGGACAAGCACCCGCCTTTCTATGGGCCTCAGTTTCCTCACTTACGGATTCAAAAGATTTAACTAGAGAATTGGAAGACCTCTACTTCCCTCTGGTTTCATGTCTATGAAGTCAGTGGGAGGTAGCCCGGCAACATCCTTAAGAGCCAGCTGACTGAGTCAGTCAATCCCATCTATTTCACTCATCAACTGCGTGTGCTGGGACAAGTCACTCAACCTCTCTGAACTCAAGTTTCCTCCTCTATAAGGTGGGACTAGTACTAGTATCTGTCCCATAGGCTTGCCAGGGCCTGGCCTAGACTGAGATGAGTGAGGCCCTCGCCTCACATGCAAAATTTAAGGGGGTACCCCAAAACCCAGTCATCAAGATTAATAATATTGCTATGAAATATTTTTTAAAAATCAAAACCAATGCAAAAAGTCCATAATGAACAAAATGTCAAAATTTTAAAGACAGGATTGCAGCGTCTTGCTGAGTTCTATTGGAGACTGAGGCAAAAGGAAAAGTCAGTAATACTAATCTTATGTCCCTTTAAATTTTGCCCCCATGGGCAGTGCCTCACTCTCCTGACCCTATTCCCAGCCCTGAGTATTAAATGAGTGGATGCATGTAAGACACAGGGTCTGGCACACAGCAGGTCTGCAATAAGCGTTGTTTCCTTCTCCTTCCTGAAGAGATTTTATCAGAGAAGTAGACGTTGCATGAAGGCCCAGGGTATCCGAAGCCTAAGGGTCTCCGGGGAAAACAGGCAGAGTAAACGGAGGCCAAAGACAAATTCTGCTCCATCTTCTTCCTGGGATCCCCCTGATGGAGCCCCCAGGGCTCAGGATTGGTCAGCATCCATCACCCGTGAAAAACAACAGCCATCCTAGCAGCAGTCCAGAGCACTGTGCCCAGAGCCTTACGTGCACTCGCTCACTTGGGCCTTACAGCACCCTGTCAGGTAGGTGCGGCTAGCTGTACCCCTATGTCACAGATAAAGAAGCGCCGAGTGGAGGGAACGTGCCCCAGGTCACCCAGCTGGCTGGAGCTTGTGTCTGAACCTAGATTGTCTGATCCCAGAGCCTGCATGAAAACCACTGCATCCCAAAGTGGGCTGTGCTCACACCAGGAAAATCCACTGGTGTGCAGGAATGAATAAACAATCAATTGACTCAATCATGAAGACTTCTATATATTTTTATTTCATCTTTTAAATATTAATTTTTGTATCTGTTTTGTGATATACATTGTGACAGACTGAGTTATGTGCTCCAGAAAAAAAAACCATTCCCTTTATCTTAATCCATTCCTGTGGGTGTGAGCCCATTGTAAACAGAAGTTTCTGAAGATGTTATTTTTATGAAGGTTTGGCCAATTGATGCAGCGTGGGCCTTAATCCCAATTCTGGTGGCCTTACAAAGAGAAAGCCACAAGGAGAAGCCAATTGCAGGAAGTCAGAGGGAACCAGAAGAGAAAGGAGAGGACTTGGCCATGTGAAGGAAAAGCCAAGGAACCCCAAGGATTGCAGGCCAGCCAGAATGCCACCGACTCCAGGAGGAAGCAAGTCGCCTGGCCTCTGGAGCCAATGAATTCCTGTCGTTAAGCCAGCCCATTTGTGGTATTCGTCTTAGCAGCACTTGTCATTGAATATATCTATGTGTATGCTCAAAATATTTTTACTTGATAGAGGTGTGCAATCAAAGTTTGCAGACCTGCATTGCTCTCAATAAATGGATATCTCATCTGCCTCTGACAGGAGCCGGCATGTCTCAGCTGACAAGGGGCTCTGACATTTATTATACCATGGAACTCACAATAGACCTGGTGGGGCAGGTCCAGTCCTATTTTTCTGATGAAAAAATTAAGACCCAGAGAGGCTGGCTGGGTGCTTGCTTGAGGCCGCACAGCTTGCAAATGGCAGCTCGGGATCTGGAACCCAGGGCTCCTGGCTCCTCAGGCGAAGTGGTTAAGAGCACAGGTTTGCAGCCAAACTATTAGGGAAGCCTGTCAGTGGTTCTACCACTAACCTGTGTGATCTTGAGCATGTTACTTAATCTTTCTCTAGGCCTCATTTTCCCCAAACTGTAAAATAAGATTAAATAGTCCCTTCTGCATAGGGTAGTTGTGAGAATTGCATGAATGAGCACACACAGATCAGTCGGTTCCTGGCACATAGTAAGAACTCAATAAATGCTAGCCAGAGTGATGATACCCCACAGGCCTGCCTACGGAGGGCACCCCCACAGGGTCGCCCCTTGGATGGCGGGACTGGGACACTCACGGCAGAGGCGCGGGGTCCTCCAGTCAACGGCCACCCCATGCTGGCAGCACTGGTGAGCGTAGGCAGACACGCTGGCACAGAAGCACTCGCAATCACCGCCCTGGCTGCACCCACAGGTGTCCATCAGGCAATTTGAGTAAAACCAAGTGACATCGACCTGGAGGAGTCCAAAGTCAGAGGTCAGGGGCCAGATCCTGAATGTCACACCTGTGGCTTCTCAGCTAATGTCACCCAACCCCCAGGACCGACACAAACATGGAGGGACTGCGTGGGGTGAGGGGAGGAAGACAGCCGGCTCGGAGGGAAACAAGAATTCATGGCTCACGCAGACACTGGGGTTTGAGAACTAGGTTCTCTCCTCTCCTGGATCTAGGCTATTCGACCCAGGGGCTCAGGGTACGGCTGAGGGACAGGGGTGGGGACTGAACTGCCGAGCCCCAGCCAGAGAGGAGTCTGCTGCTCACACGAGAGACAGTAAAGCCACGGATGTCATGGCCCTAGAAGGACCCTGGAGGGAGCTGAGCGCCAGCTCTCCCCTGTCTCCACTGAGGGCTGAGGCTGCAGCAGGAGGGGTCTGGATTAACAACACAAAAGAACTTTTTAATAAGGAGGGAGAGCCAGATGGGTTTGGAAAGGGCACAGAAGCTCTGTTTGTCTGTCCCAGGCCAGGGAAAGCAGGACAGACTCATCTGCAGAGGCTGGAGGTAGGGGAATGGCAGAGGTGGGTCTCCAGCTCTACACCTGAGGTATCTCTCCCTAGGCATGGGGGTTCTGAGAACAGAAGGGGCCACAGAGAAGTGGGAGGGGGGCTCAGGGGCTGCCAGGGCTGGGGTCAACTCACCACAGGGTGGCAGGTCTCAAACACCTCGCTGAGCAGGACACTGCACTCCTTCTTAGCAAATGGTTCTCGGAGAGGATTCAGAACACATGTGTCCCGGGGGTCGAGGGTGTCTGGGCACTGAGGAGGCAAAGGCAGGGCTGTTGCCCTCTCTATCCCCCAAATGCCTGTTGCCTGGTATGGGCAGACTCTTAGGGTGACTCCCATGGCCCCCACCTCATGACCCCCACCTCCTGGTCTTCATGCCTTTGTGTCATTCTCTCCTTTGAGCATGGGAGAGACCTATAACTTGCTTCTAACCAACAGGCATGGCAGAGGCAAGGCTCGACGTGATGATGTGTATGTGACTTCATGCTTATGCTACAGAAGACCACAGAGCCCATCTTGCTGGAATCTCTCCGTTGTTGGCTGTGAGGGAGCAAGCAGCCATGCTGGGGGACCCTCCCATAACCAGGAACCATGGGTGGTCTCTAGGAGATGAGGACAGCCTCTGGACAACAGCCAGGAGGAACAACAGAAGCTCGAGGTGCTATGGTTGCAGGGAACGGACCACTGTCGGCAACAGGGTGAGTGGAGCAGTGGATCCTTCCCCAGTCGAGCCTCCAGATGAGAATCCAGGCCTGCCTGATCCCTTGATCGCAGCTTCATGAGGCCTTAAGCAGAGGCCTCAGCTAAGCCATTCCCAGACTCCTGACCCACAGAGAGTGTGAGAAATACATTTGTGTCTGTAGTAAAAGGTAATCCATACAGATTTCCCCGACGTCTAGTGAGAGCCAAACCTCCTCCCCCGGGCCCACATTTTTTGCTGGATACCCCCAGGGTGTCCTCAAAGAGGCTGGGGAAAGAGGAAATGAGGTAGGGGCACAAACGTTAGTCATCCACTCAATGTCTCTAAAATGGGGGTGGATTAATGGCACACTTTTCTGAGGCTGTGGGAACAACCTTGTCCTACCTCAAGATTACATTGAGCTCCCCCCACCGCAGTCTCTACAGGCTCATCTTCATCTACTCCCCAACACAGAATTAAAAGCAGGCTGGGACCAAAGATCACTTAGTCCACGAAAGGCAAATATATAAGGCTCATGTCACCACTTTCCACCCCTGCACCCAGGGCAGACATAACTAATCAATCACAGTCCTCCTTCCAGCTGAGCCTGGACACACATCTCAGCATATTTTCCAATGCAGCTTTCCAGGAAGCTTCTTCTGACTGATCAGAGTTGTCATGTGAGGGAAAATCTTTTCACCTTCCTTTTCCTGGCACAGCCCCATCATTTCACAAAGGATCACAGAGAAGTTAGGACTCACTCAAGATCACTCAGCATGTCGGTGGATGATCCAAGACAAGTCCCAGGTTATCTGCTTCCAGTTCAGTGCTCTGTTTCCCACCATAGCTCACAGCTTGAGAGCCCCAGTAGTGACATATCTCCCAAATCTTAGAGAGATTCCTGCTTCTGCTAATATGACCCTCCCTGTCAGAGGCCTTCTTTCTGATGCATCCATCAATCCAAATATGGCCTATCCTTTGAGTCCCACCTCCTGCAGGAAGTCTTCTCTGATCACCTCAACCCACAGCAGTCTTTCCTGGTCTCTCCTCTGTGTCAGACCTAGAGCCAGGCACTGGGTGGGTGGGGGTACAGAGATGGGTAAGGGGGTCAGGCTTCAATAAGTCCTACCTTCCCTAGCTAGGTAGTCATCTCTTCTAGGACAGAGACGTTGTCTCCTTCCCACTCCCCAACCTCCACTGGTGCTTGGTCCAGGGCAGAGTGGATTTGTGAGATGGGATGACGCATGTCTCCAGGCCACAGGCCACAGGCCAGAGTCTAAGGCTGGGGATGCCAGGTCAGGGGCTGAGAGAGCAGTTCTCTCTCAGACTAATGTCCCTATTCCTTGGCTCGGGGTCAGGTTCTCCCAGGGCTGAAAACTGCCCTCATGGGTGAGGGGGGTGAGCCAACTTGAGGAGCTTTACCTCCACTGCAGCCCAGCTGCTGCCAAACTCCTGGGGGTTCGTTAACTCTAGGTTCTCTGGGGTCCTCATCTCATTGATGGTTTTTAAGTCAAAGTTTCCACAGAGTCCTGCCAGCTGGCCCTGAAAGGAGAGAGGAGACCACGGTCAGTCACAGGCACACAAGGGCTCAGTCACGGCAGAGGGGCCACCATGAGCCCAGGAGTCTGTCACAGACCCAGAAGGGGTCGCAGTTTGAAGAGGGTAGGGAAAGGGTCTGAGGGGATGGGGCACAGAGCTAGGGGTGGGGGTGGGCAGTACCGGAAGCTCCTCAGCAAGAGTTACACTCTCAGTCCTGGGAAGGAAGCAGAAGGTGCCTTGAGAGCCACGGCTCACATGCCTACCTGCCACTGGGGCCCAGCCTGGATGTGTACTGTGGTCCTCTGATCCCATAGAAGGGTGATGTGCTCCCGTGGGAAATGCACCAGCGTGAAAAACCCCGCTTGCCACGTGTGGACCTCCTGCTTCTCATCCAGGAAGCTCTCAGGACTCTAGGGGGACAGAGGTGGTCAGTCCTGAGACCCAAGTGTCCCCCAGTGTCTGAGTCACCTGGGCCTGGATGCCCAGCCCCAACTCCTCTGCCTCCCTCATGCCCAGACATTGACTTCTGAGTTGCTGACCCTGGCTAAAGAATTCAATCCGGGTTCCTGACTTGGTGCTCCAAGAGAAATTGCTGTGGGAAGGAAACCAGTCCTTAGCACTCTTCTACCTCCAGGCCCTTGGGTGACCTGTAAATAATCTATCTATAGGGCCTTCACCTGCACCAAGCCTTACAGGATTTCCTGAGTCGTTGTCAAAGATGAGGAGTGAGTTCCCAACGTTGATGGAAATAAATTTCCTGCAGATGATGCCAGAGCTGTAGCAGTTTACATTTTCTACAATCACAGAGAAGCTGATATCCGATGTGCTCTGGGGAGAAAATAAGTTTTTCCAGTAAAGTCAGAGAGAAAAGAGATCCTCCTGAGGAGCACAGAGGTAGGGGAACATGGGCTCTGAAGTGGTTTTGCATCCACTTCCACTTCTTATTGACTGTGTGACCTTGGGCAACTTACTTCAGTTCTCCAAAGCTCAGATTTCTTTTTGGGTGCCTAGTGCACTATGTAGCATGCAGGGACTCTCCAAAAAATATCTGATGAATGAATGAATATATAATAGGAAGGACTGGTGTTGGCAGGTAGGGGCATGGTCTTGCATACATTACTGAAGGAGCAGTAAGCCTTTTTGGAGGGCAATTTGCCAGCACTGAACCTTTTAAATGTACATATCTTTTTATACAGAAATTCCACTTCTTAGAATCTAGACATACATCTACACAAGTATTCACTCCAGCATTTTAATGTTTAAATGTTGTCAACAACTCAAATGTCCATCAACGGGGACTAATAAAACAAACTAGAGCACATCCATTCTCTAGAAGTCTATGCAGCTGTTAAAAAGACCTACATCAGATAATGACCAAGGTATACTGTTAAGTGAAAAAGCAAGTTGCAGATTCCTATTCATATAAACTATATAAAGTGTTAGTGTGTGTGCGTATGTGCTTGTATATCTCATGGAAAGCAGTCTTGAAGGAATTATGCCAGACTGTTAGGAGTGGTTATTCAGTAGGGAAGAGGAAGAGAACAGATGTGAAGAGGAATATTTGTTTTTATAACTTCTATATTGTTTTAAATACTAGTGAAGAGCATGCACTACCTCTGAAATTAAAAATAATGATAGTTTTCAAATGGGGTCAATAATCTTTATCTCATGGAGTTATGGAAATTATGTGAAAGACCCCAGTCCAGTGCCTGGCCATATCTAGGGCTCATTCTATAAAAAGTTTTTATCATTATTATTAGTAGTATTAATCTTCCTATTATGTAATGAAATGGACAGGCCCTTAGCAAAACTGATGTCCCTGGGGTGTGTCTCCAGCATGCTCCACCTACCTTGTTGTTACCCCTTTTCTCCTTCTGGGGGGTTCCTGCCCCACATCATCACCACTGCTCTTCCTCTGGCTTTAGCATGTGACTCCTGAAGCAAACCAACTCTCCAGTCAGATTTCCTGGTTCAATTCTGACCCCAGCTCTGCCACTTAGTAGCTGCATGATCTTCAGCAAAATACTTAACTTCCCTAAACCCTAGTTGCCATATCTGTAATATGGGGCACTAAATATTGTGGGGCACCAAACCCTACCTTGTATGGTCATTGTTAGAAATAAGTGAAATAATCGGCTCATCAGACCACCAGGCACATAATAAAAGCTCAGGAAGCATTAACTCTTATTATTACAGATGGAAGAGCCCTAGGGACCCCCATGGGGCAAGACTATAAAGGCGAGTGGGCAGACAGTGGGTTATTTGATGACGGGTGGGCTCTGTCCAGCCCTGAGCCTGCTCCTCGGCCCTTGTTTCAGTGTTCAGACAACCACAGACCAGGACATGGAGCCTTTCCCAGCCCCTCCACAATTAAGATTGACTGGAGTCAGGGCATTGGCAGGTCCTTGACCTCAGCTGCTCTGGGTCCCTATGGAAGACCATGGGAGCCAGCTGGGCATGCATATTGAGGAACTCACCTTGACCAGGTGCACTTTGCATGCCCCCACGAAGTCGAACGGGAGCCCGTCGAATGTGCGGTAATGTCGGTCGCCATAGGCCGTGCAGGTGGAGGCGCAGGGGTGGAGAGTGCACTGGAAAGAGCCCTGCTGGCACACGCTGAAACAGACAAGCCCAGAGTGGCTCTGCAGGCACCCCCACACCCACGCCTCTGGTACCGATGACAGAGCCTTTGCTGATTGAATGCCCACTGTGTACCTTAGGCTAAGGGTTCAACAAACATTATCACCCCCCAGCAGAAACCTGGAGGGCAGGACTGTTATGCCCATTTTATATTGGAAAAAGTGGGGTTCCGAGGAGTAAGGGACCCAGCCAGTAAGTAATGGGGCTGAGATTCAATTAAAATCTGTTTGACTCCAAAGTCCACATTCTTTTTACCATTCCATTCATTCATGCATTCATTCAATAAATATTAGGCACTTATCATATTCCAGGCACTCTTCTAGGCATTTGAGATATATCAGTGAATAAAACAGCAAAAACATCTGTTCTTGTGAAGCTTATATTCTAGAGGGGGAAGATATACACTAAGTAATAAAGAGTAATAAGTGAGTAAGTAATACAGTGTGTTAGAAGGCGTGAATGCTAAGGGGAAAGGGGGGATTGGGAATGTGTATGGGGATGGATTGCAACTTTAAGTAGAGCGGTCAGGGAGACATGTTAGCAGAGACCTAAAGGAGATGAGGGAGTTAGTTATATGGACATCTGGGAGAAGAGTGTCCTGGGCAGAGGGTACAGCCCTGGGAATGCTAAGGAAGACTATATGGCTAGAATAGAGAGCACAGGGGCAAGAGTAGCAGAAGAGGAATTCCGAGAGGTAACAGAGGACCAAATCACATAGGTCCAAGAAGACCATTGTAAGAATGTTGGCTTCTGCTTGTCATGAGAGAGGGAATCGTCAGAGGACTGAATATTGGAAGTCATATGATCTGATTACTATTTCACTCTGATTACTGCACTGAGTCAACACTGAAGGGGGCCAAGGGTGGAAGCAAGGAGAACAGTTGGGAGGCTACTGCAGCAAATCAAAGGAAGAAATGATGGTGACTCAGAGCAGGCTAATAGTAGAGGGGATATGAGGTAGTCAGACTCTGGTAGAACCAAAATGATGTGCAAACAGTTTGGATATGGGTAGTGAGAGAAAGTACTCAAGGATGACTCCAAGTTTTTTGGCCTGAGCAACCAGAAGAATGAGGTCTTCATCAACCCAGATGGGGAAGGCTGGGGGAGAAGCAGTTTCGAGGGGAAAGATCAAGTGTTCAGTTTTGGACATGTTGAATTTGAGACGTCCATTAGACATACACATGGAGATGACAAGTAGGCAGTTGGATAGGTGAGTCTGGAATTTGGAGGTCTGGACTAGAGGTAGAAACTTGGGAGACATCTGCATAGGGATGGGTCTTACAGCCATGAGACTAGATGAGTTCACAGAATAGAAGAGGTTCCTTGAGGAGCTCAACATTAAGAGGTTGGAGAAGAGGAATAACTAGCAAAGGAAGCTGAGAAGGAGCAACCAAGGAAATAGGAGGGAAACCAAGAGAATGTGGTGTTCCAGAAACCGCATGAAGAAAGGTCTCAAGGGGGAGGAAGTGAGCAAAAGTGATCATTTGTGTCCAATGCTGCCAAGAGGTCTGGGAATATAAGGATCAAGAAATGAACACTGGATATAGCAACATGGAGAATACTGGTGACATTGGTAGGAATAGTTTTAGTGGAGGGTGGGGAAAAATCCTGATTAGAATGGGTTTAAGAGAGAATGGGAGAAGGTGAATTGGAGACAAGCATAGATCATTTTTCTGAGAAGTTTTGTGGCAAAAGGGGAGCAAAGAAACAGAGCAGTATTGAACTCAGAAAGAAAAAAAGCCATAGACATCCTCTGGGCCTGAGAAAAAGGAGAGCTTCAGCCCCAGCGTGGGTCAGGGACAGGTCTGTGTTCTAGTTAATTGGATGGATCTCCAAAATGGGCCCTTTTCCTCTGGGGCCCTGAGCCCCAGAGCTAGAAGGCTTCCAGCTCACATCGGCAGCCCCTACCTAGCTCATTCTCGACTTTGGAAGTGACCAAGTGTGCTCTCTAACACCAGGCACCGGTTTATCATTACTTACTCCCTTCCCTAGAGCTTTCTCCATCCCCCATCACCCCCTCCCCTGAAGCAAAAGTAAGGGTACCTCCAATACTCCATACACCTACATTCACAAAGAACTGAACTGGATGGGGAAATATCACCCAGAGCTAAAGGGGAAGTGGCTCTGACAGTACCAGGGACAATAGGGGACCACTCATCCCCTCGCCCAACCCAAGACTCTGCCATCTAGCCAGCTGGAGCATACATGGATCTACACACTCTCACATACACCTATGCCACTCATTAGAAGTAACAAGAATACCTAAGAGAAGCCCTTCCTTGGCCTACAAGAGACATAACTCAGCAGAGCTGAGGCTGGGAAGAGCTCATACAGAACATGCCCTTCTCTGAAACACCAAACCAGAACCAACACACGAAACCTAACCTAAATTGACTTTACACAGGATCTTGGGCCTAGCCTGACCCCTTTGGACAGTCACTGGAATGTGATGTGCTCCCATGTCAGGAAGTGGGTTCCACTGGGGTGGGGAGGGGAACACTGGAATGAGTTGACCTGCTCTCACTGAGGGACCTGATCCTGTCTGCTCCCCTCTCTACCTTAGCCCAGTCCTTCTAGCTAATCTGCTTTGGTCGTTGTCCAGGGGGTGACAGGAGCTAGGGCTGAGTGGCTCAGAGATTCCCCCTGGGCACCTAGGACAGTGGGTAGGGTAGCCTCAGACACAGCCAGGAATGGAGGAGCACTGGGATTCCTGGAGCTCTGGGAAGTTCTGGCTGGGCCCTAGGCCCAGGGGGAGTGGCAGAGAGGCTCCACATGCCCTTCACAGATGCTCTCGGTACCAGGAACCTCTGGCATCTGAGAAAAGAGGCTGCCGAGGGAGGCACTCAGCCTGAGAGACATGTTATGAGACACCCCATTGGTTGCTGGGGAATTTTAAAGATTTTTTGGAGGGGTCATTACAAGGTGGGGGAGACTCTCAGCAATCCCAGAAGCAGAAAACAGGTAAGACAGGAGAACAAGTTCATTTTTTAAAAAACCCACCATGGATACCTCCAGGAGCCAAGTCTTTTGAGGGTAAATTACTATGAATTAGGCAGAGCAGCAGTGGAAGCCTGGGGGCTATGTAGGAGGCTAATCCTTTACCTCTTCTCTGCTCCTCACTGAATGGTCCAGAGAAGGCCCTATGAACCAGTCCCCCAAGTCTGTTCCCATAGAATCCAATTCACAATGTATACTTATATGAATGTACACACACTTTGCAAATATACTCTCATATAGGTACACTTACTTTCATATATAGACATGTACACATTCATAGGCAAAGACAAGTGTACACTTATACATTCACGTTCACTCACATGTGAATACAAATATATATGCCCAATGCATGTGCACAATCACACATTTTGCATATACATGTTCACACATACTAAATGGATGCCTATATACACAAATATATGCAAACATCAGTGTACATATACAAATTTATAACTATATTTACTAACATATTCAGATTTATGAATGCCCACTTAGTCATAAACATATTCATACATATGCATGCACATTCACATATAGATTCTTATCCAATCACATGCATTTTGGACTTGTGCCCACACTTACATGTTCATATAAATATTCAAGGTCATGGTTACAAATGTGCATTACACACATTCACATACATGTCTGAACAAACTCACATTCATGTACATACAAAACCTCAAAATAGTTCTTTGTATGCGCACATATATGTATGCAGACCCCTACACAACACACAAACAACATGAATATGAGCATGGTGGGAGGGGGAGTGCTAAACTTTACTTGTGACCCTGCAACCCATATCCATCCCACACCCAGCAAAACGTAGAGTCTGGATGGGCCCTCACTTACCAGGTATAGCAAGGAGACATGACCTGGTCCCCAGGGAAATACTCCTTCCCCTTCCAAGTGCATGGGCACTCCTCTGGCAGGAAACATGCATCCCCATGTCTGAGCAGCCTGCAGGGACACAGCAAGCAGATGGTCAGGAGGGCACCCTCTCCATGATTGCCATCTGTAGAGAACCCCACATCCACATGGATGTCCCAGAAGAAACTGACCATGTACCACTGTCCAATGAGGTCCAGAGGCACCTCTGTACCTGGAAAAACCAGGCACATACTGGGCACAGCTCAGAAGTCTCTGCCATCCATCAGAGAGCAGGGCTCAGCTTTAACAGCCAAATTCCTCCTGGCCAGGCTGGATGTCAGCTGCTCTTAGGCACCAGTTGTATACTAATGAAGAGACCATGGACACGGGTGCTGACCATCCTGTTCAAGTTGTTCATGGGGCTCTTAGACCATAGGCTCAAAAGCTGTAGTACTCCCATCTTCTTGACTCATTTCTGACCCATTGCCAGGCAAGAGCCAGTAACATCGCAGGTCACATATTACAGTTCTCAGACCATTGCTCCAGGCCAGATCTAGGTGTCAGTTGATTAAAGTCTGGGGCAGGTGTAAGAACACATACTTTGGCAATAAGCAAATTTTGGTTCAAATCCAGTACCTGCATAGGGCAAATTATTTAAATTTCTATTTTATTTTATTTGTCAAAGTAATATATGCACATTGTTTAAAAAGGCAAGGAGCAAGGATACTACAGTTATTGTACTGAAAAGAATCCCTTGCTAATCCTTCTCTGTATCCAGATTTTATGTCTGGAGGCACTTTATAGACTATAGGGCATGGTGATGAAACCCAAGCAGGGCACTGGTCTCACTGAGGAGAAAAGACAAAAATTAGAGTTCAGGGCTCCTTAGATAGCAAGAACATGCAGGTAGGATATAAAATAGGAGGGAGCTGCTATTCAATCCATAACAGGAAGTGCACAGGAACAGCACAGAGGTAGAAATTATGACCAGCTAGAATGATAGACCTCCCTGAACATACCCAGGCCTTCAATGTTGAAACACTAGAAAAATCATGCCTTGGGAGTAGAGCTACTCTCAACCAACCTTAACATAGCTCAAAAGCAAGTCTTTAAAGGATCAAGCTAATGCACTAGTAAATTAACTACCTGTCATTACAAAACTTAACACTCAAAAAAGAAAGCCAGTAAAGTACAATACACAACAACGTAAAATTCACAATGTTCAGCATTCAATAAAAAATTATTAGATATGAGAAGAAGCAGGAAAATATGACTCCAAACCAGGAGAAAAATAAGTCAATAAAAACAGATCCAGAAATGACATACATGATGAAGTTAGCAGACAAAGTTTTTAAGGCAATTTTGATGAAAAATATTAACCAATAGATCCCAGAATGTCAATGAACTCCAAGCAGAATAAGCACAAAGAAAACCATTCCTAGGCATGGGATAGTCAAACTGCTGACAGATGGTGATAATGAGGAAATCTTTAAAGAGTAGGGGCTGGGGATGGGGAAATACATTACATAAAAGGGAATAATGATCAGAATAAACATTGACTTCTCAGAACAATGCAAGTCAAAGGACAATGGAAGAACATCTCTAAACTGGTGAAAGAAAAACAAATGTTAATCTAAAATTCTATAACCAGAGAAAGTTTTTACCTTCAAATAAAGGTAAAATAAAGACATCTTCAGAAAAACAAAAAGCTAAAAGAATTGGTCACCAGTGAAACTGCACTAAAAGAAATGTTAAAAGGAGTTTTTTAGACAATTGGAAACTCAGATCCATATGAAGGAATGAAGAGCTCCAAAAAAGAAAAATTGTGGGTAGATATAAAATATTTGGGTTTTTAAAAATTTCTCCAGGAAATACATGATCATTTAAAGAAAAATTAATATCAATGCATTGTGGGGTTTATGGCATATATAGAAGTAAAATGTATGATAATAATAGGACAAAGTACAGGAAGGAAGTAAATGGAAGTATACTCTTAGAAATATTACTTATAAAGTGGTAAAATAGTAATTCATAGTAGACTGTGATAAGTGAAAGATACATATTATAACCTCTAGAAAAAAATATATAAAAATTTAAAAATGCAGAGTATAGTAAAAATGCAATAAAGGAGGTTAAAATGGAATACTTAAAAATACTTACCATGAAGGAAGGCAAGAAAGGAGAAAAAAGAACAATAGCAGATGGAATAAATGGATATATAACAAGATTGTAGAATTATATCCAATCACATCAACAATTATATTAAATGCAAATGAATAAACTCTTTAAATAAAAGGGAGAAATTATTACATTGGCTAAAAAAGCAAGATCCAACTATATTCTATTTACAAAAGATAACATTGATATATGACAGCACAAATAAGTAAAAAGTAAAATGATAGAAAAAGATATATCATGCAAACACTAATCATAAATAAGATAGAGTGGCTATATTAATATCAGACAAAGTAGATTCAAGACAAGGAATATTATGTGTATTAAAGAGAGGCATTTCATAATGATTAAAAGGTTAATATATCAAGAGAATTTAACAACCCTAAATAGGTTGCAACAAATAACAAAGCATTAAAAAAAAAAAAAAAAGGAAGCAAAAACTCACAGAATGAAAGGAGAAAGAGACAAACCACAATTTTAGTTGGAGATTTCAACATTCCTCTCTCAGTAATAATAGTACAAGTAGGTAAAGTAAAACAAAAACCTGCAAGGATTCAGAAGATTTGAACAACTCTAGCAATGAATTCAACATCATTGATAATTGAATAATTCTCCATCCAACAGCAACAGAATGTACATTATTATTATTTTTTTTAATGGAAAGCATCATGAATTTGCATGTCATCCTTGCACAAGGGCCATGCTAATCTTCTCTGTATCATTCCAATAAAGTATATGTGCTGCCAAAGTGAGCACTAGAATGTACATTATTTTTAAGCATACTTGAGAAATTCACCAAGACAGTATATTCTGGGACATAAAAAAACTCAATAAATTTCAAAGGTTTAAAACCATATTTCTGACCATAATGAAATTAAATGAGAAATCAGTAATAAAAAAGACATGGAAATTTCCAAATATTTCAGAAATTAGTAACATATTTCTAAATAATCCATGGATTAGAAAAGAAATCACAAAGGAAATTAGAAACTTAAAAACAATGAAAACATATCATATCAAAATTTGTATAGTACATGTAAAGCAGTGCTTAGAGGGAAATTTATAGCTTTAAATGCTTACATTAGAAAATAAGAGAGGATTAAAAACAAAGACCTAAACTAGAAAAAGAAGAATAAATTAAATCCAAAGTAAATAGTAAAAGGTAAATAATAAAGATAAGAGCAGAAATCAGTGAAATAGAAAACATTTTAAAAGTTGAGAAAATCAGTGATGCCAGGAGTTAGTTCTTCGAAAAGATCAATAAAATTGACAAACCCCTGAGTAAACTGAAAGGTAAAAAAAAAAAAAAAGAGAGAGAGAGAGAGAGAGAGAAACCTCAAATTATCAATTCAGAACAAAGAAGAGATATCCCTGCAGCTCCTACAAATATGAAAAAGAAAATAAGGGAATTGTCTGTACAACATTAAGTCAAAAAATTTAACCACTCAGATGGAATGAACAAAATCCTTGACAGACACAAACTACCAAGGCTCAGTCAACAGAGGTGTAATCTGTGCAGAATTGGTAAATAGATTGTTTGTAAATCTCTGGAAATGCTTAGAAATGGTGAAAGCACATCATAGCGTTGTTACATAGCTAGTTACATAGTATTTGTAACTAGCAGTGCTAATATATGGGTATGATAGTGGTTGAAAGGGAAAGTGTAAGGTCATGTATATTACTAGAAGGAAAGCTAAAAATGTAATTTGGGACTGTATAGCATAGTGAAACATGTGAAATATGAGTATGGGTAATATTGCATATATAGGACTTTTTTTCTTTCAAACAGAATAAATGTGAGTTAATTATACAAGATGTTAATATCAGACAAAAATACAACCAAAGCAAACCATGGACAGTAGTGTATAGTAATATATTAATCTTTCATTAAGGGTTAAAAAAAAAAAAAAAAAGGAAATATACCAAGTGAAAGAAACTAGACAAAAGGTACTACATATGGTTTGACTTCATCTATACAAAATATAAATACAAATAAATTAGAGGGACGGAAACAGAATAGCAGCTATGTATGGCAGGGGAAGGATAGAGATATTGAGAGTGATTATTAAGGGGTAGAGTTTTTTTGTTTGTTTGTCTGTTTTTTTCTCTTTATTATTATTATTGAAGTAATGAAAACACTTTAATATTGATTGAAGTGGTGAATGCACAACTCTCTGATTTTAGCAAATACCATTGATTGTACACTTTGGATGAATTGTATGCTTTATGAATATGTATCAATAAAATTGATTTTTTTATAAAGTAAGAAAAAAGTAACCTCAATAGCCTAACGTCTGTTAAAGAAATTGAATCTGAAGTTTAAAAAAAAAACTTCTCCAAAAGAAAACTTTAGGCCAAGATGACTTGACTGGTAAAATATATCAAATATTTAAGGAAGAAATAACACCAATTCTAAACAAATTCTTCCCCAAAATTAAAGGAGAGGTAATACTTCCCAATTCATTCTATGAGGTCACCATTTCCCTAATATCAAAACCAGACAAAGACATTACAAGTAAAGAAAACCATAGGCCAACATCTCTCATAAACATAGAATATAAAATAATATATCATGACCATCTGGGCTTTATCTCAGGAATGCAAGGTTGGTTTAATATTAGAAAACCAACCTGTATTCAGAACATTAACAGAATAAAGGACAAATATATGATATTTCAAATAAAAACAACTGATAAAATTCAACACCCACTTATGATAAAATCTCTCAGCACACTAGGAACAAAAAGGAACTTCTCTAATCTAATGAAGGGCATGTATAAAACACCTTACAGCTAACAGTTTAATGGTGGAAGACTGCTTTACCCTAAAAGAAGGAAAAAGGCAAAGATTTTCACTCCTACCACTTATATTTAAAAGTTCATTGGAGGGGGCGGATGTGGCTCAACTGGTTGGGCGTCCGTCTGCCATATGGAGGGACCTGGGTTCGATCCCTGGGACCTCCCGGTAAAATAAAAAATATATATATAGAAGGTGCATGGGCGGCTCTGTGTGCCGCTGAGCCGTCGGGCCCCGGGAGCCATGCAGCAGGATGATGACATAACAGGGGAGAGACAAGATGAGATGCTCCGAAAGCTCCAGAGGCCAGGAAGCAGAGGTGGCGCAGGTGGCAGAACACCTCTCTCCTACATCGGAGGTCTCCAGGATCGAATCCTGGTGAAGACTGGAGGAGGAGGATGA
This sequence comes from Tolypeutes matacus, assembly GCA_026826555.1. NCBI lineage: Eukaryota > Metazoa > Chordata > Mammalia > Cingulata > Chlamyphoridae > Tolypeutes > Tolypeutes matacus. Next base: position 31,725,923 of record JAKSZT010007815.1, read on the forward strand.
GAAGAGATGGCAGGAAACAGACACGGAGAATTGCCCAGCAAATGGACACAAAACAGCAAATGGGGAAGGGGGGGTTTAAAATGGATAAAGTAAATAAATAAATCTTAAAAAAAAAAAAAAAAAAAGTACATTGGAAACCACAATGAGTTACCACTTCACACCTACAAGGATAACTATTATTTTAAAAATGGAAAGTAATAAGTGTTGGAGATGTCGAGAAATTGGAACCCTTATGTGTTGTTGGTGGGAATGGAAAAAATGCTACAGCCACTGTTGAAAAGAGTTTGGCAATTCCTCAGAAAGGTAAATGTAGAATTACCACATGACCCAGCAATCCCACTTCAAGATATATACCCAAAATAATTGAAAGCAGGGCCTCAGACAGATATTTGTACACCAATGTTCATAGCAGCAATATTCATAGTAACCCAAATGTGGAAGCAACCCGAGGGTCCATCAGCAGATGAACGGATCAACAGATGTGGTATATACATACAATGGAATATTATTCAGCCATAAAAAAGGAATCATGTTCTGATACATACTATAACATGGATGAAACTTGAAAACATTGTGCTGTGTGAAATAAGCAAGGGACATAAGCACAAATATTGTATGATTCTACCTATATGACATATCTAGAATAAGCAAATTTTTAGAGACAGAAAGTACAGTATAGGCTACCAGAGGCTGGGGGTGGAAGAAATGGGGAGTTACTGCTTAATGGCTTACAAAATTTTTGTTTGAGTTGATGAAAAATTTTGGTAATGGATGGAGGTGGTGGTAGCACTACACTGTGAATGTAATTAATGCCATTGAATTGTACATATAAAAATGGTCAAAATCAGTGTGGGAGCGGGGTAGAGTATACTGGAATTTCTAACCATATGATAAGACAAGAAAAAGAAATAAGACATGTAAAGATTAGAAATGAAGGGATGTATGTAAAGTAGTAAAGAAATGAAGGAAAAAAAACTTATGTCATCTGTCTTTATTCACAGGTGACATAACCATGTACTCTGAAATCCTAAGGAATGTACAAAAGAAGCCACTAGAACCAATAAATGAATTTAGCAAGAATGCAGAATGCAAGGTCAGTATACAAAAATTAACTGTATTTCTAAATTCTAGCAAGGAACAAATGGAAAATGAAATTAATAAAATGATACCATTTACAATATCATAAAAGAAGCACCAAGTACATATTAATAAATTCAATGACAAATGTGCAAAACCCATACATGAAAATTATGAAACACTGCTGAGAGAAATTAAAGAACACCTAATAAATGGAGAAACAATACTATATTCATGGATTGAAGGACTCACTAGTGTAAAGATGTCAATTCTTTCCAAGTTGATCTATAGATTCAATCCCAATCAAAATCTGAGAGGATTTTTTTTTTTTTCAGAAAGTGACAAGCTGATTCTAAATTTAAATAGAAATGCAAAGGTCTAAAAGTCCCAAACAACTTTGGAAAAGAAGAACAAATTTGGAGGACTAACACTCTCTGATTTTATGATTTACTATAGAACTTTGGAAATCAAGACAGTGTGATATTGACCTAAAGAGAGGCAAATAGATCAGTGGACCAGAGCAGAGTCCTAAAACAGACCCGCATTTATATGGTTAACTGATCTTTTACAAAGGTGCCAAAGCCATTCAATGGGGAGAGAAACTCTTTTCACAAACTGAGCTAGAACCACAGATATCCATCAGGAAAATAAAATGAATATTGACTCTGCTTTACAACATATGTAAGAAATAATTATTTCTGATCATAGACCCAAATATGAAAGCTAAATTTTAAAGCTTCTAGAGGAAAACTTCGGGGTTGGCAAAAGTTTCTTAGACTGGACACAGAGAGTACTATCGTAAGTGGGAAAAAAAAAGATAAATTAGGCATCATCAAAATTTTTTTAAAAAAACTTCTTATCAAAAGACACATTAAGTAAATAAATAGGAAAATCACAGACTGGGAAAAATACTTGCACCATGTCTATCTGACAAAGGACTTGTATCCAGAATACATAAAGAACTTCTACCATACAATTAAAAAATCAGCCAAATAAAAAAACTGGGCAAAAGGCTTGAACAGATGCTTCCAAGGAAGATACACAAGTGGCCAATAAGCACATAAAACATTCATCATTAGTCATTAGGGATATACAAATTAAAACCATAGTGACATATGACTACGCACCCAAGAGAATAACAAAAAAAATTTTTTTTAATTCTCCAAACACCAAGTATGGGTAAGGATGTGGAGCAATCAATCAGAACTTTTGTACGAGAAGAGTATAAAATTGTACAACCACTTTGGAAAACATTTTAATTTCTTATATAGTTAAACATACATCTACCCTATAACCCAGAAATTCCACCCTTAAGTGTCCATCCAAGAGAAATACATAATGGCTTAATTCAAGATAGCCCAAATTTCTGACAAAATTTTTTATATATTATTTTTTCAATAATTGTATATGCATATAATGGAATACTATTGAGCAATACAAAGGAGCAGACTATTGATAAATATAAAAATTTGGAGAAATCTCAAAAACATTTTCTAAGCAAAAGAAGCCCAACACAAAAGAGTATATACTGTACGACTCTATTTATATGCACATCAAGAAGAGGCAAAATTTAATTATGCTAAAGGGGATCAGGGCAGTGGTTGCCTGGGGGAGAAGTGGGGAGGAAAATTGATTGGGCAAGGACTTGAGGGAATGTTTTGAGGTGATAGAAATGTTCCATCTTGGTAGGGGTATGGGTTACAAGAGCATATACATTTGTTAAAGCTTAGCAAACTATACTTAGGATCTATGCATTTTATTATATATAAATTATACCTCACTTTTTAAAAATTTAAAGAAACTCTTTAAAAAGAGTGGAGGCTCCATACGAAAGGGGAACCCACTATTTTGTTGGAGAACCCTCAAGTATCAGTTTCTGTGTTTGTTTTTTCCTCTTGGCCCAACCAATTTCAAGAGAAGAATCTTCTTTCATCTCTAGTCTTGGAGGCAAAAGCCTGATGCCACCATCTTGGAAACCAAGCTGGGGAAGAGGGCTGGGTCCCAGTAGGCTTTCACATCATCTCCCTTTTCACTGTGTATCTCACCCCTCCTTGGGCCCCCCAAATCAAAGACTGTCTGATGTGGTTTCTCTAGAGCTTCTTACCACCTTTCTCCTGCTGGATGGAAGTAGAGTAGTGGCCTGACCCCCAGGAGCTGGGAGAGAAGGATCTCACACAGCCCTTCCTCCCTGACTCCCCTCCTCTGCCTGCTTTCCTGTTCCTAAGGCTTCTGAGTCTTTCAACATGACGCGGGTTGTTTCTCCTTGACCTTTCCCTCTGCGAGCATCAGTTATCAATCTCTGCTCTGCAAGGTCAGTTACAGCACTTCCATTCACGTTCCTTCCACAAAAACTCTATCAACCTATCTGGTGCCACCGTCATCTCTACCCATTCTCTTTGTCCTGGGGCTTTATACTTTCTTTACTCTATTACCAACATTTTGTTGCAGTTGTGAGAGGAAGCAGATACAAAATCATGCATTTAATCCTCTGTGTTTTACCTGGAACCACTTAACCTTTCCAAGCCTCTTGTTTTTGTATGTGCATGAAACAGGGATAACGACACCTTCCTCCCAAAGTCACTATGAGAATTTAGAGACCAGGGCACAATGCCTAGAACCTAGTAGATATACAATAAATACTGGTTCTTTGCCTCTCCTTTCCCCTAATTGCAACAAACACTGATGACAGGCTGGCTCACTGTCTCTTACCTTCCACCCCTGGCCCTGTTTCTAGCCACTCCCTGAGGGGTCTTCCCTGCTGCCCATTATCCACAGCTCTCTCTTTGCTCTTTAAAGACCTGCCCACATCTCTGAATCCTTGCTGTGTGCCCACCATGGGAAAGAGCATGCATCAACTTGGAGCTTTGGCCTCTGCCCTCACAGTGCCCACAATCTATGTAGCACCCTCTCCTTATCTTTTAGGGAACTCTCTCATTCCAGGGTCCCCCCGGGAGGGCATTTGCAAAAGCATTGGATCCAGGTGAGGGAGGACAATGTTGTCTGCTTATACAGAGTGCTTACTCTGTGCCATTTTACAGATGAGAAAACCAAGACTCAGAGAAGTTAACCAACTTGCCCATTAAGTGGTAGAACCACAATTCAAGCCTGGCTCCAGCGACTGTGTCCATAACACTGCCTGGTGGCCCCAGGGTCCTGGGCTCAGCATCCTGATGCAGGGAATTTGGAGCTGTACAAATTCCACTAGAGTGGCTGAGGGTCCTTTGGCATATGGTAACCAGGGGAGCCAGAAGCAACCTGCAGGACCAAAGGATCCAAAGCAGGAGTTGTTGAAGGCTGTGCTTGGGCATCTTTGGGAGTCTTATTCCAGGAAGAGGATGTTCTAGGATGCATCTGCTCTTCCTTTACAAATTGAGACTGTAATAATTTCCCTTTGACAAGCCCCTGTGGAATGTGTGTAAGCGCCTCATAGAGCACTTGATACAGCACACGGCCACTAGGGCAAATGCCCCAAGAGGTGATGGGGACTCTACCCTGAGAGAGGGAAGAACAAATATTTACTGAGTACTTACTATTTAGTACCAGGTGTGCTGCATTCATTTTCTCATTTAAACCTCACAAGAACCCTGCAAAGTGGTGTTAGGACCCTCGTTTCACAGATGAGGAAACTGGGGCACAGAGACATTAAGTAACTTGCCCAGTGTCACATAGTCGGTGACACATATTAAGGAGACTGAGTCAGAGACCTGACTTGCCCACCCCCCACCCCCGGGCTGCAGATGCTCTTGGCATGTTGCCAGGACCTGGGCTGAATTTTGAAAGGCCTGAACCATAGGATGAGTAGGATGTGAACTGCCCTGCTCAGACCAGGCCAGCAAACAGTAAGAAAGTGAAGCACAAGTGGCCACATAACTCGTCAAAGGCCATCCAGCTACTTACAAATCTTCACATCTATCTTACCATTTGGAGCACGGGGACTGAAAGGGGGACTCCACTCAGGCTTTGAGAACTTCTGAGTTAAATTAATCCCTAATATTTGGAAAGTGCTTTGGAACATTGCTGCTCAAAGTGTGGTCCCCAGACCAGCAGCATCAGCACCTCCTGGGAGCTGATTGGAAATGCAGATTCTCAGGCGCCAGTCCAGGCTTCCTGTATGGGGAGATGCTGCTCAGTAAGATCCCCAGGTGGTTCACATGCACAATCACGTTTGAGAAGTACAGCCTTAGAGATAACAAAGCATTTTCATGAGAGTGATCTTACTGAATCCTTCCTTCCTCCAATCACTCCAAGAGGGAGATACCTAACCCATTTTATAGATGAGGACTCTGAGGCTCAGAGAGGTAAAGCCCAGAGCCCGGTCTGCCTCCCAGTGCCCCAAACGCACCTTCAATGCTCCTTCCGCTGCTCCTCTGGGGTCTTGCCACCATGCCTGGCAGCTAGTGGCCCTGATTTCCTGACTCCAGAGGCCTTGGCCTTCCCTCACCTCAGGCCAAGAGCAGACTTATGGATACAGGGACAGTGCTGCAAGGGGCCTCTCAGATGACAAAGACACTTCTCCCAAGCACGTCCTGGACCCAAGTGGCAGTAGGTAATTAGAAAGCTCTTCCCAACTTCTGGAAAGATAGAGGACTAAAAAGACAAGGGACTCTCTTCTCTCCCAGAAAAATAGCTAGAGGACAGGCAGAAACAGCCTGGAAAAAAGTCTTCTAAGGTTTAGGACACCAGAGGAAGGCTGGACACTGCCCAGAAGAGAGAAGGACAAAGGAAAAGAATCGCAACAGCAAAACTGTGAGTTAAAAAGCCGAACCTGCCGCTGCTAGTGTCCTCCCCCACCCTATAGACACTTTTGAATTCTCAGGCCTTGGGGCTGGCAGCTACAGACAAAGGGGTCCCCAGGGATCCACCTCCCCAGAAAAGGGGAGACAGAGGGACACAGCCAAGGCTGACTCAGCTTTTGACCCACAAATTTGGTCTGCTGTGTCCCACAAGCCCTTCCTGGCTGGGTGGGATTGTGCCATTGTTTAGCGAGCAAGGGACTAAAAAGATCCGACTCTCTCAATCTCCCTCTACTGACCAGGACTGGTTGTTGAGGATGCAGAGGGCAGTGGAATTATTTCCTACCCGGGAAAAGGGAGGGGGCTGCCAGCAAAGGTTGTAGAACAGCCTCTGAAAATTTTTGAATTATGAGGCTCTTATCCTCCAGGTGGTAACCTCTATCACATTGATCCAGTCTGTGTTGCAGCCAAACACACAGCAACCAGGCATTGAACTGAGAGGGATGTCAAAAAACCCTTCTGCTGGCAGACCAAGGAAGTGCATGTGAGGAAATTAAATAAATAAGAGAAGCTTTTTCCCGCCTTTACAACCTCCCTCTGCAAAGCCCTAGGAAGCAGGTCTGCAACCCAGTACTGGGTCCAGGGCCCAGATTTGAGCAACTAACAGGGACATTCCTAAAGACCTAGAACAGGATGAACCAAGAATCAAAGAACAGCAGTAACACACAGCCTCCCACCACTAAATCCCGACAAAAGAGAAATTGAGCATCTGAGTAAACTCACCACCCTAATCATATGCCTAGACATCAGAAAAAAATTACAAGCTATACTAAGAGAATGGAAGAAATGGCCCAAGCAAAAGAATATATCAAAGTCCCAGAAAAGACGCAGGATTTGAGACAACTAATCAACAAGATGCACACAAATTTCCAAAATCAAATTAATGAGTTGGAGGACAATATGCCTAAAGAGATAAAGGACATCAAGAAGACACTGAGCTACCACAAAGAAGAATTTGAATATAAAAGTAACAGAGCTTATGGGAATGAAAGACACGATAGGTGAAATAAAAAACACATTAGAGGCATAAAACAGCAGACTTGAAATGAGAGAAGAAAGAATAAATGATACAGAAGACAGACCAGATGAAATTCAAGAAAGAGAACAGAGACAGAAAAGAATGGAAAAAATTGAGCAGGGGCTCAGGGAATTGAATGATAACATGAAATGCAACAAGATATATGTCATGGGAGCTCCAGAAGAGAAGGGAAAAGGGGCAGAAAGAGTATTTGAGGAAATAATGGCTGAAAATTTCCCAACTCACATGAAAGAAATGAACTTACACATCCAAGAAGTGTAGCATACCCCAATTAGAATAAATGCAAATAGACCTACCCCAAGACACATACTACACAGAACGTCAAATGTCAAAGATAAAGAGAAAATTCTGAGAGCAGCAAGGGAGAAGCAAACCATCACATACAAGGGATGCCCAGTAAGACTTAGTGCAGGTTTCTCATCAGAAACCATGGAGTCAAGAAGACAGGGGTATGATACAATTAGGATACTTAAAGAGAAAAACTGCCAGCTGAGAATTCTTTATCCAGAAAAATTGTCCTTCAAATGTGAAGGTGAGTTTAAAATATTCAGAAACAAACAGAAACTTAAAGAATTCATAAAAAAGAATCCACCTTTCCAGGAAATATTAAAGGAAGCCTTACAGCCCGAAAGGAAAAGACAGGAGAGAGAGGTTTGTGGGAGAGTATAGAAGTCAAGAATAGTAGAAAGGTAACCAAAAGAGTAAAAAGACAGATGAAAATAAGATATGACATGAAAACCAAAGAATAAAATGGTGGAAGTAAATAATGCATTTTCAGTAATATCATTGAATATGAATGGATTAAACTCCCCAATCAAAAGATAAAAGCTGAAAAAATAGATTAAAAAAACATGAGCCATCCATATGCTGCCTACAAGAGACTCACCTTAGATCCAAGGATACAAATCAACTGAAAATAAAAGGTTGGAAAAAGATACTCCATGTAAACAGTAACCAAAAAAGAGGAGGGGTAGCTATACTAACATCAGACAAAACTGACTTTAAATGCAAACAAGTCATAAAAGATTCAGAAGGCTATAATATATTAATAAAAGGGACAATCCACCAGGAAGTAATAAGTCATAGATATCTATGCACCTAACCAGGGTGCCCCAAAATGCATGAGGCAAACTCTGTAAAAATGGAGGGCAGAAATAGACACCTCTACAATAATAATTGGAGACTTCAACAGACCATTCACATCATTAGATAGAACAAATAGACAGAAGATCAACAAGGAAATAGAGGACTTGAACAATATGATAAAAGAGCTAGACCTAATAGACATATACAGAACACTGCACCCAAACTCAGCCAGTTACACATTTCTCTCAAGCGCTCATGGATCTTTCTCCAGGATAGACCACATTAGGTCATAGATAGGTCCCAATAAATTTTATATTTGTACAAAGCACCTTCCCAGATCACAATGGAATGAAACTGGGACTCAATTATAAATGGGAAAGAGGTAAATTCACAAATGTGTGGAGGCTGAAAAACACACTCCTAAACAATCAGTGGGTTAAAGAAGAAATTGTAAGTGAAATTAGTAGATAGATTGAGACGAATGAAAACGAGAACACAACTTATCAAAACTTATGGGATACGGCAAAGGCAGTGCTGAGAGTGAAATTTATAGCCCTAAACACCTATATTAAAAAAGAAGAAAGAGGTAAAGTCAAAGAAGTAACTGAACAACTGGAGAAACTAGAAAAAGAACAGCAAACCACTTCCAAAGCAAGCAGAAGGAAAGAAATAATAAAGATTAGAGAGAAATATAAATGAAAATGAGAACAACAACAACAAAAACACAATAAAGAAAACCAATAAAACCAAAAGCTGGTTCTTAGAGAAGATCAGTAAAATTGACAAATGCCTATCTAGACTAACAACAACAACAAAAAAAAAAAAAAAGAGAGAGGGAAGACACAAATAAATAAAATCAGAAATGAAAGGGGGGAAGTTACGACTGACCCCACAGAAATTAAAAAGGATCTTAACAGGATATTATGAGAAATTGTGTGCCAACAAACTAGACAACCTAGATGAAATGGACAAATTCCTAGAAATGCACAAACAACCTACACTGGTGCTGCAAGAAATACAAGAACTTGACAAACCAAATCATATTTAAAGAGATTGAATCAGTCATCAAAAATCTCCCAACAAAAAAAAGTTCAGGACCAGATAGCTTCACGGAGGAATTCCACCAAACATTTTGAGAAGAATTAACACCAATCCTGTTTAAACTCTTTCAAAAAATTGAAGAGGAGGGAAAGTTACCCAACACATTTAATGAAGCCAACATCACCTTAATACCAAAGCCAGATAAAGATTCCACAAGAAAAGAAAATTATAGAACATTCTCTCTAATAAATATAAATGCAAAAATTCTCAACAAAATACTTGCAAATAGAATCCACCAGCATATCAAAAGACTTATACACCATGACAAAGTGGGATTTATTCCTGGTATGCAAGGGTGGTTCAACATAAGAAAATCAATTAACATAATACACCACATTAACAAATTGAAGAAAAAAGACACATGATCATCTTGATTGATGCAGAAAAGGCATCGACAAAATCCAGTATCCTTTCTTGATAAAAACACTTTGAAATTTAGGAATAGAAGGAAAATTCCTCAATATAATAAAGGGCATATATGAAAAACCCACAGCCAACATTGTACTCAATGGGGAAAGGCTGAAACCTTTCCCTCTAAGATCAGGAATAAGACAAGGATGCCCACTGTCATCACTGTTATTCAACATTGTGCTAGAAGTTCTAGCTAGAGGAATTACACAAGGAAAAAAAGAATGGATCCAAATAGGAAAAGAGAAAGTAAAACTCTCACTATTTGCAGATAACATGATCCTATATTTAGAAAATTCTGAAATGTCTGTAACAAAGCTACTTGAGCTAATAAACAAGTTCAGCAAAGTGGCAGGATAGAAGATCAACACACAAAAATCAGTAATGTTTCTGCACACTAGTATTGAATGATCTGAATTGGAAATCGGGGGGGAAATTCCCATTTACAATAGCATCAAAAAGACTCAGGTACCGGGAAGTGGATGTGGCTCAAGTGATTGGGCTCTTGTCTACCATATGGGAGGCCCTGGGTTCGATTCTCAGGGCCTCCTGATGAAGGCAAGCTGGCCCGCGCCCTGCAGAGAGCTGAGCTGGCGCAGCAAGATGATGCAACAAAGAGAGATGTAAAGGAGAGACAGTGAGAGATGCAGCAGACCAGGGAGATGAGGTGCTCAAGTAATTGAGTGCCTTTCTCCTACACCAGAGTTCCTGAGATTGGTTCTCAGTGCCTCCTAAAGAGAAAGATGAAAAGAAAGACAAGCAGACACAGAAAGAACACACAGTGAATGGACACAGGGAGCAGACAATGAGCGCAAACAACAAGGTGGGGGCGGGGGGGGGGATAAAATTATTAAAAAAAAAAAAAAAGACTCAGATACCTAGGAATCAATTTAGTTAAAAGAAATCACTAAAGACCTAAACAAATGGAAAGACATTCCGTGTTCATGGATTAGAAGTCTAAATCTTGTGAAGATGTCAATCCTACCCAAACTGATTAATAGAACCAATGCAATACCAATCTAAATTCCAAAAGCCTACTTTAAGAAAGAGAAAAGACAGTTACCAAATTCATTTGGAAGGGAAAGTACACCTGAATAGCTAAAAGCATTCTAAAGAAGAAGAGCGATGTGGGAGGAATTTCACTGCCTAACCTTGAAACATTACAAAGCTACAGTGGTCAAAACAGCATGGTATTGGCATAAAGATAGACACATCAATCAGTGGAATAGAACTGAGAGTCCAGAAATAAACCCTCACCTCTATGGCCAACTGGTTTTCCACAAACCTACCAAAGCCATGTTAATGGGACAAAACAGTCTCTTCAACAAATGGTGTTGGGAGAACTGGATATTAATAACCAAAAGGATGAAAGAGGACCCCACCTCACTCTCTATACAAGTATCAACTCAAAATGGATCAAAGACCTAAATATAAAAGCCAGGACCATAAAACTACTAGAAGAAAATATAGGGAAGATGATCTTGTCATAGGTGGTGGTTTCTTGGACCTTATACCCAAAGCATGAGAAACAAAGGAAAAAAATAGATGAATGAGACCTACTCAAAATTAAACACTTTTGCACCTCAAAAGGACTTTGTTAAAAGGGTGAAAAGGCAGCTGACTCAAAGGGAGAAAATATTTGGAAATCACATAAGGGTTCAATATCCATGATATATAAAGAGATGCTACAACTCAGCAATAAAAAGACAAACGACCCAATTTAAAAATGGGCAAAAGATTCAATAGGCATTTGTCCAAAGAAAAAATATAAATGGCAAACACACACACACACACACACACATGAAAAAGTGTTCAACATTAGTAGTGATTAGGGAAATGCAAATCAAAACTACAATGAGATATCATTTCACACCTATTAGAATGGCCGCTATTAAAAAGACAGAACTACAAGTGTTGGAGAGGATGTGGAGAGATAGGAACACTTCTTCACTGTCGGTGGGATTGTAGAATGGCACAGCCACTGTGGAGGACTGTTTGGCAGTTGAATATAGACTTGCCTTGTGACCCGGTAATACCACTACTAGGTATATACCCAGAAGAACTGAGAGCAGTGATACGAACAGACATCTATACACCGATGTTCATAGTGGCATTATTCACGACTGCCAAAAGCTGGATGGAAACAACCAACGTGTCCATCAACCAATGAATGGATAAACAAACTGTGGTGTATGCACACAATGTAGCTGTAAGAAGAAATGAAGTCATAAAAAATATGACAACATGGATGAACCTGGAGGACATTATGTTGAGTGAAGCAAGCCAGACACAAAAGGACAAATATTATATGATTGCACTACAGAAATATATTGTGTAAACTCATGGAGTTAATAACTTGAATATGGGTCACCAGAAAATAGAATGAGGGTAGAGAATGGAAAGCTGAGGGTTAACTTGTGCAGAATTGGTAAAAAGGATGTGTCTTAATCTTTGGAAAGAATAGAAAACGTGAAAGCACAACATAATGTTTGTAAGTAGCAGTGCTATTATATGGGTATGACAGTGATTTAAAGGGAAAATCTAAGGTCATGTATATTACTAAAAGGAAAGCTAAAAAATATAACATAAAAACCTCTTCCCACTTTACCCGGAGAGTTGGGCCTAGTGTCCTGTGTGGATTCTCAAGACCCCACAAGAGTTTCTTGTGGGTGCCTTTGTCTGGACAGGAGCAGGATCATAACCCACATTATGAAGTCTAGGTAGGGAGCCAGACCCTGGGCCTCCTCGAAAGGGCAGGGTTTAGTCAGGAGAAATGGTGTGAGTCATGGTTCCTTGAGCAGCCCGCACCTGGCCTCAGTCTCTTCCTCTGCAAAATGGGAACAATGATCCTCTGTCCCAGGGTTGCTCTGAGATTGAAGGAGCAATAAAATCGAAGTGTTTCATAAACGGTAAATCTCCAACTGGCAGTCTCCCCCCTTCCCTCCTTGGAAGCCCTGACTCCTCCTCTCACTCTCCTTGGCTGCCATGCCTGGGCCAGGACTCCCAGGTGTCCTGAAGGGCATGGCCCAGCACTGCCAAGTCCTAGGCTGACGTGCCCAGACCCAGGGCAAGATAGAGTCAGGATTGAGAGCTGGCAGAGCAGGGTCCCTGCAGCCACCACGGAACAGCTCAAGGATCTCACATGGCTTTCATGGTGGCCTTTCAGGAACCGGGGACAGAGGTGTTTTAACTGGATGAGGACTTTCTTTTTCAAGTATTACAGGGGCACCAGCCCTCCACCTTAGGACTCTGATCAGAACTTCGCAAGGAAAGAGGTTGTGAGATGAAATGTGGGTTTCTTCTTTCTTGGTCTTCAACCCATTGGACATCCCAGGCATCCCACTCAGTGCTATCACTTCGATTCCTCATTTCATCCTCACAACAACCTGTTGATGTAGTAGGCACTAACATTATCCCCATTTTCTAGTTGAGAAAACTGAGTGTCACACAGCTGGGAAGAAGCAGAGCCAGGTAGAATCCAGGAAGGTGGGATTCCCCAGCCCCAGCTCTTGCCTTGCTGGCCCTGGGCTAGTACCTCCCTCCAAGGCTGTGCTAGGTTTTCCTACCCCCAACCCCAGATTTCCTGATTTCTCCAGCCTTCAGGAGTGGGCCACCACGCCAACATGGGCACACATACCCCTGGGGGCAGGCACAGCCAGAGAGGCAAGGGCCTGGGGCCGGCACACTCAGGTTCAGCAGCTGCTGCTCGCACGTCTTCTCCCTGCTCAGCTCAGGGTTAGTGTGCAGGTCACTGCAATTCACAAAGACCTGGCCTGCTGGGCAGGCAGCAGCTGGAAGAGAGGAAAATAGGTGCTGGGAAGAGCTTGGACTCTCAGTAGGATGCATGGGGCCCCCAGGCCTGGGGGTGGGCACCTGGGCTGCAGGGGTACCCAGGGAAACCTAGGGGCTTGGGTGCCACGTCGGGCCCTGGCTGCTCCTGGGATTCCCTGGGTCCCAGGGAGGGATGGATGGGAGCTGTCATGGGGCATGACAACCACCACCACTAGTATCAGTCACTGCACATGTTCTCTGTAGCAGGTGGTGCCACAGATGCCTCATGAGCATCATCTATTTAATCTCACCACAACCCCGTGAAGTATTAGTATCTTCCATTATATCTCCCATATAATGGAGAGAAGCCACATCTGCTTTCACAAGCATAATAAAGTGAAAGGAAGTCCCAGAGGGACCAGGAGAGGAGCCAGAAAGAGGTGGCCCCAGCGGCGGGGCAGGGCAGCCAGAGGACTCTCAGCAGCAGGGAGAGCCAGCTTCCAGTTACCTGCATTTTTGTGACATAGGCCCTGAGCCTTCGGTGAAGTCTGCTGTGCACACTCATACCTTGTGTGAGTGATTTGTTTTCAGGGAAATGAATAAGAGGGAGCCAACTTCCATGCACAGGCTGGGGGGTGGGGTGGGCAGAGAGAAGGGAATAGCCACAGGAAATGAGATGAAAGTCCCAAAAGGCAGAAGTCCCAAACCAGAAGCAAGCAAAGGAGTAAACACTCTCGGGAAAGCACATGAAACGGGGAGGATGTGGGAATCTAGATTAGATATAGAAGAGGAAACACAGGCTCAGAGATGTAAATCAAGTTAGCCAGGGCTGCACAGCTAGTAAGTGCTGGGCAGGATTCGAACCCAGGGCTGCCTGACTCGGGAGACCCTGCTCTTTACCACCCTGCTGCATGATTATCGTCTGATTGCATCTAGGCCAATCCCCTTCCTCATGGGCCTCCTCCATCCCAGAAGACCCTCCCTTAATGCTCCCACCCCCATGTCCTACCCCACCTCCAAGCCCCTCACAGGTGGCCCACCACTGTTGCAACCCCACCCTCCATCTCATTGCCTGGAAAAGGCTCAAGGGCCAGGGGTGTGCTCCCATCTCTGTGACTCCATGGCCAGTGCTGGATTGGGCAGAGTCAGCCTCAGTAAACTGGCAGCTCAGACCAAGGAAACCCAGGACCCAAGGGAGATCAAGGAACTGTCCAGATGCCCCGGATGGATCCCCCAGGGAGTCAGAGTCCTCAGCCTCTCCTCAGAAAGCAGGAGGGAGAGACAAAGAGTGGTGGGTGAGGTTGGGACAGGGTTTGGGAATGCCACTATCCAAGCTGGAGCCTTTTCCAGAGGGCAAGTACTCCAGAAGGCCCAGTGTCCAGTATGGCACAAGACGTGGGGTGGGCTCTCCCCATCCTGATCTGTGCTCCAGCCCCCCACTCTTTTTCTCCATCGCCCTTCTTCCATGGGGAAGACCCCAGAACCCCACCCTTCCGTCATCCTTACCTGGGGCTCTGCTATCACAGCTCATGACTCCATCTTTGCAGTGGCTGCAGAGAGAGGGGCCCCGGGTTAGCCCAAGCCAGTCACTGCAGGACCTGGGACTCACTCAGGTCACTGCATGGGTCAGACAGACATCTCCACTCACTGTCCCTGGCTCCTTTCATAGAGGGGAAGGGTGGGTGTCACTGCACAGAAAGGTCTGCACAGCTGCATTTTCTTCAATCATCAACTTCCACTCAAAGAGAGGACAAAAGGCCGCTACCTAGGGAGCTCACCAGTGGCCCAGGGATGGGACATCACTGTTTCCAGGGGGATAGTCCACTCCTTGGAAGTGGCAGGAGCACTGGTTCCTATTTTAAAAAACAGAGATCAGAGAAAGGTGAGCAAACTCAGGAGCTGGGGCAGGGTCTGCCAAGGACAGGGGCCATGCCCCTCTACCAACCAGGGTCATAAGGACACAGAGAGAAGTAATGGCATCTACTGTGACATGTGACAAATTTCCAGGGAGCAAGGAGCCCAGGATGGGACCAGGGACAGAAGTCAGGGCTGGGTCCCAGTTCGGGAGGCATCCACCTAGCCGAGAACTGGGGCTGGGAGACCGATGAGTCATCCAGGGGAGGTTGGGGAGAGGCTCTGTGCAGGAGGTGGAGGAAGAAGGGGGCCCAGGAGAGAGACAAAGAAGCAAGGAAGAGGAGAGTCAGCAAAAGGGAAGTACTTCAAGGAGCAGAGGCCCTGGAGGTGTCAAATGCTCCAGGTCCTTGACCTCAGAGATACTCACAAAGGGTGAGACACACACGTTGATGGAGATACTGAACAGGGGAAGGGAGGAGAGAGAACAGAGACAGCCCCGGGGCTTGAGACTCTCCAGGCCTTTGCTTGTGCCTCCCAGCCCCCAACCCGAGATGCCTCTTGCCCTCTCCACCTTCAAGGCCCACTTGGAGGAGGACAGCCTCACTGGTCTCCGTACGCTCCCGAGGCCTACCTCACTCGCACCAATAAAGTAGGCGGTGAGAGCAGGTCCACCGCTCCCTGAGCCCATATGTATCAGGGACGAGGCCGGTGCTCAGCTGGTACCGTGTCCTGGTGCAGCTGCCCTGGTGGTGAACACCCAGCACCTGTTCTGATTGGCCAGTGCCTGTGCCGTCCCGGTTGTTAGGTATCTTGACACCTGGCCAGGGGCTCCAGGCTAGGCCCTCCACATACATGATCTCATTCATTCCTCATAGGAATCCCACAGGGTAGCGATTCTTGTGCCGTCTTTCAGTTCTTCTCTGAAGGTCATCTGAGGGGAAAGACTGTTTCCTCCTCTCACCCCCCCATGGTACTCGCTGATTATGGGCACGTGCAGGCCTTGGGGCTGAGCAGGGGTGCTGGAAGGGGTGCCTGAACTCATCCAACCCCAGTGCTTGCCACCCACATGCATACGACATCCATCACTCCCGTTATAAGAGAGGCGCCCTTTGTTGGCAATACCCAAGGTCAAGGGGTGGGGTAGGGCACTTATCTCGATCTCAAGAGAGGACTGTGTGTTTTGCAAAGGCCCTGGAGAGATTCCAATATCTCCCCTAAGGGTTCCCTCACCAACTAGCCAGCTGAAACCCACCAATTAAATGTTACCCCATTTTATAGAAAGAGAAACAGAGGCTGAAGGGACCAAGGGCCTTGCCAGCCAACCGCTGGGATCAGGGGGCGCCACCCCCTGCCACCCCCCTCCTTGCACTCTGCCCCCAGAGCCGCACTGAGAATACAGCGCGCCCGGCCTCGGGGACGTTCCCTCTGCTGGGAACACTTTTCCCTCACTTCTTTCCTGTCTCCACTCACATATCACCTCCAGTCAAAAGGCCTCCCTTCCATGCTCATCTCATTTAAAATAACAGGAACCCTTCCTCACCCCCAGGACTCCCTGTTCCTGCTCTGTTTGCTTTATAGCTCTTATCACCAGCTGAGCTGGTCGGTGTATGTTTACTTGTTTATCTGCCTTGCCACCCTAGCATGAGGGCTCCACGAGGGTAGGAACTCTGTTTTGTTCATTGCTGAGCTCCCAGGGCCTAGAAATGTCTGGCATCTGATAGGAGGCCAATAAATAACTGTGGAAGGAGAGGGGAGCAGAGAGGAGCAGACCTCCTTGGCTCTGTGGAGGGGTTCTGTCTTGTGGGGAGGCCGGGCTGCAGTGGCCTGAAGCGCCAGGGCAGAGGAGGGGGCCTCCAAGGAAGGGGCTTTGGAGGGGACCCACCCACCCACCAATGTCTGGCCTGCGAATGTGAGGTGAAGCAGGGACAGGAGAGGCCTAGTCAGGCGCCCAGATGCCCTGGAGACCCCGGCCTCACTCTCACCTGACACAAGGGT
The DNA here is from genome assembly GCA_026826555.1 of Tolypeutes matacus. Lineage (NCBI taxonomy): Eukaryota > Metazoa > Chordata > Mammalia > Cingulata > Chlamyphoridae > Tolypeutes > Tolypeutes matacus. Next base: position 31,743,047 of record JAKSZT010007815.1, read on the forward strand.
CAAGCTGGCCCACTCACCTGGGGACACAGAGGTCAGCCTGGGTGTCCAGATAGGTATCTGGTGGGCAGGCACAGCCTTCCACACACTCGTCCTCGTTGACGTCGCCACCACCACTAACGCTACAGGCCTCAGGACTGGCCAGGTCCTGGCAGGTTTGTCTACACGGGGCCACGCAGGGGCTGTATTCCTTGGTGGCCTCACAGGACAGTGCTGCAGCAGGAAGAGGAACCATGCTTTGTCTTCCTTGCCCCCCAACTGTGTAGGGTGGGGTCCTCACCCCAATGAGGAAAACTGAGGCCCAGAGAAGTTAAGACACTTGCCCAAGGCCACTCAGCAGGCCAAGATTGGAATTTAACCTCAGGTCTGACTCCAGATCCCACTGACTCTCACTGCACCAGGAACGGCAGAGCAGAGGGGTGGACTCCACTGACCACGTTCAGCCTGTTTTCCTTTCCCAGCAGGGTTATTCCTCTTGAGTTGTGGTGTTGGGGGAGGGGCGGAGGCCCTGCACCCACCCTGGTCACTCACAAACACACATACGTGCACAGGTGCAGGAATCCACACGCACTTCAGCCCCTGACTTCTGCGACTACCACACACACACATGCTTGGAAGTGAATTATGCCCCCTCCCGCAGCCTCTCAGGGCCCTTTGTCCCAAGACTCAGGGCAGCTCTCTCTTCACCTGGCCACCACCCCACTCCCCCAGGGGTCTCCCACACTCTATCAGGGCCAGTATATCCACAGAGGCCGTGAAGCTCAGCTGTTCTCAACCCAGGCTGCCCAACAACAACAACAAAAAGTATTGACACCCAGACCCCATGGCCAGGTATGTTGTTTTCATTAACACTGAACACAGCTCAATTATGGGTATTTTTTTCAGATTCCCTGATGGTTCTAATGTGTAGTCAGAGTTAAGAACCACTTTCTTGGTGGGTATATAATGTTTGTAAATAAAAATTTTAAAAGAAGGGAGGGAGGGAGGGAGGGAGGGAGGAAGGAAGGGAGGGAGGAAGGAGAAAGAACCACTGATCCACTCCAACCACCCCTTAGGAAACTTTGGCTCAGAGGAGGGCAGGGCCTTACCCAAGGCACACAGCAAGTTACTTGCAGGGCTGGAATAGAACCCAGGCCTCCTGACACCCAGTACAGCACCTTTTTCATTTATTCCACAAACAGTTGCTAAAGCTTTCTGAGAGCTGGGCTCTGTGCTGAGGCTGGAGGCGCAGAGGTGACTAAGAAGTGGGGGAGGAGTACGGCTGGGGGTGGGGGCTCGCTTATGCCCACTAAGCCACGTGTGGAGTCGAACCTGAGGGCCATGGGGAGCCAGAGACCTTTAGAAAGCTCACTCTGGTTGCAATGAGAAGAGGCTATTGGGAGACCTGCCAAGTAGCTCAGGCATCTCCAGGTGGGAGATGGTGATGGCTCTGACTACGGTGGTGGCAGTGGGGGTGTTGAGAAGTGGGTGGCTTGGGGAATGACAGGACTTGGAGAGGGATTAGAGCTGGGGGTAAGAGAGAAGTCAAGGAGGATAAGCAGATAGAGAGGGCAGAGTTGGATGGGATGGGGGTTGTTAGGCTGGAGAGACTGTGGGACATCCCAGTGGACTGGTTAGGGGCCAGGTGGACACTCAGGTCTGGAGCTCCGGGCTGCCCTCACTGGGGCACAAAATCATGGGGGCACTCACCACAGGCTGGCAGGCGGGTGCGGAAGTCGACGGGGAGCCCGTGGCGCCTGCACAGGTAGGCGTAGTGGGCCAGCGCGGCACACAGGCAGGGCTGCCCACAGCGGCAGGCGTCCCGGCGGCACTGCTCGAAGTAGGGCACGGGGCTCAGGTACGTGGAGCAGGGCGCAAACAGCTCCCCTGTGAGCACACTGCAGGACTGCACGGCATAGCCAGCTGGGACAGGGAGAACGGCGTGGGGAGTAGCCATTTGCCTGGTAGCTCAGGGACCAGCCTCTCCCTCCCTCCCCATGCCCCAGGGGAAGGTGTGCATGGGAGTGGGTGTGCACGAGCATGTACAAGTAGGACTGTGGGCTGAGCATGTGGCTGTTTGGGATGTGCATCCTTGTGGGTGAGTTTTAGTAGGTCTGGGTGTGAACATAGAGCTGGCTGTGGGTAAGGGTGTAAACAACCGTGAGGCACTATGTGTGTACATTCACGCAACGCATTCTACCATGGGTCAGGCACGAGCCCAACTGCTGGAGGGAGATACAGCAGTGAATGAAACAGACAAAAACCCCTGCCTTCATGGAGCTTCCATTCTGGGAGGAGCAGGCAGTCACTAAACAAAGTAAGCTACATAATGAATTAGGAGGTGAGCAGCCTACTCGGAGATGATGCTAGGCAGGACAGGAAGTGTGAAGTGGGGTGGGGCGGACGCCAGGCTTAGCAGGGAGGCCGTTAGTGCGCAGGAAGGCCTCAGTGGGAAGGTGGTGTTTCAGCTTAGACTTGGAAGAGGTGAGGGGTGAAGCAGGGGTGCATCTGAGGAAAGCACGGTCCGGACACAGGAAGCCAAGCACGGGCCTGGCTGTGCAGGAAGAGCAGCCAGGAGGCCAGTGTGGCTGGAGCGGAGTGGAGGGCAGGAGAAGAAGGTGAGGGCAGGGAGGCAGGGGTGGCAGGGAGCGGAGGGCCTTGGGGGACTCTGTGAGGACCTGGGCTTTCCCCCGACTCGGTGCCTGTGTAAGCGTGTGAGTGTGACAGTGGTGGCATGAAGTTCCCTCTCCTCCTCTCCCGCCCCCTCCCTGCAGCTCCTCCTGTCATCAGCCCCACTAATGTAGCCAGCACCCTCTGTCCCTCCCCACCACAGTGCTCTTCATGCCCAGAGCCCCCACCTCATTCTCTCTCAAAGCAGCCCCATTCCACCCATCCCCTGGCTCTCATCCCTTCCTGCCCCCTTCCTGACTCACCGGCCTGCAGGTGCACATCGCAGGGGTCCAGCGGGGAGCCAGGGGCCAGCGGGGAGCAGGCAGACAGCGTTTTCCAAGAATTGCCAAAGAGTTGTGGGGTACTCTCGGGCACACCCACTGGGGACCTGCAGCCACAGCACAGCCACCTTCACCCCCTGGCCCCCCCTGACCCAGGTGAGCATACAGCACACACCCAGGTTAGCACGGAGTGCTCAGCACACAGTTATAGACCAAGTATGAGCACACACACCCGGAGGCACACGTGTACCCACCCAAACATGTAATACGTATCGCTTGCACACACCCTCACCACCACACACACACAACATTTAACAGGCTCCACAAGGACGTGAACTGGGCTTAGGACCACACGCTGTCCCAACATTCACCACCCGCCCCCAGCTTTAATGTCAGAAATAGGGACACCATGAAGAGTACCAAACCTCACCAGGTTGAGACTTTCTCTCTCCTCCCTTCTCTATAAGCAGTTCCTGAAAACTCTTTTGCTCACCCTTTCTCCTTGGCAGGAGATGGTCACATGGGGGAGTGGGGGGGCAGTGAAAGGAGGAAGAGGGTGGTAGAGTGGAAAAAGGTCCTGGCACAATCCCTGCTCCAGGGCAGCGAGAGGACTCATTACATGGCACAGCATTCTCACCCAGAGCTCACATTTTGGAGGGTGGCAAGCAGCCCACATACTCAACAAGGTCTGCTCCCACCATTTTGGCAGCCCCATCAGCCAAGACAGAGTGGAATGCTACATTTTACATGCACTTGCTCTTGGGTTTCACAACAAACCTGAAACCTCATTTTTGGCTAAAGAAAACCTTCCAGGTTTCCTTCTACATCACCCAGTACATGTAACTGGAAGGACTGGCCAGAACCTCCTGCCTTCAAGATCAACTATATCCATTCCCCGAAAGTCTCTCTCAATTGTCAGCCCACGAAAAAGGCCTTCCCTGGATTGTGGGAGGCTCGCCATGCAGCCAAAAGCCTCCAGGCAAAACACAGCAGAGGTACATGGGTTAGGTAGGGGTGCTGGGATGGAAAGCAGGAGTGTCGGCACCGTTGGCTCACTGGGGGCTTACAGTAATCGAAAGGTGTTCACAATCAATTAAACAAAACCATGAGCCAAATCAAACCCAGCCGGAGGTTCACCAATTTTAAATTCTCACTATAAAATAGTTTTCCTCAAGGTATGGTCCATAGACCTCATATACTAGAATCATGGTGGTGTTTATTAAAAATGAGATTCCTGGGCCCCACCTTCCATCAAGATTCTTTAGGGGTTTTAACCAGCTCTCCAGGTGATTTTTCTGCACTGGAAGATTGTGAACCTCTGCTTTAAAGTAAGCCATTTAAATTTAAATGTAGAGCATTAATCATTAGTGGTGGCACATCAGGCAGAGAGCAAACCTATGAGAGATTCCATTTTAGACAGTGCCTCTGAACGCGCAGCCCCAAGGGGCCGACCTTCTCTCCCCACTTCGGGTTCCGGGGCAGGGGCACGTACAGGAAGTCGTCCTGCGTGTTGCCGTTGAAAGTGCCACAGAGGCCCACAGTGTCTTCCACCCATTGCTGGTCCACCTGCAGGTAGAGCCGCAGCCCTCGTGGGTCGTAGAGCACCCGCACGCCCACGTTGGTTCTCACCCGCAGGAACAGGGAGGACAGTCTCCGGATCTCAAAGGCATCTGGGCACGCAACCAGAGGGAGAATGCAGGAAAGATGGCCAATACCCACCCTGCCCACCACCACCCCGTGGCCCACTCCGACCCTCATACATAGCCCAGTCTTCACACCCGGTGAAGCTCTGCCATGAGGTTGAGTGGGGAGCCTTCAGGAAATCCATTTCAGTGGTGAAATCAGGACCCAGGGATAACCTACTGTGGTGCCCCAGCTGAGAAATCTCTTTCAGCGTCAAGTGCCAATTTAAACTTTGCTCTCCCTAAGGAAATGGCACATTTCTTTCTTGAGCACAGTGAGAATTCTGTAATTATCCATTCTCTTCACAGTGGCCAACAGGAAGCTCAATATAATTTTAGATTCCATTGTAGCATATTTAAATTTTATATTTGAGTGTAGCAAATTTTACACACCCTAAATGGCTTGTAAGGACTGTAGCCTTTTTATACCCCATGCACCCCCACTCCTCTCAATCTTGACTATTCTTTCTTTTTTTTTTTTTTTTTTAATTTTCTCTGGTGCTAGGTTTTTATTTCTTAATAATTTTGCCATTTTTATCAGATGTGTTTCCTATAAGCTGCCATAAACCCTCTGTGGAATCAGACAGGACTATAATTAACAAACAAATACTGAGCAGGGATGGGAAATAGCCTCATTCTTATAGTAATGTTAGCAGAAGCCATCATATGCTATGAAACTCGTTGTCCTGTTTGGGGGGTGGGGGTCTAGGCCACATTTTAGGAGTCCACATTCCTGGGACCAAGGTGCTCCCTGACTTGACCCCCTCAGTAGTAGAATGTGAGCCCTTGCCCATGTGGCAATGCCTTTGGCCAGAGAGGCCTGGGAGAAGAGGCTTGGGTAGTCAGCTCCCAAGCAACTCTCTGGTCTACCCCAAGCCATACCGTCTGTGTAGGGTGGGGTGACCTTGAACTGGTCAGACAGAAGGACATCCCCTGCCTGAGTCAGGGTCACCTGCCTCTGAGGGTCCTGGTGCAGAATCACTGACACCGACTGGACACAGGCCCCATCCTGGTTCTGGAGAGAGGGAAAAACCAAGGGTGCAGAATCAGCCTGCCTGCCTTGCTGGCCCAACAGAACCCTCCAGGGGCAGAGACTCCAGCCTCTTTTGAGGCCAGGGGCAGGCTCCTTAGAGTGACAGAGCCCCAAGGTTAATATGGGGTCATCTAACCCACTGCCCTCATCTGAGGAGTGAGGAGGTGGAAGCTCAGACTAGAGAAAGTTAGTGGCAGAGCTGGGTTAATAAAATATGATAGGGAACTCTTAGGTTGTCTAAAGACTCAGAGCAGAGATGGACCCCAGATGGCCCAGAGTCTAGCTTCAGAAAACTTGCCACCCTTCCCCACCTCCAACCCCAACCTAGAGCTTCGTTCTTTTACCGGTGTTTATATAGCTCTTTCCCTGTGTCACATTCCATGTAATATCAAGCACCACTGATAGGCAAGCAAGAAATGAGTATGTACTGGGTCTCAGGTTTTCCATCTCTGAAATGGGTAGTACACATTAAGCCCATTCCTACTTCCACAGGAAGACATTCACACAGTCATTCATTCAAGTTATTTCCTGAGCACCTACTGTGTACAAGGCACACCATACCAGGTTTTATGGACACAGTGATAAACAAGACAGATAGAGTCCCTCCTTTCGTGGAGATTTCATATTCGTGTGGGACACAAAAATTAAACAAGTGAGTACATTTATTATTTAATTACAAATATGAACAGTGCTGCAAACAGGTATAGGGTGCTAGAAAAGCATATATCAAAGGAACCATAGTCTGCAGAGGCAAGAAAGGCTACCCTAAAGAAAAGTGTTCTCATCTATTTACTCACTTAACCCTCATAGCAATCCCATTAGGGAGTACTACTAACACCCTCATTTTGCAGATCAGGAAAGTGAGGCACAGAAAGCAAGTGACATTTGAGCTGCGATCTGGAGGTTGCATAGATGATAGCTGGGCAAAGAGAGGAGGGGGACATCCAGGCAGAGAACAACCTGTCCAAAAGCCCTGACACAGGAAGGTATTTAATGCATTCAAAGATGTAAAAGGACCAGAGCCCACCAGGCAAAATGGTTTAAGACGAGGCTCAAGAGACAAGATTTATAATAATTTTTGGATTTTATCCAAAGTCTAGTAGACAACCAGAAGGTGTAATGGGAGAGTGATACGATTAAAAGGCAGTGAAAATGAGACAACTAGGGCTTGAAACTTTTCAGAAAGTCATTGTACAATGAGCCACCACCTTCCTGCCAAGTTCCTGCCCAAATCATTGTGTCTAAAACATCACCTCCTTTTCAATCCCATTCATCTTCTGATCCTCTCTGGGCACGTCACTTGTGCAGGAAGAAAGCTCATAATAACCCTTAGTCAAAGTCCTGATGTCACTGGCAACTAAGACTTTAAAGAAGTCACTCAGCTTCTCCAAAGGGAAAAAGAGATACAACAATACTTGGTTGGTCATATCTGGTTGGGTACAGATAAGAAAATATGCATGAAAATACTATGGAGGTTGCATTTGTCAAAACCCACAGAACTTTGCAGCACCAAGTGTGAACCCTAATGTACAAAAAATGTAAAATATGAAGAAGGTTGGGGGAATCTCAGGAATGGAATTCAGACTATCTCAAAAAAATCTAACTATATTATAAATATATTAAACAATCACACTGAAGGGGATGTGGGGGGAAGGTATTGTCCTAAGTAACTTTGGAAAGGGTGGCTTGTAAGACTGAGAGCAAAAAAAACTGCACATAAACCCTACCTATCCTCTAGCTGATAATGTTGTTCCCCATGATGGTATGGGTTAACAATTCTGGTACTGCTATAAATGTATCCTGGAAATGAATAACTAAGTAAAGAGATGCCAGGTTTCTCACTGTTGGAGTGAGAGTTCACAGATAAGCAAGAGGAAGAGACTAGAATGATCCATATAGTAATGGATTAGAGTTGGAGACATCAATATGAACTCATGTTTAGTTCATACAGACTTGGATAATTATATATAGAAATATTCATGGAGATATATATATACATGGGTTAGTATACACACATATATTTCCTTGCTCTATCAGCTGAGGAGGCCTAGAAGTAACACTATTCCAGTAGCAACAAGCATACCTAGTGCTCAGATCTTGGTTTCTAATACCATTCTCCAATAAAAAGAACCAGGGCTCCTTGGAGAAATGGCAGATTCTAGATCTAGAGCAAGAAGTAACAAGATGAGCCTAGAAAATCTGGTCGGGCCAGAAAGTCAGGAAGTGCTCAAAACCAACAAACCAACAAACCCTACATTGATGGAGGTATGTCAAAGGGACACAAGAGGCAACCAAAAGAGCACCCAATGACCAAAGCTGGAACAATTTAAGCAACAAAATAAATAAAAGTAGTATTGGATTATAATCCACATATAAAATAAATATCCACAAGGCCATGCCGATATAAATGAATGACTGGATAAATAAATGGGGGGAAAGAGATAACTCTCCTGTGCAGAAAAATTCCAAATAATTTATGTAGATTCTGCTCTCAAGGAGGGAGAGCATAAATCCCCACTCCTTAAGTGTGGTCTGTGCCTAGTGGCTTCCTTAAAAGACAGTATGGAAAGGGGGTAAAGGAGTAACTTATAGTGGAAAAACCTGACAAATATTACCTCAAGTATAATTTGGTGATCAAGGTCAACATCAACAGTGATAAATCATGTTGATAGTATGTACCCTTGATCTCATGTGATGAAAATAGCTCTTTACCACTATAGTCTTCCTCCCCAAAACCCATAACCCTAATATAACCACGAGAAAAACATCAGTCAAATTCCAAGAGACGGGCATTCTACAAAATACCTGACCAGTATGAAAAAACAATGTCGCCAGAAACAAGGAAAGTCTGAGAAGCTGTCACAGCCAAGAGGAGCCTAAAGTGACATAACAACTAAATGTAATGCAATGTCCTGGATGGGATCCTAGAACAGAAAAATGACATGAGGTAAAATCTAGGGAAGTCTGAATAAAGTGTGGTCTTTAGTTAACGCTACTGCATCAATATTAGTTCAATTTGTAACAAATGTACCACACTAATGTAAGATGTTAATAATTGGGGAAACCGGGTGTGGTGTATATGGAAATTCTCAGTACTATCTTCTCAAATTTTCTGTACACCTAAAACTGTTCTAGAAAATAAAGTCTATTCAAAAGATACTTTGGAGACTGTAAACCCTACCCTGATTCTGGGAGTGTCTATATTAAGAGGCCCCGTGGTTCACTGCAGGCTTTGCAGACAACATCCAATCTTGGACTGGGCTCAACAACATCCCCTGCTGGCTGTGCACTGTCAGGAAAGTCCCGAGCCTGCTGGCCTGTCCCTTAATAACTAAAATGCAGAGAATAAGAACGACTACCACATAGGGGTATTTTGAGCCTTAAATTAGGTATTGTGTGTAAAAGTGATTAGTCAAGTTCAAAGCATTGGGTAAATATTTTATCAGAATCATCATTCTCCCACCCCATCCTGGTAATCCAGAATTGAAGTCTTAGTCTCATATTTCTATTTCTTCCCCACCTATCCCTTAGTTTACCAGCCATAGTCAATTGCCATAATAGACACTGCCTTAATGCCTTAGAACATTCTATCTTCAATGCTTTTTTCATATTATCAAATCTGCCTGGAGTGCCCTTTCTCCCCATCGTCACATATACATAACTTATTTCTATTTATCTTTTTAAGCTCAGAGCAAGTGCCACCTCCACCATGATGCTTTCCCTGATTTTTTCAGATCTGTAGGAATATTTTTCCACCACCCGAACACACCTCTTATGGCTCTGCTCTTGTTATATCTCATACTGCAGTGACCCGAGTTGTCTGACTTCCCTTACTGGGCTATGAGCCCCTGGAGGGTGGGATCAGGGTCTGATTCATCTGCGTAACCCTCCCCATGTCCAGCAAAGACCTGGCACAGAGAGTCCCTGCATCCATTCATCAGTGTGCATGAAGGATGTCACAAGGAGGAGACCCGACTTTTGGTAAAACCAAAGCTATCAAAAGGAGCTGTCCGGCAATGAAGTGGTTAGCTCAGGCCAAAGCTGGCCAGCCACCTGTCAGGGATGTGGTAGAGAGGGGGTCTAAGTAAGGGACCCCTGAGGTCCCTGAGATCTCAGGTATTCAAAGACTTGAGTGGGAAGGAGCCCAGCAGGACTGTATCTACCTGCCTTCCCTGATCTTTGCCACCCTCAGGATGTGATTGGAGTGACGCCACGCTTGAGGACAAGCAGTCTCCTGACAAAGAGCAGTTAAGGGCAAGTAAGGGCTGGGCCATTATCTGGCAGGGAGGGAGGAGGAGTCACTCAGGCCAAAAGAGGGAGAAAGTCCAGCCCTCTGCCTCAAGCACAGCCTGGTCTGGGTCCCTAGGGCAAGGGAGCGGCCCCTCTGGCTTGTATCTGCTCACACTCGGGGCCCTCAGTGATGGGGGCTGCAGCAGGGAGGCAGGATTGGGGGCAGCTGCCCTAGTCAGGGGTGGGATCTCCTTCTCCATGGTGCAGGGAGGAGCTTGGACATGACCCAGACCAAGGCTGGGCGGTGGGGGGGGATGGCAGTCAGCTTGGCCACGGTCAGCAGCAAGGGCAATGTAGTCCACACTGGGAGACAATCAAACCCATATCTGCCCTAGACCTGCAAGATGACCCTTTTCCCAGCTTTGAACACAGGTGACTGACACAGCCCAGGGGTCACCTCCTCCAGGAAGCCTTCTCTGATACCCACTAGGCAAAACAACACAAAGTTCCTTCATGGAGATCAACCCTGCATTCTCCCTACTATCACAGCTCCTATAACATAGCAGGTTATGGGCTCACTTGTCTGCCTCACCCACCAAACTGCAAGGCCCAGGAGGGTACAGCCACTTCTCATTCATCCCAGTTTCCAAGACCCAGCACAGCTTCTGGTACAAACAGATGCTCAGTGTTTGCTGAATGAATGAATGTGTAAATGGATGCATGCCGAGATGTGGATGGTACATTCCAGAGAAGCAGAGAAGACAAAGTTGAATTTGACCCATTTGGTGATTTAAGAAAAAACTGAACCCGGGAAAAGGGAACTGACTTGGGGCCAGCAGAGGTACTGGGGCCAGAACCCAGCCTCCTGCCGTGGAAAGACCTGGATTCTTGCCCTAACTTCCCAGTCTCTTTAGGAAGAGAACAGGGGCCGGTGGGAAGATGGGATCTGGGGGTCCCCAGCCCTTACCAGACCACACGGGGTGTTCTGCAATGTCACCGTGAAGGTGCCTGAGGAACGGCTCTTGGCCAGGACATACTGACACGTGGCAGGGAACGTATACCGGCGGCCATCAAAGGTGGTGAAGTGGATGTCACCAGTCACCGAGCACTCAGCTGAGGGGAAGAAAAAGGCTGATGACCCAGGAGAGCTGCCCACAGGGACCTCCTCTGCCTTGCAGGCTCCAAGCACCCTGTCCTCAAGAATCAGGGCAGTGAAAGGAGACCTGGCTGTCCCTTTGAGAGCCCTGGTCAGTGGGAGACCAGCCCTGCCCTCTCAGGCCTGTCCGACAGGAGACAGAGCCCTGCCCTAAGGATCTCCCTCTGAGGGGAAACCAGGCCATGACTTCAGGAAGGTCCTCAGATGTATATACGGGACTCCATGTCACACCCCCTGGACAGAAGCTATCCCTTAGATAAGCAGGCAAAGCAGCTCTGAAGAAACCAAGGGGGTCAGGCCCAGCCAAGGGAACTGAGGGACAGCACATCCCCCCCTCCTGAGCAGGCCTGGCCTCAAGGGCTGCCCTGCCCAAAAAGCTGTGAGACCAGAGGAAGGGATACTGTCTAAGGAGGGGTCCACGTACCTGGGCAGACAGCCGTGCTGCACACCCATCTGCCCGCAGTGCACGTGCTGAAACAGAGGCCAAGGAGGTAGGTGGGTCACCCCTGGGCCAAGGCTGCTCACCCCCACCCCACTCCCAGCACAGCTCTCCAGCCACCCCCCTCCCTCCCAGCAGTGGACACAGACCAGGCATTGCAGTCTTCCTTCACCACAGAGCCAGTCGGGTACAGGGCCCCATGGAAATCACAGGGACACTCGGCTGGTACCACACAGGCCCCATCTTCAAAGATCAACCCTAGGGTGACAGCAAAGGGCCACTCAGCTTGCCTACAACCCTGCTCACAAACCTTCCATGGCTCCCCAGTGCCTGCAAGAAAGATCCCCTCAACCAAGTCCTTTCATCTCAGAGCCCACTTTCAAACTTTCTCCTGTATAAATCCTTGGCTCTGACTAGAACAGTCCATGTATTGCTCTGTGAACACCCCCTGAGCAAATAACTCACCTCCAGTTCTTTGCTTAGAGAACCACACCCCCTGCCCCTGCCACTGGCACACTCACCAGCACACTCACCAGCTTCTTCTCTCCCCTTTTCAAAAGCCTGCCATTGCATCTTTACTCTGATCTCTTAAGTCAATGCCTGTATCTTTAATTTTTATTCCCACTCCCCATACACCAAAGGCTCCTAGCCAAGTGAGTTGCACACTGTAGATGCCCTGCAAATTTAGTCTGTGAAAAATAGAATTAAGTAATGGTACACAATGAATGCTTAAACAAATGTATGTGTGTATAAACGAAGGAATGAACAAACGAATAAATGAATTGCCTTCATCTGTACACCTCAAAAAACTCATCCTTGATCAAATTAAACACCCTGACGAATCTCTCAAGAAGCCATAGTTTAACTCCCACCCTCACCTCCCTAAAGCCATTCAATCATTTATTCACCTAGTAATTGTTTTGCTCCTTCCTTCATTCATTCCACAAACAGGCAGCCTCTGAGCCCTGCTTCACTCTTGCCCGTGCCAGGCTAGGAGGATGCTGCCAGTCATCCCCTCCTGTCCCAAGCATACCATCAGGGCAGTAGCAGCCGTCCACACAGGCAATCTCGCTGTCCACACAGGATGCCCGGGGTTGGCAGGAGGTGGGGCAGCAGGCAATGCACTCGTTGTAGGTGAAGGTTTCCTCCTTGCAGTGCACAGCTTGGGAGGGGGAGCATCATGGTCTGTCAGTCCCTTACTGGCCCCAGCTCTGCCAGGACCCAGCTCCCACCCCAGGTGGGGATGGGAGGGTGTTGATTTTCCCAATTCTCTAGTCCCAGTGGAAGCACTGGGGCTCTGGAAATTGGCAAGGGCCTAGAAGGCTCTGAGAACTACCATCCTCTCACTCTGCGAACCCTAGGCCAGGCTCCCCCACTCTAAGCCTCAATTTTACCATCTGTCACAGGGGGATGGAAACTCAGGATGGACTTCTCTGACCACTGTGGTTCTGAGCAGGAAGGGACAATGGACTGGGGCCTGAGCCCCACAGCAGGGTTGCTCGAGCCCCTCACTGCCCACCACCAGGCTGCACTTACCGCAGTGCCGGAACTGTGTCCTCCAGCCCTGCAGGGGCCGCCCCGCCTGGGCACATGCCCGGGCATACTCCGTCAGTGCCCGGCACCAGGTGGCTTCATCACCCAGTGATCTATGCAGGGAAACCAAGGGTCACACTGGAACAAGGCCCAACTGGCCATGGCTCCCCAAGAACCTCCTAGAGACTGCTAGAGCTCTGGGGCATCCCTCATCTCCCCACAGCTGGGAAAGGGACTGGGGAAAGTATCTGGGTATACAGAACCCGATACTGGAGGCAGGAGCCTAGCTTCTTGTCCCAGCATTGCCCTGACCTGCTGTGTGACTCCAAGGGGATCGGCCCCATCGCTTTTGAATGGGGAAGTTCCATCCCATCGTTGCAGGTGAATTTTAGAGCTTTGGGAAGCATTATCGGTCAATGCCTGGGATTATCAGGCTCAGTGGCTCACGTGCTGAGTCCCCACCCCAATACCTAGAGAAGTTTCCCCACAACCCCGAGCTGCCCCCACTCCTGGCCTCCCACTCACTGGCAGAGATCGCTGGTACAGCTGGCCGAGAAGGGCAGAGGGCTGACGTAGGTGTGGCAGGCGTCAAAGGGAGGCCGCAGCAGCACCTCGCACCGCTCAAACACACCCTGGGGCAAGGGCCAGGAGCCAGGATGGGGGCTGGCGCGGCCATAAACATCCTTCCAACTTCACCAGCCCCAAACAGACGTGGCCCCAACATGGGCCAGAGGGAGAGGAAAAGGGTGGAGAGGCAAGGACATGGGCACCAGCAATCCTGGGCTCCTGCAGCACTGACTTGCCAAGAATTGGACAGGAAATCAAAGGCAGGTACTAGGGTAGGGGAAAACAGAAGACTGGGATGGACTCTTTCCAGGGCAAACCTGCATCGTTCCTGGGCTCTGCTGCAGGCACGGTGGGCGGGGCGGGGAGGATGTCGTGGGCCCTGGAGGCAGGTTGGGAGCCTGCTCCTGCCAACTGTGCACAAACTCTGCCACGTCATCAGTCAGCTTCCCTGTGAGGCAGAATTGGAGTAAGCCCCTGGAGCGGGGAGGGTGAGCAGGGTGACAGAGGGCTCCAAAGGAAGTGGTGGAGCTGAAGAGATGCCAAGAGGTAGGCAAGGAGTCGAAGAATCCAGTCTCCTAGACTCTGTTTCCCACCTGTTTCCCAACTGAGCCATTCTCCCCAAAAAGCTGTTTGGTCCTCATACTCAAGAATGGTCAAGAACCTGCAGTGGTTCCATACTGCTTCAGACTCCAAATTCTGGGGAGGCAACACCTTGCAATCAAAAGAGACCTGGAATGTGAGCCTGAACAAGTTCCTGAACCTCTCTGAGCCTCAGTTTCCCCATCTGTAAAATGGGGAATTAACTCCCCCATGAGATAATTGTAAGAACTACACAAGAGGAAGCATGTAAAGCCCTCAGCATGTTGTGGCTGCTCAAAAGTGTTACTTCCCTTCTTCTGCCAGTAGGTATCTTCTTCAGCTCCAGCAGGGCCCTTTCTCTTTCTGGCTCCCCTCTGGTCCTCTGCCCCCAACACACACACATGCACACACACACACCTTAAAGGGACAATCTCCCCTAGCAAAGTGCCCAGCAAAGGCGGGTGCCTTAGAAATGTTTGTTAGAAGGATGAATGGACAAATGAGCAGCTAGTTGTTTGGGGTGAGAGAAAGTCAGGGAAGTCAATGAATGAATCATATAAAACCCTTCACAAGAGCTTTGGCTCTGAAGCTCCCTGAGCCCTTGCTCAGCCTCAGCTAATCCAATTGTCCACTGTACGCTAAGCACCTTTCCTGCGTGATCTCACTCAATCCACACACTACCACAATGAAGTAGGACTGTTATTATCTACATTTTTCAGAGGAGGAAACTAAGTTTCGGAGAGGTTAGGTTACCCAAGGTCAGGCACTGGTATAATAGAGCTTTCTCCTTTATAGAGTGCTTTCACATCTAAACCCTCATTCCATCCTCACACAACCCTAGGAGGTAAGAACTCTCATTATGACCATTTTACACATGAGGAAACTGAGGTCCAGAATGGTTAAGAACATGCTTGAGGCCACAAGGCAGGTAGGAAGAGACCCCCGGCCTCCCACTGAACCTTGCGTACCATGACTCCAGGGCCCTGTCCCAAGGCCCCTCCCAGCCTGACCCGGCCCTGATCCCCACCAGAACCTCTTGGTGGCCAGGTGCCCGGGCCTCACCATAGCTGGTCACCAGGTCATCCTGGGGGTCGGCATTGTTGTTTCCACACAGCCCATGGGTCCAGCCCAGGAACTCTGGGCTCATCTTGATGTAGACGGCCGTGGCGCCATCCCAGGCCAGCGTGAAGGCCGACTGGTGCCGCACGATGATGTAACCAGCAAGCCGCTGCAGGCGCACACTCCCCATCACGTGTGGCAGTTGGACCCTGCAGGGCACAACCCGAGCTCCAAGACACCCACACCACGCCCACTCACCCAGTCCCTTCACCAAGGGACCTGTCCCCCCACACCAGCAGGACCCGTCTTCTACACCAGGCTTCCTCGTCTACACGGTGGTCTGAGGGCCCTGCAACCCTCCCCCTGGTTTCCCGGGTACTGAAAGTCCACCATTAGAGAGGGATTCTTTTGACTTTGTAGTTTTTAAAAAAAAAATTGTAATTCCCCTTGGGGGATAAATCTGAGAGTGACTGAATTTGTCAGCTCCTTTCTCTCAGACAGAAGGAATGGTACAAGCCGATCTCTGTGTTAATTTTTTGGTGAGGAGCAAGGACAGTATAGGAAGAAAAAAGCCAAAAGAGAAAGAAAACTGGGAGAGAAAGGTAAGATGCAGGCTATAGCCATCTTTACCAACTTCTGGGTTCTACAGGGACTCCCAGCCAATCTGGACTTTGGCAACTTTCAACCCAGCTGAAATTCAAGAGAGGAAAACCAGGAAAAGTTCTAACCAGCCAACCCTGGTACCAAAAGATCCATATACCAATCCTTTATTCACAGGAGCAACCTCTGGATCTTCAGTTTCACACTCTAGCCCCAGAAAGCTTAGTTACCCACTTTTCAGATCTGAAGCAGGAAATGAGAAAGGGGAGAAGGGCTATTGCAGGAAGGTTCCTGACAGCAACATGAAGTGAAAGCGGACAGTGAGGGAAGGAGAGGACAGTGAAAAAGAGATGCAAGAAAGGTTTCAGAAAGGACCACAGTCTGGGGCCATTTAGTGTGGGAACAAAGTATCCTCACTCCTTGAGTGGTCCCCAGGGCATCACTGGTGAGGTCCCAGCAAGATATACAAAACGACCCTATATCATCAGAAAAAGGGCTGGTACTGCATGTGACCCATTTCAGAAGATATTTGTCAAACTATGAAAGAAAACAATTAAGCATGCTTATAGTAGTAAACTCAGTTGTCTGGAAAACCCAGCTATTTGCCTGAAAACACTGTATGGAAACCTACAGGGCTGAGAGTTTCAGAAGATCACAAAGGACTCATCCTTCTCCAAATCCAGCCAACTAGAAACCCAGCTGGCCTTCCAGTGTGCTCCTACCCTAATGGTGGAAGTTCTGCTCTTTGCCTCCGGAAACATTTTCCACTAGGCTTCAGAAGGCTGGATGCCCCCTCATCCCCCTCCCCACCAGTATCACGGAATGGGACAGCTCAGGGTAGAAGGTGCTATCGTTACCTCACACCTCCATGGGTGACCTCCTTGGCCAGACGGATCTCCTGCTCACCCGCAAAGAAGAGGCTGACAGACCTCGGGCAGGTGTAGGGGGAGGAGCCACACTGCAGGATGTTGTGCACCTGATTGAGGGGTTCACAGGCCCGTTTGCAAGACTCTTGCTACGGGCTGGGCGCTGAGCTTTCCTTCTGGGCCCAGCGGGACCTGGTTGAGCTTCCACTAATGCTAATCGCCTGCCCATGCATGCCTTGCCTCCGTGACCGGTCTGCACAGTTCCCACACCACCACAACGAGGTAGGAGCTAGGATTATTTGCATTTTAGAGAGGAGGCAACTGATCCTCAGAGAGGTTAGTGACTTGCCGAAGGTTACACACACAGCTAGGAAATGGCAGACCCAGGATTCAAACCTGGATCTGGATGGCTCAAGCTCCAGGATTCTTTCCAGTATACCATGCTGTCTCCCTATTTCTGGACTGTTAGTTTATCCATCCCAGGTTACCCCCCCAGAATGAAGGCCAATGTATACACTCACACCATCTCACACCCAAACAGAACACACACACGCATCATATATAAACCCGCAGGTACTCATGGGGCACACTCACTCCCCACTCCTCCCACACCCTGGCAGGCACAGAACCTCGGCGTCCCTACGGCACATGGCGCACAGGCACACGTGACACACTGTTATGCTGCGTGCCACACACACATCGCCTCTGCCCCCTGCTCGTGCAGAACCCACTCCTCCAAGACCACGGGGTCCAAATGGGGGCTCCCAGAGCTTAGGAAAAAGGTCTGAACACGTCTCTGGCCAACTGTACCTTCCACTAGATTATTGTTAAATGTGGTTAAGCAGCTTGGAGCCACGTCAAGTAAAAGTAGGACCTGTGAAAGCAACCCCATGGTCTAAGGAAGTATTTTTCAAACGTTTTAACCTTGGCCCACAATAAGAAATATATATGTAAAGAAAACAAGTTTTACAAAAGAATACATACCCTATTAATGTGTAATGTTGTCTTAAAATATTTTCTATTCTCTTTCTCTCTTTTTTTTTTTTAATACAAGTTGAGATTCATTAAACTGATTTCATAACCTCCTATTTTGTGGCAACCAAGTAATCTAATTAATAGTAACTTATCCGTCATGAAACGACACGGTTGTGATCAGGTCTGCCTGACAGTGAATGTCACACACTTTTGTATTGAGCACTAATCCAGAGGAACCGTTAGGGTCCCTGTCCTCAGGAAGCTTACATCTGATTCTGAGACCAACCCAAAAATAGGCCTTTGTAAGGTAATTGTGATGATGGGGTAATGATGTTGAACTTTGGTAACACAGAGAGGAGTCCCTAAGTTAGCTTGGAAGGTCAGGGAATTCAGGAAGACTTCTTAGAGGAGGGGACATTTAACTGAGACTTCTAGGACCTCCATCATTTCCTCTGAGACACCACGTTCTTTCTTATTCAGGCCCTTAGTATCTAATGTTCTTTTTGTCTAGAATGTTCTCCTTTCTGTCTCCCACCCCTGCCACCCTTCACTTGGCTAAATCCAATTCATCCTTTGGCTCTCAATTAAATGCCACTTCCCCCAGGAAGCCCTTCCCAATTACCATTCCTCCAACAAGCAAGGTTAAGTCTCCATTGCATGCTCTTTTAGCATTTGGCATTTCTTCCCTGTAATACTCAGTTGCACATGAAATGATTCATTTGAGTTGATGTCTGTTTTCCCCAGTGGACTATAAGCTCTTCGAGGACAGAGACCACACCTATGCTGTTGTCCACAGCGGCTCCCACCACCAAGCCTTGTGCCGAGAAAATAGAACAGTATGTGCTTACTAAATACTTGGTGAAAGAGTGGGAATGAATGAATGGCCAGGGACAGCCAGGAGTGAGTGAATGAGGGAGAATCAGTACCCCAAGCTGAGGACCAGGCCCTGGAGCTCCTGATAAGTGTAGACTCCCCAGGCAAGGCCTGGGGGGAGAAGGTGCCAGCCTCTCTAACTGACAGGAGAGCCAGGCTGGCCCAGTCTCCAGGCCCGGGTGGGGCCTTCCTGACTAGATGGGGCAGGGGAGGCCTCACCTGGACCGAAAAGCTCTGCCCCTCAGGCTCATGGCGTCCCACCAGCGTGTAGCTTCCCCTTCCGGAGAGGTAGTAGTAGAGGCCGTCAAAGGTCTCCACATGGTGCTGCCCCCATGCCCGGCAGATGCTGTCCCGCTCAGGGCCAGAGTTGTACACTGAGCCAGGGAAAAGAGAACCTCTCTGTGTAGCCACAGTGGGTACCACGCCAGAGGTAGATGAGTTCTAGCCCTGGCAGGGCCACCTTCATCCCACCCAGCCCAGTAGCCCCAGGCTCCAGTCCCACCACCCATCCTTGCATTCACATGCCCTCCTAGTGGTGGAGGTGGAGCCCAAACCCACCCATCTGGCAGCGTGGCCCCGTGGCGTTGAAGCGTCTGCAGTCACAGAAGGCTGGGTACACACACTCGCCCCCATTGAAGCAGGAGAACAAGTCTGCAAGGGAGACACAGAAGGCACCTCCGCATCGAGCCAAGAATGGCAGGACCCAGGGATGCGCCACCTCCCCATGGCCTGGGCACCAGGCCCCACCCCACCCCCAGGGCTATGCATAACTCAGATCCCATCACAGGCAGCCCCAACACTCCTCAGCAGCAAGCCTTAAAGGAAGCCTGGGCAGGTCTGCAGGCAGGCGGGTCGGGATCTCAGAGGACCTGCCTTCAGTATACACCAAGCGGCCCCTGTTGGGGGCACGGCCCCAGTTGGCCTTTGGCTCCCTAAGCTGAGTTCCTGGCCAGAACTGAGAATATGGAGCATGTAGGGCAAGCGGAGAGCTGTCAGAAGATTTTCATGTACTGTTCTTCCTCACTGCCCCATAAGCTTGGGGGAAGAGGCAAGGTGTACACTGTGGAAAGTGGGGAGAGGCCTCGCATTGGGAACACGGAAGAGAGAAGGGCCGCAGAGGAAGAGAAGACAAAGAAGAACAGAGCATGGTGAGGGAAGGGGTCATGATCTGAGAGGAAAGGCCTCAGACACAGGACAGAGTGAGAAAAAAGACCATGAATGGGACAGGGTAAGGGGAGAGGCCACAGGCACAGGACAGAGCAAGGGGAGAAGCCACAGACACAGAACAGGGCATGGGGAGAAGCCACGGACACAGGACAGGGCACGGGGAGAGGGCGAGGGGAGAAGCCAGATACATGGGACAGGGGGAGGGGAGAGGCCACGATGGGATAAGGTGAGGGGAGAGGCCATGGAAAACAAGACTGGCTGAAGGATGATGTCACAGGAAGGGGTGAAAGGTGAAGCAGAGAGGGTAAAACATGAAACACGGAAGTGCAATCTCACTGGAGCAGGACGATGTGAGGGGAGAAAGGCACGTGACTGGCCATAAGAACGGAAAGACACCAACACCATAGAGGAAGCTCTCCCCCACCTGGAAGGAGAAAGCAGAGTGGAGTAGGAAGACAGGGCTTGGGAGGGTGGAAAGAGGGCCCCAAGCATGGAAGAGAGGTGACAGGAGGCCCCGGAGGCTGCCCCAGGGAAGCCCCTGCCTGTCCTCAAAGGCCTCTCTGGGGGCCAGGGCCCTCCCATGCACACCCAATGCCACAGAAAGGGGACCACTTACAGGACGGTGCACACTTGGCCCGGTGGAGCCGCCTTTCCCAGGAAGACATGGACAAGGGCTCCAGGGCTTCAGCCTCCTTTTAAAAACAGGAGGAAGAGTGCATGATCCAGGGCTGACTTCGGGGCAGGCTCCTGGGCGGCCTTCCTGGAGGTCACAGACCTTCCCTTCCTCTCTGGAGGAAGGTAGGGCCCTACCTTTCAGTGCCCCAGTAATCCACCTCCCCAGGCAGGCCTCTGAGGGATACAGAAGGAGGATTTTCAGGCCTGCCCTAGGCCCAGAGGATCTAGGGCCTGGTGTTCACCCTCCAGAATGGTATTTCTGTGGAAAACCCATCAGGCCTGCAGCCTGAGCACAGCCACCCCGCTCCCCGACGCTGCCACATCCCCCTCTCTCCCATTTTCCCTCCCTCCCTCCTTCCCCAGCAAACCTTTGTGTTCTCCACAGCCCAACACAAAACCCCCTTGTCTGAGAACAAGCGTGATTTCTCCTCACCAGAGAACCCACATGAGACAGAGCTAAAGAACAAAAGCACCCCTTACCTCAGGGCAGAGGGACATTTCATATGCCCCACCCAAACCCCCCTTTCCACTCTTCTACAACAGCAAAAACAGTGCCTCACACTTCACTACTCACTTTCCTCAGAACTCAGCTCAAGTCAGGACTCTTTCCTGGAAACCACAAATCTGAGGCGTGAACAAGCAAAACATAGCTAAGAAACCCTATTTTCCAAACCACAATCCTAGATGTAAACCATGTAAAATCAGGACTACCCTGAACACCATGGATGGAGAGACGTATGTGGCTAGATGACCAGGACACCCAGCCTTGTGGACCTCCTATCCAAAGTACCTAATGACACCTGGGACTGGGACCCATTCACAGAGGGCCTCTCCTCTCTCTGAGCCTTGGTCTCCTCAGACAACTTCCCAGAACGAGGTGCCAGGCACCGTGCTGGGTGCTGGGGTTAACTGCAGTGAACAGGACAAAGCCCCTGCCCTCATGAAACTTATGTTCTTGTGCACAGGGCCAACAAGTCACAAACTTGTGGGTCCTTGTTTCACCTGTCTTCTCCCTCATGGTCATCTCTGCATCCCCAGGCTGGATCCCAGCCTCTGGCAAAGGACTGGGCACATGGCAAGTGTTTAGAGCCCTTGGTCCCAGGAGCACAACCCCAGCTCCTTGCCCCTCCTTGGCAGGCACAGTTTCTCTACCTCATCCCCTGGTGCTCACACCCTCCTGTGCACTGCTCTTCTGACCTCCTGAGAGGTCGCCGGCTCATCCTTTGCCAGGTTGCAGCATTCTCACCCCACCTTGGCCCCTGGCTCCCAGGTTCTCCCCAGCTATACCTATCCTGAGCCCCAGGCCCAGCCCCAGGATTCAGGCTTTCCTCCCTGGTAGTAATCTATCTTACGGGGATCTCAGAAACACAATATGTAGAAGAGGGCAGTGTTGGGGAAACCCATCATCACAAATGTCTCCCACCCCCAGAGAGCTCCTTTCCACTCCTCACACCACCCCTTCAGATGTGGCCTCTGTGACACTGGTGTTAGGAGGGTAAGGCAGCCCATGCCGTGAAAAGGCAAAGTCATTTTCTGGAGAATTCTTTAAATCCTATCCAGATGCTTAGTCTTTAGTTTAAGTCAGGGGTCTTTAATTGTTTTGATGTCATGGACCCCTTCGACAATCTAGTGATACCTATGCAGTCCTCGCAATAACATTTTGTAATGCATAAAATAAAAGACATACATGACAAAAGAAATCAATCATATTGCAATACTGTTATGGGAATATTCTATAAAAATGGATGATTTTGTAATATTTGTGCTTCTTTATTGACACTTTCAACAAGATCTGGCAGCATGTCTTATTGCTGCCAAAATTTCAAAATAGTGATGAGCATAAATGAGATTTTGAGATATCAGTAAGGTGATATGGAAATACCTATGATTTCTGTTCGTGATTGTCACAGACGTGCTAATACAATTGTGTGGTTTGCAGCCTATGGTAATAATTGAAGGGAATGCTAAATTTCAGTTGGATGGAGGTTCATGTACATAATGATGCTTTTTTCCCCATCCAAATTCATGGATCCCTGGTCTACAACAACATTCTCTGGGGAATGGCAGAGCTCTGTGGGGCAAGGCAGTGTTGAAATGAAGGTTGGTTGGCTGCTGGTCGGTGACTCCCATTCCTTACCCGTGAAGAAGGAGACCTCACATGCCCCTGGCTTTCACTGGCCAGCTAGCTGCCTCGGCCCCCCTGCTCACTCCAGTTGCCTTAGAGAAGAGCCCTTCTAACCCTTTATTTGCTCTAAGGAGTATTGTGAGAAATCTGCCAGGGCTGCCTGGTCCAGATGCTTGTTTTCCCACCAAGGAAAAGGTGGAATGCCACCTACCCTGAAATACAGCAAGGAAGGCAGCCTGCTGGGAGCAAGGTATTTGGATAAGGGTCATTTCACCACTAAAATACAGTAATTCCTAGGGTTCCACCAGGTACAAGACCTGGCTCCATCAGGTTTCTTTGCTCTACCAGTGCACTGTGGAGCCCTGGCTAGTCACCCACCTACCTCAGTTTCCCTATCTACAAAAAGACTGACTACATTACCTTTCAACTCAAATTGTGTCAACAACCCAGGGTCTGGAGAGGTGGGCAAATGAGAAATAAAGGACACAGATAATCCACGTTAGTTGGAGCCTTCACACCTATCTCCAAAATGCAGGTAGTTGGGATACATTGCTTTTTGGGGGAACTGGCCGCAGCTGGGCTGAATTTGTAACACATTTGTAGTTGTGGAAAGGAGGAGACAGATTCAGGCCAGTTTTAGAAACGGGACCCGAGTCACCTGATTCAGAATCCAAAGAAATTTGGCAAAGGGAGAGAACTAAACCACTGCCTCTCCCCTTCTGCAGGCATAGAGGATCCTGGGAGGATGGGCAACAGAGAAGGGTCAAGACTCAGAGGACAGGAGCTCAGGGTTCTGCTTCTCAGCTCACCCTTCCTGGCAACCCCCACCAGATGGCTCAGTTTTGGTGTGGCCTCTCAGGGCAGCATTTCTGGGGTGCTGCTCTGACAGGGCTGAGGGCCTTCAAAGGCCAGGCAGGGGAAAGAGAATTCCACCTTCTTACCCAGGGGACAGGGGAAAAACTCAACTGTCTCCTGAGAGGACTTTGGAATCCCTCCCCCTAAAAAAATTAGCCAGCTACAGGATCCCAAGAGATTTGGAGGGTGGGAATGGAAGTCTTACGAATTTGTACACTTCAGACCATACTAAGAACCTGTTTGTTCCCTTCTGAGTAACTCCAGAGGCAGCCCTCCTGCAACCTAGGGAACTCCCAAACCAGACAGAAATAAGCGCCCTGCCCAGCGAAGCCCCTTGGGAAGTCTCCTACCTGCTCTCCCATTGCCATTGTAGTCTCCTCTATGGGAAGGGTCGCCTCCTGGTGCTTGTGGCTAGATGAGAAACAAGCCTAGGATGGGTGAGGGGCTAGGAATGGACCACACTTCCCCAACCACCCCCAGGCCCATCCCACCCTACATGCTAAGCCCCTGGGTTCCCCCACGCTGTGAATAAAGATGGGAGCAGTAGGTGGTGCAGCCACAGCTGGTTTCTACTTACCCAGGTTCCTGAGCCAGCTCTGGCTGCAGCTCTGCACTACTCTGTTGCTGCTGGGTTGCTGCGGCTGGGAAGCAGGTGTCACTCTCAACTTCCAGTGGTGCCTCCCTTTGTTGGGGCCTCCAAGCACCTCCATCCCCACCTGCTAGGAACCCTTCCCCACATCACGGGACACTCCCCCCCCTCCCAATTCTCTCTCTCTGCAGCCCTCTCAAATGTCTTCTCCCCGTTCCTAGAGGCCTTTCTCCAACAAGGGGCTCCCTCTCCCCTTATGCTTCCCGAGCCCCGGTTCTCTCTAGTTCCCCGCCTTGGTTCTCTTCCACCCCGCCTGGCTCTGGACCGTTTCCTCCTCCCCGTCGCCAGCTTCTTTCTCTTGTTCTCCGTGTCTCCTCTCCTCCGACCCTCTCCCTGGCTGTCCCTCTGATCTCCCTCAGGAGGTTTTTTTTCTTCAAAGCAACCAGTCCCCTTCCCCTAAACGTTCCCCCAACCCCGGCCTCCCGGAGTCCACACCCCTCACCGAGACGCTGCACCGGTAGGTTCTCCGCCGCCGGCTCAGCCCAGGAGAGACAGACACAAGCGAGTAGCAAGCGGAGCGCGGGCGCCGGGGCGCGCGGGGCCGGGGCCCCCATAAGGGCGCGCGGGAGCTGGGGAGCCTGAGCGCAGGGCCGGGGTCCTGAGATGCTTCTCCCAGGGAAGACAGGGTCACACCTGCACTGGGCGGCTGCCGTCACTCTCTCTCTCTCTCTCACGCCCCAGGGCTCCCTCTGACCCTCCTCCTGGGCGCTAGGCTCCTCCTGTAGCTGGAGCGACAGGACTGCCCAGCTTATTACCATAATTTAGGCGCCTGGCCCGTCTTGGCCTGTGGCTGTCCCTTCCCTGGGAAGACTGAATTCAGAACATTCAGCGCTAAATTCCCTGGGGAAGCCTCCAACTCTCCTTATTCCTCAGAGGTTCCCAGCTCAGAAGCCTGGATGGCCCTTACCCCACAGCATCAAGGCGCTGGTGTGAGTCGTGTGGTTTCATTTTCAGGAGGCCATACAGAGGCCCTGGGACATGTCACTCAGTGGTCAATGGTGAGTGGCTAGTAGCAAAAACAGAACTCTTGCCACTCCCCACCAAAGGCTACCCCTGGTCTGGAAGTCCCAGCCTACCCCCAGCTTTGAGCTCTGCTAGGGGCTGGATCATGCCTTAGTCCTCTGTATGACCAGCACTAGCTGGCACCCCAGCTCAGGAAATGTTGGCTAAATGACAGAAGTTCCTCATACTCCCATATTATTGCTCCATTAAGGAAAGACTTTGGCAAAAATGACTAATTTTGTGAACAAGATCTACTCCTTGCTCAGGAGGAATTTTTAAATGTTAAAGAAGTGAGCCTGAACTAATGCAAGATGTCAGTAATAGGGTGGTATATGGGAATTCTGCATTGTATGCATGATTTTTCTGTAAATCTAAACTTCCCTAATTAAAATAATAATGATAATAATAAATTAAAAGAAGTGTGTCTGAGGGCCTTGGGAACCTGTGCATCATTCACCTGGTCAACTTAGGGAACAATGACCAAATGCCTGGCCCTATAGATGATGATGATGATAATGTTGATGATGATAGAGATGATTGATGATGTTAATGATATTGGCCCCAGCAAAACTCTGGCCAGGGCATATAGATTTAGGATGAATTCATTCATTATCTATTTAGCAAATTTGCTGAGCACATACCCTGTGCCACACACTGTTGTGAGACTATAGTGGTAAATAAAACCCATACAGGGCATTTGAAGCCATGGATATAGATGGGAAGGTGAAGAGGGAAAAGCCAAGGATAGAGCCTTAAGGTTAAGGAATGGAAGAAGACAAGATTGTCTCCAATGGATCTTGAAAAGGAACATTTGTGGGAAAGGAGAACCAGGACCCCAAAGCCATGAGGGGAACATTTTAAGGAGGAAGAGACCAAAGAGGGAATGCATGGGGGTGGCAATAATCAAAAGTGGCCAGCACTCTCTCTAAGCCAAACTCAGAGTATAAAATGCATTACTTTCCCCCCAGCGTGGGACATGACTCCCAGGGATGAGCCTCCCCCGCACTGAGGGATTCCTACCAAGCACCAACTAGCAATGCAACTGGAAAAAGACTTCGAATAAAAGGGTGAAAAGGTAAAGACAAATGAGTTTACATGGCTAAGACACTTCAAAGTGAGTAGGGAGGTCATCCCAGAGGTAACGCTTATGCACATCTTCAGCAGGATCTCATAGACTGCCAAAGTAGATACCACCCCAAATAGTGGGGCTCCTGAGGGCTTTGGAGACACCCAGATCCTATGGTCAGGGCAGATAGATCCAGAGTTTGGTGTCGTGCTAGGGGGTCCTACTCTGGAGTTTGTGCTCCTGAGTGTGACAGAGTTGGATTCAGTTATGGCTTCCCTACACATGGCTCATCTGTCCCTTTCATTTGAACCTATAGTTGGTGCTGGAATTGGTAGGTGTACATCCAAGAGACTTAACTCTTTGGGCTGTCCATGTGCTAGCTGGGCCCTGAGCCTCAGCAGTTGCAACACCTATCCCCAGTTCGTTGGACTCCCCAGGACAACTAACAAGGAGGTAAAGATGGACAACCACCATACCAAGGAACTGAGATAGTCTACAACTGCAAACAAGAGAATCCCATCCATCGGCTGTATGGGATTGAAGGCCCCTCCCAATTAGAGGTGGAATGGACACCACCATCCTAGAATCCTCAGGGTTGGTGAATGAACTATGGACTAGAGTAGAATTACTGGTATTCTACTATAGACTTACTGTGACTCTAGCAATGGAAGAAATTACAACATTGATGTGGAGGCATGGTCACTGGAGGCTCTGAGAGCAAGTAGAGGGAAAACCAGGTGTAATATGGGGCAACGAGAGGTACAGGCCATTACATATCTTCTCATAACCTACAGAATTGTGTGGGAGAGAGTGTAAACTACAATGTAAACTATAATCCATGGTCAGTGGCAATGCCCCAGAATGCATTTATCAATTGTAATGAATGTACCACACAAATGAAGGATGCTGTTTATGTGGGAAAATGTGGGAGGTATGGGGAGCAGGGTATATAGGAATCCCTACTTTTTTTATATAACATTTATGTAATCTAAGTATATATATGTGTGTGTGTGTGTGTGTATGTGTGTGTGTGTGGCCCATGCTCTTCACTCCCCTCCCAAAGGCATTTGCCTCTGTCTGGATTCTTTTTTTTTTTTTTTTTTTTTTTTTACCAGGAGGTCCCGGGGATCGAACCCGGGTCCCTCCATATGGGAGACGGACGCCCAACCAGTTGAGCCACATCCGACCCCTCTGCTTGGATTCTAAATATGAAATAAACAGTCCTGTGGAAAAAAAAATTTTTTAATGTAGAGGCTCAATGAAGTTAAGTTGGAGGGGAATATGTTTCGTGGAGTCTTTTCTGGATCTTTGAAAATCCCACAAATCCTTCCCTTTTATCTCCTACTTAACTACTTGATACTTAGGCCATAATATGGATATTTTTTAGAGTTCTTCCCCAAGAGGGATTTATGTCTTAAACTAGGTATAATTTAGCCCAAACAAAAATAGTCTGCTTTCAAAACTTCAGTTATTGGGGGCAAGATGCAGAGGAGGAGGTCTTTAGGGCACCCCTAACAATTAGGGTACCGCTTACAATTTTAAGTGGTGATGCTCACAGGGCATCATGGGAGGAGAGCAACTGGAGTCTCCGGCGCCCCAGCAGCCCCGCCCCGCCTCGGCCGGCCCAGGCCCCGCCCCCACCGCGCCAAGGCCCCGCCCCCAGGCCTGCAGAAGCCGTCTCCGGTCAAGGTCTGGGTTCCTGCTGGCTCCCACAACCAAGCAACAAAAGGAGCGGGTCGCGCGGCGACGCAGCTCCCAGCCATGGACCGGAAAGTGGCCCGAGAATTCCGGCACAAGGTCAGAGCTGCGAGGGGCGTTCAAAGCCCCACGGACCCCGGAGTCCGGAGTCGGGTGGTTGGGATAAGTAGGGGATGGGCCCGCGCTGTGCCAGCCTGATCTGAAGGCTCTAGGTGGGCTGCCTGCAGGGATTCTGCGTAAAGTGAGAGAGGGGACGCTGGGGCTCCAGGTTCAGGGACCACTAAACTGGTTTCTTGCAAGACCTCTCTCTCCTCCTGCCCTCCAGGGGCTGCAGTGGTCTCTGGGATTGGAATTCCTTCCAGCCCTGGCCTGAGACAGGACACTTCTCTGAGGTGCCCAGAGAGGAGAGACACCCCCTTTCCCCACCATGCCCCCAGTTCAGGGCTGTTGAAGCACAGGGAAAGAGTCTGGGGCAGTGTCTGGGAGGTGAGAATTGGGAGAAAGGGAAATCAGATGTCTCTCTCTGCCCTTTCACCTCAAAACAAGGGTTAGAAACCCTTTGGGGAGCTCCCTTTCTGTTTAAGGGCATTTCTTAGTGCTTGGAAGCAGCTGAAGAACGGGTTCTGACCAGGGGACAGCAGAGAAGAAGGGAGGAGACACTGAGGACGGGAGGCCACAGACGGGCCAGGTTCTGGGAGTCAGTCATCATTCAGGCATTAGGAGCTGGGCAGAGCCTTCAGGCAGAGTCACATGTCCTCTAGTGTGTCCCCAGTGAGTGGCCTCACTGGTGGTCTGGGATTCTCAAAGATCATCTCTGGTAGCTGCTGGCTTTCCCATTGGAACTGTGCAGGGTTCAGGGAGGCCTGAAGCCAGAGAGGGTGATTGGAGAAGACCCAGGAGACAGCCCCCCCCCCCACGCCTACCCCCCACTGACGCACGCACACACCAGCCTTAGGATGCCTCAGAGCCTGGGCCATGAAGCCAGGGGTGGGCCACCATGGGCCTGAGGCCCCTCTAGAGCCAAAAGCCCTCTCCAGGCCTGAGGGAACAGAACTCAGGGAGGCAAAGTCTGAGTGATCAATCCCTTCCTCCCCACAAGAGAGGCCCAGAAGAGCCCAAGGAGGCAGCCAGTGGGGGGCACAGGGGCTAAGGGCCAAGAGTTTGTGGCCAGGGAGTCAATTGTTCATTTAATAAATATGTTTTGAGCATCACTGTGTGCCAGACCCAGTCTGTGCATCTCAAATTGCTGGTGATGTGCGGGGAGGCAGACCCTCTGCCAGGGTGGCTGGGTGTTGAGTGCTGGGATTCAAGGTTTGGTGGAGGCACTGAGCAGGCAGCTCATATGGGCAGAAGTCTCCTAGACCAAGACCTCATGTATCTCTGCTCCTCCCGCCACTGGTGGGAAATAGCTGGAAGTTCAGGGGGAGGCTGGGACTGGCAAATAGCAAGGGGAGCATGAGACAGTGCTTAGCAGCACATCCTGTTGCAGAGGGACACGAGGGGAGAAATTTCAGCCCCTGAAAGTGTTTGGTAAGTGTGGGTTTCAGGCAACCCACTTGGAAGGAGCCCAGCCTCCTAGTCCCCACCCCAAGACTGGGGATTGAATTTCACTTTCCTGCCCCTGGGCTGAAGGCAAAGTCCATCCTCCTCGTCCTTCTCCCCATAGGGTATCTCCGTTTTGCCTCTTTTGAGAGTGTCTGCCTTGGCCCCTGGGTTCGCCCGTGTTCCTCCTCCCCAGGCCCCCCGGCTCTGAAGGGCCTTAGGCCTCTGTGTTTCCATTGCTCTGCTCTTCCTCATCACAAGAGTCATTACCTATTAATGCTTGTGTGTGCAGGCAGGGCAGGTGCACCACTGGGCTGGACTTTGCGCCCTGCAGTTTCAGAGGCAGCAGCAGCCTTCCCCTCCCAGGCTGGGAATCATCTAGGAACTTGGAGAGAGGGGACCCAACAGCACAGGATAGAGATGGGGGCACACAGGCATGCTGGGTGAAATTTACAGCTTGCAGGTGATTGCTTTCAACATGTTCTACATGTTTTGGAAAAATTTGCCCCCTGGGAATGGTTTGTAATTGCCATCCTTAGTTATTGGAGGTGGAGTTTAAGGTTGTGTGGTATAATGGAAAGTGCTAATTTTGAGCAAGTTGCTTAACTTCCCTGTGCCTCAGTTCTCTAATTTGTGGAATTACAATAATGATAGTATTTAACAAGGTTATTGTGCAGACTGAATGAGATCTACGTGTATGTAGGGAGCTTAGAATAGAACTCGATGTTTAAGTGAGTCCTCAATAAATGCCTGCCATTGTTGTTTATTACCTGGAGTTAGACCTGGGGCCAAAGCTCAACTCTGCCACTCACTGTAGTTAGACCTCGGGCAAGCTACTCTACCTTCCTGGACTTCTCTTTCATCAGCTGTGAGATGGGATTTGTAGTGCTGACCTCACAGGACAGTTGGGATGAAAGAGGAATTAAAGTTCTGGCTGCTCCAGGCAGGTAGCAACCATTCAGCTATTGGCCACACTGTGCTGGCTCCTGCCTTAGAGCCTCCTGGTGGGTGAGCCAACGTTGGATGGAGTCTGCTCCTCTGGGCTTGTGCAGTCTCTCTAAGGCCACCAGCAGCATTAGCCTGCTCTTCTGGTAATGGCCTTGGGCCAGGACGCCAAGGGGGAGGGGCCGGAGGTATGGAGAATCAGAGACCAAGGCCTCTCCCCTAGAGAACCAGCTTTTCAGAAGAGGCTGCCCATCTGCTCACAGCACCTGCACATTGCAGGGACTTGGTTACTCATTTGCTTAAAAAGTATTTATTGACTGTTCAGCAGTCATGCATTTATGGGTATCTGTGATGTACCCTGCCATAGACCAGGCATCTGGGGGTGTGGTAGGATAAATAAGAAGGCCAGAAAGAACCCCTGCCTTCTATGCATTTGCTTCTCATTCATTCATTTACACATTTATTCATTCACACTTGCATTAAGTATTGATTGAGCGCCTCTAAGCATTGAAGAACAAAACAAAATCTCTACCCTCTTAGAGACCACCTTCTAGTGGGGAAGGCTGACAATTAACAAGTAAACCAATATAAGTATCATATAATGCCAAGTAGTGATAAATATGATGAAAAGATAAACCAGAGTGAGGGGTAGAGAGTGACAGAGTGGCACTTTATATAGGGTAGTCAGGGAAGGCCTCTCTGAGAGGTGACATTTGAGCAGATACCTGGAAGAAGTGAGGGAAGGAGCCATGGGGAATGTGGAAGAGCATTCCAGAAGAGAGAACAACAAGTGCAAAGGCCCCGAGGCAAGCATTTGCTTGGCATGTTTAGGAAGAGCAAGTAGAATGGGGTGTTGGAGAGGAACTAATGAAGTGGAGAATGGTGGAAGATGGGTCAGAGGGATGGCAAGGGTCTGGTGGGCCATGGTCAGGACCTCATATTTTGTTCTAAGTGGGAGTGACATGATCCAATTTACATTTAAAGGGGGTTGCTCTGGTTGCTGTGTAGACAACAGACTATGAGAGCCAGGACTGAAAAGGGACACCAGCCAGGAGGCTCCTGCAATAGCCCGGGCCAGAGCCGGGGGCTTGGACTAGGGTGAGGATACATTTTTAAGGTAGAATTGACAGGCTTTGCTGATGAATTAGCTACAGGAGCAGAGATAGGGGCATAAAGGGTGAATCTGAGTTTTTTTTTTTTTGGGGGGGGGGGAGCAGGCTGGTGGGGACAGTGTGGGAGGTGGTGGAAACTAAGAGTTCCATTTTGAAAGTTTTTAAGTTTGAGATGCCTTCTAGACCTTCAAGTGGAGAGGTGATTGAGAAGGCCAGTGGTTGAGGAGTCTGAAGATCAGGGGGCAGTTTTGGTCTGGAGATGAGCATCGAGGAGACCTTGGGATATAAATTATATTCCAACCTCTGAGACTGATGAGGTCACCTAGGGACATAGTGTAGGTGGAGAGAAGACCCAGGACAGAGCCTGGGGGCACACCCAGCTTTAAAGGAGAGGAAGAGGAGGAAGAGCAGCAAGTGAGGTCTGAGAACCAGGAAAAAGAGGGCATGATCGGCTTTGCAAGTACTGGGTCAAAAGATAAAAAACAGCTGGCAGGGCAAGAGTCCCTTGAAAAGATAGGTGATAATAAAACCAGAGTCAAATAAACCCAGTACTATCTGGTATGTGAAGGCTTGGAAAGCAGTGTGGCTGAGTCCATTCATCCCACCAACATTTATTGAGCAACATTTATTGCCTGCTCTGTGCAAGGCACCGCACCAGCCGCTGAGGATATAGAATTTGGCTATTAGCAACATTCTTAGTTAATTTTATTTTTTATTTAGTAGAGAGCACTTATTATTTGCCAGGCACTGTTCTAAGCTCTTAACAATTACTAATAAATTTAATTCTAACAACAGTTCTTGAAGTAGTCCTTTTTACAGATGAGGGAACATAAGCACAGAGAGGTGCAGACCCAGTGGGGACAGTGCTTGTTGGCTCCTGTCCGCCTCCACCCTTCGCATTCACCCTGCCCCCCAGGCCTGCATCTGCACTGCGCACAGTCTAGTGGGGACACAGGTGGGTAAAGAGAAATGACCACAGAGCTTGGTGGGCACCCTGGCCATGGTAGGAATAGGGCACTGTTGTGGGCTCAGAGAACAACATGACTGGCTCTGCTGGGGTGTCTAAGGAAAGACATGACCAAGGAGAGGTTGCTTTGGAGGTAGGGAGGAGTTCACAGGGAGGAGATACTGCTGTTACTGCCACTGCTAGTAGCTGACATTTCACACCAGCCAGGGTCGGGCAGGAAGGAGGTGACTCATGGGAAGAGAGTTACATGAAGGGAGCATGCACAGAGAGGGACAGGGATTTGTAAACCAACAAGGCATGGTGTATTAGGGTTCTCTAGGGAAACAGAACCGACAGGAGATATCTGTAAATAGTATGAGATTTTATAAAATTCTCTCATGTGACCATGGGGATGCACAAATCCAAATTCTACAGGGCAGGCTGCAAACCAGGGGCTCCAATGAAGGTCTTTGATGAATTCCCTGGAGACACTGGCTGTCTGAAGTAGAGCTGAGAATTCTCTATCTGAATGCTGAAATCACTTCCCCTTATATGGCTTTCAACTGATTGGATGAGATCACTCATTGTTGATGCAATCTCCTTAGTTAATTGTAGATGTAATCAGCCATCTATGCAATCAACTCACTGATAATTAAAGTCTCTGAAAAGTCCCTTGTATTACAATTAGCTCAGTGCTTGCTTGACCAAACAACTGGGCACCATTACCTGGCCAAGTTGACACATTGGCCTAACCATCACAGATGGTAATCCACCTTGGGATGGGCAGCAGCAAGAAGCCATCACTCTGAAGGGGTGAGGGGAAGAGGGATTACTGGAACTGTGAGAACTAAGCTATGGAGGGAGACAGGGAGATGCCCAGGCAGGAGCTGCAGCCTTAGATGGAGAAGCCTTCTGGGACATAGCACGGTGGGGAGAAGGCTGGAGAGAGGGTCTCAGGGCACAAATGGAGAAGATCCAGCAAATACTGTGGAACCTTTGAAATGTCCTGGGCACTCTCCTAAGTGCCTTCCATAGATCAACTCATTTAATCCCCACAACAATCCAAGGAGGGCAGACACTCATCTAGTGGAACAACACACATTATTTAAATTATTCTTGCTGTTCTTTCCTCTCCTTTGGCTGGTTACACATATGGAGTTGAATTTGCCTGAAATGTGTGGTTAAATATATGAGTTTAATGTGTGGTTCTCCTGAGTGGCTGTCTTGAAGGGCCAGGAAAGCAGGGAGATGAGGCTGGAGAGGGCCTCAAGGCCAAACCCAGAATTCATCTCTGATGCCCAGACAAGGGTCTGGAATCTTGTGAAGGTTGAGGTGCAAGACACAGTCCTTCCTTTTCCTTACCACCCCCACCCCCAACCCCAATACAGGCTGATGATGCAGAGCCAGTTGACTATCAACAGAGAATGCCAGTACTGGACTGAGGGGACCAAATATAAGCTGGGTGGGGATTGGAGGTGGGGATGTGATGTGATAAAGAGATTCCCAACAGCTGTCAACTATGGGTCCCTTTAGGCTTTTTGTGCCCAACATCCAAGAAGGATCTAAGAAAATGAAAACCTTTCTAAATCTAACATTTTTTGGGGGGGAGAAAGAAGATAATGGTATCTTGCATTTATTGGGTGCTCAATAAATGTGTTTTGGACAAGTGCATACAAGACAGTTACATATGGTAAGCAGATAACCATGAGGTGGTTTGGAAAGAGAAGGGGCTTTGGAGCCAGCATGCATTGATTGGAGTCCCAGCTCTGCCACTTCTCTGAGACTCTATTTCCACTTCTATAAAATGGAGATAATAATACCCACCTCAGAGGGTTTGCCAGGAGATTAAAGATAATATGTGTAAAGTTCTTCGGGCAGACATGGCGGATAGTCAGTCAGTAAGTAGAGCCTGGTCAGAATGAGATGAGTCAGGCAAAAAGGGCCTTGGGCCGGAAGGCAGATGAGGAGCTCAGGCTTGGGCATGGTCAGAAAAGACTCTAGAAGGGGGAACTTGGGCCTCATCTTAAATAAGGGCAGAGTTCAGATGGCGTGAGGGAGGACAGTCCATCTTTGGTGGGTCTGGGACCTACTCTTTTGTCATGAACTGGAATGAATTAAGAGGAGATGTCCAGGAGGCCACAGCAGATGTGTTTTGAAGAGTGATGAGAAGGTGTTGACTCAAGAGATGGAAAGAAGGCTCTAGACTAGAGCCATTGGAATTCATTCATCACTCAACAGACACCACGAGCACTGTGCACCTGTGCATGGACAGGTGAGGGGAGAAATGTGTGCTGAATCTCTACTGTGTGCCAGGTGCTTTACATGTACCCAAGTGCAAGGTATTGGGAGAATGGTACAAAGCACCCTGGAGCAGGGGCTCCCCAAAGCTGACCCTTGGACTGGTGCCAGGCAGATGCACCTGGGCAGTTTACTAGAATCCAGAGTCCAGGAGGAAACAATACTATATAATTCTTTTAATATTTAAACTGAAGTTTGAATACTGGTAGTAATGCTACTCCAAATTCAAGCTTCCAGAGTAACTTCCATCTTTCTCAATTTTAGCAATGTGGTGCTAAAAGCCCAAGGAGTGAGGTGTGAGTGCTTTCACTCAGATGTGGGACAAGAAGCAAGCAGTGCTGTTATCTCTGAGTCTTTTTGGAGACATTTCTTGGGGGCAGGGCGCGGGTGATAATCAGAATCACAACACTACCTTGATTTGAGGGCTCTCCTGCTCAAGAACCATTTTCAACTTCTTGTTGACTCATCACTTATATTCATATTTAAGGAGCATTCTACATAAACCAGATTTGGTTTCCCAGCTTTTATAGGATTTAGATAATTTTTTTAATGGAGAGGTAGGATTTATGGAAGTAGATGGGACATTCAGAGTGAGGATGAAGAGGGTCCAGTGTGTCCCAGGAGGGGTCTGTTTAGCTGCAGTCGGAGTTCCACTTGGAATTTGAAGGAAATGACTCTGGAAAGGGGTTAAAGAAGGCCTGAAGACCACAGTGTGAGTGACCTAACCAGAGGAGAGTTGGTGGACATCAGACAGAAGAGCTGAACTCTCCAGGCTGCCTCGGAAGGACACTGGTAGGATGCAATTTCTGGGTGGGGGCCTCGGGATGCTGTGGTCAGCCTTGAAGGGTACCCACAAGGGCCAGAAATAGGCTTTTCTCCACCAAGACCTTCTCCAAGTGATCTGTGCTTAGCCCGGGAAAGACAGGAAAAAAGAATCTTTGAACCTAAAGTTGGAAGTTTCCATGGTCTTCTATTCCAACTCTCCACCCAGTGCATAAGCACCATCTTCCCAGGACAATCCATCACTTCTTAATCCTAATGATGCAGTGGATGCATTTCTGCAGAGGGCTGGAAGAGAACTTCAGTCCTGAGGCTTCAGCCAGTTAGAGATTCCCTCTCCTATCCTTTTTCTCATGTTACCAAGCCTGACTAGAATTAGCTAGAAGTCCTCTGGTCTTCTTATTCCAATGAAGGAAAATGGGGTTTTCATGCTCCCCTTAGAGAGCAGAACATCCACTGTTCAAAGAGTCATTCAAAAGATGTTCTGTTTTCTTGCTCTTTATGGACCGAACCAAAAGGATTTTCTGAACAGTGCAGAAGAAATGAGGATTAGAATTAAGGACAAACTTGCTGAAAGCAAAGAGTTTGAAATTTTGGCCTAAAGGGGTCTTGGGAGTATTTTTCCCCAGAAAGCTCGAGTCACACCCTAAATGGTACAGTGGAAAGAGCATAGAAATCTGCTCTGCTTTTTATTAGCTGTGGGGCCTTGGGTGAGTTGACTTAACGTCTGTGAGCCTCAGTTTCCTCATCTGCTAAAAGTATAAGCATACCAGTCTCGTAGGGCTGGTGTAATAAATGAGCAGAATAAATCCCATAGAAAGCTCTTAGTGCCACCCCGCGGTGGCTCATGGGGGTTCTGCAAACCTTATTTCCCTTCTCCTCCTGTTCCCATGACTCCCTACCTCCCATCTGAATTGTGTGAGTGTACTGAGAGGCAGGGGGATGGACAAATTCATTCAATACTTATTTACTGACCACTTACTAGGTGCTAGGCACTAGGAAATTAGAACAAAACAGACCTCACCCCTCATGGGGTTTTCCATTTAATGAAGAAGACAATACACAAACTTTTAATTACAAATTGTGATTGATGTAATGAAGGAATTGAAAAATCTCCAGCGTGCGGGGCGAGTTCTTTTTAGTTAGGTGGGTGAAGAAGTTGGCCAGCCATGCAGGAAAGGGGTTAAATGATCCAGGAAGAGGGAATAGTATATGGCAAGGCCGTGAGGCAGGAGAGCGTTTAGTCTGCAGGAGGACCTGAAAGGAGGCCAGGCAGCTGGGGTACTGTGTGGAAGATGAGGCTGGACCTTGATAAGGTAAGGAGTTTGGATTTTTATTTTAAGTGCAACGAGAAGCTATTAAGCAAGCAAGTGACATAATCTAATTTTTATATTTTAAAAATATTTCTCCTAGAGGAGTTCAGAACTTTTTCTGCTCAGATTCCTCCCTCATAGCCGAGTATGGGCAGCCCAGTCATGTCTCCATGAGTCCCTCACCCCTCTCATGCAGGTCCCGGCATAGTAGGTAGAGAGTTCCAGGCAGGGCCCTCATAGACATGGGCTCTTGGATATGTCCATTTATGTGGTATGTGCAAGAGCCCAGGCCACTACCCTAAGATTTAGTACCACCCATTCCAGCAGATGCTTCCCTGTGCCATCTTTGAGCTGGCTGGGAGCCCCCAGTGTTGTCTGCAGAGGCAGGGGGCAGGCAGGAGTGCCCTCATTGGAGCAGGTAGTGTGAACTTCTGTTGTAACTGAAGTCCAAGCTGTGAGCTGAGAGAGGACAAGTGTCTTAGGCTATTCCTATCTTTTATGAAGTGTTCAGTCTGATTTTAGAGAAAAGGAGGTTACTTCCAGGTAGAGACCAGAAATGTGCATTCTGTGCTCCCTGTTCAGGTCAGAAATCCCAAGGGCTAGGCCTAGAACATTCTCTGTGCCCCCAGTCCTCCAGAAGGCTTAAGCTACCCACAGATAGAGGTCAGGGTGCTCTGGCCCTCCTCTGGGACCAGCCAGGTGGGAACTTGCAACCTTCAGGGGCAGCTTCCCTCTGTGAGGGGCTTAGGGCCTAGACTATTCCACTGAAGCTGGAGGCTAGGGAGGGACCCAGTGACCCCTCTAGCCCCCCGCCATGCCCTATTACTCAGTCTTGGGCTGAACGGAGAGCCCCGGGGTGCAGTGGGTAGAGACTTACATGGAGCTGATCCAGGGAGTGGAATTCAGGTCTCCTGGACCACCACCTGCCCTGGAGTTGAGCTGCGGATGAAAACAGCACCTGACCCGACCTTGGAGTCCCAATCATTGACGTCAGCAAAGTTGACATGATGTAACCTGACTCTCCCTCTGGGGGGGGAAGTGTAGGGGCCTGGGGAGGGCGAAGGAGTGGCCAGGAGGATGACTAGTGGACAGACTCAGGGCCAACCCAGCCGAGTCCAGGGCAGGGCGGAGTTCCTCTGGCCTTGGGGTCTCCGAGGAAGTCAGTGGTAGGGTGCTTCCGGCAGGTGGGATGTGCTATCTGAGTGAGTGGCCCAAATCCTTTCTGAAAGCATTTGTCCGGCACTACAGCCACCACCAGGTAAGACAATGGGCTTCTTTCACACAGGGGAGCTGACACTGACATTGCCACTCCTGGGCACGGAGTGACACAGCCATGGGGGTGAGCGGCAGCATGGCCCCGGGGGCACACCACCGCTATGTGGGGATTTGCGTGTGCGTGTGTGTGCTCATCCCTCCTGGGGAGGGGCACCGCCTGGCCACACCTGGATGTGCAAAGCCACCCCTGTGGCCACACTGCGGTGGCCTGCAGGGGTCTAATGTCTTGGGGTTGGAGGGGCGGCTTGGCCCCTGACTTCCTTCCTCTCCTCACACCCCCAGCCCTGAGGAGATGCTGGGGAGTCCCCTCCACCCCTGAGATCTGCTATCGGGGTGCTGAGCCTGGAGCTGCAATTCTGCCCTTTGTTTTCCAGGTGGATTTTCTGATTGAAAATGATGCAGAGAAGGACTATCTCTATGATGTACTGCGGATGTACCACCAGTAAGTGGACCTCCCCGGGTACCTCTGTCCTCAGGGAGCCCTGGAAGGGTTGTTCTGGGACAGGGGAATATCTCTCCCCTGGGGAGCTCCTGGAGGCAGATTCTCCATGCTTCTGGGAATCAAATGGCCAGTCAATCATTTCAGCAAATTCTTACAGCAATTACTTTACCTTGGCTCTGTGCTAGGGACTGGGGTACAGTTGTGAGCAAGACAGTCCTCAGGCTGCTCACAGTCTGATGGGGGAAGCTGTCAGGCTGCCAGATCCGTGCAACAGAGCGTGATGAGTGCTGAGACAGAACAGGAAGTGCCAGCCCGCCCCAGCGCGAGGTCTCATTACCACTTGTTATTGTATTCACTCACCATACATTTATGTGCTCCTGACACTTGCTGGGCACCAAGCCGATCCAGAAATGAGTAAGATCCAATCTCTTTCCTTGAATAACTCGAGGGGAGTGCAACCGATGCCACATATACAAAGACCTCTAAATAAGTTACAATGCAACGACTGCTCAGTAGAGGGACAAGCAGCATGCTGTAGGAGTTTTCTAACTGTGGGGGAAGGACCAGGAAGGCTGGAGCTGGGCTTTGAAGGATAAAGAGTTTGATAAGTGGAATATCAGCGAAGGGCATTCCAGGCTGAGGGATCAGCATGAGCAAAGGTATAGAGACATGAAAGTTCAGGGTATAAATGGGGAACAGTAAGTGGTCCAGGGCAGTAGAACTTGGGGTACCCAGAGACTATAAATAGCCACAAGGCTGGAGAAGTCCTCTGAAGACAGGTCATGAAAGTCCTGAGCCTGCCAATGAGAATGGACTTTGTCCTTTGGACATAGGGAGCCATGGAAGGGTTTTGAGAAGGGGAGTGACTTACACTTAGAAAAAGTTAGATGAGAGTGAGCAAGTCAGCAGGACGCTGGAGAAGTGCAGGCCAGAACTGTCAAAGGTCTGAACACAGTGAAGGAGAAGTGAGAGATATTATGTGTAGAATTTACAGAACTTGGCAGCAGAAGTGGAGATGAGGTTATGAGAGGGGTGCCAACATCTCATATGGAGGCTTCCTGTCTAGAACGATCCTGGGCTTCAGAATTAGGTAGAGCTGAATTTGGATCCTGGCCCCATTTCATCTGAAAAATGGGTCAACTGTGCCTACGTCACTGGTTTCCTTGTGATACTTCCATGAGACAACAAAGCTTTTCCAAGGCAGCTGGCACAGAGTTAGGGGCTCTGGGTTTTTCAGGAGTATTCTCCCCAAGAGACAAATCAGGATTCCTAGGCCTGGGCTCAGCGCTGAGGATCCAGGCCGGCAATCCATGGGTCCTAGGGATCATAGTCGGGGATGAGGCCCCAGGCAGCCCCTGTGTCTCTGCAGGACCATGGATGTGGTTGTGCTGGTGGGAGACCTGAAGCTGGTCATCAACGAGCCCAGCCGTCTGCCGCTGTTTGATGCCATCCGGCCCCTGATCCCGCTGAAGCACCAGGTGGAGTACGACCAACTGACCCCCCGGCGCTCCAGGTGCGGAGGGAGCCACCAGGCTCGAGGCAGAGGCTGGGATGGACAGGGTCCCTCGCTAGTGTGCAAGGCAGAGCTGGCAGCCAGGCCTGAGTGTAGCCCTGACCAACCTCTCCTACTGTGGCAGGAAGCTGAAGGAGGTGCGTCTGGACCGCCTGCACCCCGAAGGCCTCGGCCTCAGCGTGCGTGGGGGCCTGGAGTTTGGCTGTGGCCTTTTTATCTCCCACCTCATCAAAGGTGGCCAGGCAGACAGCGTCGGGCTCCAGGTGAGCGAGTGGACCTGGGGGGGCAGAGGGCAGGCCCCACTCACGGGCCGGGCTGTGTCACTATGTGGTCACCCCACTTTTCTAAGCCTTCAGGAGAGAAAGAGCCTGGCATATACTGTCAGGTTTCACAGACCTGTAGAAATTAGGCTGCAGGCACTGCCTATTTTCTTGCGTCAAGCTGGAAACCTGGCTGCCGCCGTCTCCCAACTGCTGCTACTGCACCTCACCCACCCCCTCTACTTCCCTAAGCAGGAGCATAGTTACGTCCTGGCACCAGAATCACAGGACGTGCAGCCTTTCTCCGGAAGGGAAAAGGAAAGCACAGTGCAGTGTGGTGCTCAGGAGCACAGACTCTGGAGCCGGACCATGTAGGTTCAAATCCTGGCGTGGCTATTCATTAGCTGTGTGACTTTGGTGAAATTACTTAACCCCTGTGCCTCAGCGTCCTCATCTGTTAAGTGGGGGTGATGATAATACTACCTACCTCATCAGATTGATGTGAAGAATCAATGAGTTAATATTATAATATGCTTGTAACGGCGCCTGGCACAGAAGTGCTGTGTTTGTTAAGCAAAGGGAGGGTGATTTTACGAACCTCTGTAATGTGTCAGGTCTTGCTCACAGCCAGGTCTCACTATATGTGGTCCATGTTTCCTCCCCATTTGACCAAGATGTTAATAAAGGCTCAGGAACTTGTCTAGAGTCACACAGCCAAGAAGTGGCAGAGTTAGGATTTGAACCCAAGTCTCCTGACTGCCAAGCCCAGGGCTCTCTCTTCAGCACTCCAGGTGCCTCTCCCTTGGGGTCCCCACGCCTCAGTGTCTGAACAGAGATGGGCAGACTGCCAGGTCTCACGCCTCCCAGGGCTCAGAGCTGTTTCTGTATGTCCAGATAAAGGGAGGCTCCCACTCCCTCTCCCCACCTCCCCGAGCTTTCAGCACATTTGTTATCAACATCCCAATCCAGGTTGCCAAGGTAGGGGCTTCAGGGGGCTGGAGGGCTAAGGGTACAGGACACCGTGGAGTGGGCAGTGGAAACGGAGCTGACAGACATTGCTTTGTTCTAAATCCCTGTCTCACGGCTCACTGGTGGCGGATGAAATTTCAGCCCCTTCATTATTCTCCTCCACTGCGGCACATTTTCCAGCCCAGAAACACAGCCAGAGCAAAAGCATAATGAGCTCCTCTCTTGGCGTCAGCGGAGGCCCTCTGTTTTCCAGGGGTAGCTCTCCTTTTAGGACAAGCATTTCTCAACCATACCTCAATGATTGGGGCATCAGGATTTTTTTTACTGACACTTAGAGTTTCACTTTCCTGGTTGTTTCTCAGGCTTATGAATCATCGAGCCTCTCAGGCTCATCGCTCCTTTGTGCCTCTGTCTCTCTCAGAGCATCATATCACTGTGACCCTTGCACAAAGGGCCTTTGCAGGGATCCACGCAGGAGCCAGAGGGAGAGGAAAGCTGATCCTGCAACCTGAGCCAGGGGTTGTGTGGGAATCATCCCGATTGGGGTCCTGGGCAAATTTTCTTTAGGAACAAGACAAAAAACTTCACTCGGAGGAGCTTGGGGAAAAAAAGTCTGCATCCATTGACCTAACCAGGCTTCATATTTCTGGGGAGATCTCATGCCTGAGGACAGCT
Organism: Tolypeutes matacus; assembly: GCA_026826555.1. Taxonomy (NCBI): domain Eukaryota; kingdom Metazoa; phylum Chordata; class Mammalia; order Cingulata; family Chlamyphoridae; genus Tolypeutes; species Tolypeutes matacus. Next base: position 31,784,873 of record JAKSZT010007815.1, read on the forward strand.
GGGAAAAGATTCTGGAAGGCAGGGAATGAGCAGGTGCAAGACAGAGCCTGTAAAATATGTATAGTCTTATACCTACCATAAAGTTGAATTCAAATAAAAAAAAAAAAAAACCAGAGCCTAGTTGGCACAAGGTCGCAAGCTGACTTGATCTTTGAGTCTGGGTCCTGGGCAGGGGCTCTACCCTCTGGTTGTGTGGCTCTGCTGGAGATGTTTTTTATATTTTCAAGTGTATCCTGCCTTAACCTACACCCCCTGTCCTGCTGCACAACTTGCTGTATAGTCTAGAGCTGGAGAGTGATTCTTCCTGCCTTAGTTGTCTCAGCTGTGAAATGGACAGGGTAAGCCCTGCCTTTCCTGTGGGACCTGAGGCTCTGACAGGTGGCAAGGATCCAGAGAGGGCAGGAAGCAGGGACTCACAGCCAGGTTTGGCAAGGCGCCCTTCTTTTCTGTTTCCAGACACCCAAGAGACAACACTTCAGAATCAGGGAGACCTGACTTCAAATCCCAGCAGCACTGTTTACGAGCTGGGTGACCTTGGGCAAATCACTTCACCTCTCTGAGCCTCGGTTTCCTCACCTGATGTACAGGGACACAAACTTCTGCCCTGCAGGGTTGTTGTGAAAAGTAATGGTGGCTGGAGTGTGCTCCCGTTCCTCTCACATTAAATGTCCCCAGAAACCTAGGGATCCCTTTAGCGAGGCCCTTCCCACGGCAGCTTTTGGAGCCCTTCACTACCCCTGTCAGGTCCCTGAGAAGATCTGGGTCTGTGTCCCAGGTGGCAAGAGCCAGACGGTGACTGTGGAGGTGCTCTAGAGGGTGGGGGTTGGCCTTAAGGACCCCTCAGAGGCTGTTTGGCCCCCCCAACCCCCAGAGCTACACTGCATTCCCCATGTCCTTTGCCATCAAGCCCCCGAAGGAGCAGCACGCATGGTTTGTGGGAAGCCTCCAGCCGTGACTGGAGAGGGGCATCCTGGATCTAGTCCTTGTTTTGCAGCAACTGGCTGTGTGGCCTTGGGCAAGACATCAGCTCTCTGGGCCTCAGTCTCAGTGTCTCTGAGGGTCCTTCCAGCCCTACAGTGATCAAATGAGGAGTATCAGGGTTGATCCTCAGGGCGGAGGCGCTCAGGGGAGCCAAAGGCATCGTCCAGCAAGGGACACTCTCACCATGGACCTGTATCCAGGGCTGGCCCTGCCGGCCCCTGAGCGCCACCTCCATCCCCCCACCCCCATTTCTTCCAATCTGCTCTAGCCTTAGTCTTGAGTAAAGGTATCCAAGCAGAGTATTTAGGTTCAGGTCCAACTAATTATAACAATAGCAGCTATTTATTTAGCACTTACTGTGTGCCAGGCACTGACTAGGTTAGCCCTTAATGTGTATAATCTCATTTAATTCTCACAGCAACCACATTATTCGCCCATTTTATAAATGAGGAAAACTGAGGTTCAGAAGGTTCAAGAGACTTCCCCAAAGCTACATAGCTAATAAGAATAAAAGCAGTGATTTGAATCCAGGACTTCTGATGCCAAAGCCCTGTGCTAATTTTCTATTCTTTGCTTGCTCCCAGGGTAGAAGTTCAGAGGTCAGGGATGTGTCAGTTAAAATGTTCATCGAGTTTCCCTAGAATGGAAAAAGAGAGATCATGTGTGTGGGTGATGGTGAGCTCGGGCTAGCAGTCATGGAAGTTCCCCATGCCGACTCAGTTTACAGAGACAAGGGAGCCTGCTTCTCGGTCTGTCATGCAAACAGCTCCCGGCCCTGCAAACGTCAGGGAAGAGCTGCTTGAAGCTGGGTGAAGGGTCACTCTGCATGGATTCCATAACCTGCTGGTGCCCCAGTGGGGTAAAAGGAGCACCAGAGGGAGAGCTCAGAGTCCTGAGTTCTACTTACAGCTCACTTCCACACCCCCTTATCTTGGTTTCCCCATCTGTAAAATGGGGCTGGAAGACTGCTTGGAAGTGCCATCTCTCCTGGGACCTTTTGGCTGCTGGAGGGTAGGTTGATTGTGACAAGACACTAGAGCACACATCAGGGTTTATTCTCAGGGAGGCACGGCTGTCATTCCCTTTCCTGGAAAGCAAGTCCAGAGCATCTGGTGGTGAGCCTGAGCCCCGCTGTCGGAGGCTCCCTCAGCCTCCCACTCATTGCCTCTGTCTTTGGCCAAGGTAGGGGACGAGATTGTCCGCATCAATGGCTATTCCATCTCCTCCTGCACCCACGAGGAGGTCATCAACCTCATCCACACCAAGAAGACCGTATCCATCAAAGTGAGACGTGAGTGAGGAGCCCAAGGGCAGGGGGAGGTGATGGTGGGCTGGGATAGGCAACAGGGTACCCAGCTCCTGAGAGAGGTGGGGAGGGCAGAGGAGCCATCCTAACCCCATGCCTTTCTCCTGCAGACATCGGCCTGATCCCTGTGAAGAGGTGAGCACGACCCACCCTCTCCAGGCCCTCTTCTCTGTGGGCTCAAGGTCTTGGTGTCAGCTCTAGGGGCTTGGCCCCCTCCCCAGGCCATCACAGCCCCCAGGCCAGAGGTGGCTGGAGGCAGATCTGGATCAGGGGCCTGTCCCCTCAAACATCTCTCCCTAGTAACCTTCCTTATATTTTCCCTTCTTGTCAGCTCTCCTGATGAGCCCCTGAAATGGCAATATGTGGATCAGTTTGTATCAGAATCTGGGGTAAGGGCCAACACCATCTATGATGGAGTCTGTTTGGGTTTGTCTCCAAGAAGGGGCAGGTGGTCCTAAAGGGAGGGCTTGCTCTGGGGACGTGCCCTCTGGGAGAGCCAAAAACAACACCCAGAATGCTGCTGTGGGGCCCCTCCTCCCCAGTGGACAGAGTGCTGATCAGGTCTGTATGGGTTCAGCAGCGCTGGCCCCAAATGCCTCAAGAGCTCCTCAAAGCCTTGTGAGCTCAAGAGGCCACTTCCTTGCATGTGGACACCCAGTGACCCTGCTCCTCTTTCTCCTCCAGGGCAGACAGGGCAGCCTGGGCTCCCCTGGGACTCAGGAAAACAAGGAGAAGAAGGTCTTCATCAGCCTGGTGGGCTCGCGGGGCCTTGGCTGCAGGTGGGTGGCCAGGAGAGCTCGGTAGACCCCCCCAACACCTCTCCCCTCTCACTGCTGCTCCTGAGGAGGCACTGTCCACTGGTGATGTGACTTATCCACCAGTGGTGACACTTCTCCTTGCCCAATTTCCTCTCTGAGCCTCACAAAAGCCCTGTAGGGCCAGAGGGACAGCTTTACCAGGCCCCATTTTTACAGATGAAGCTGGGCCATGGTCCTTCGGTGAGCCCTCGAGTTGCTTCAGAAAGGGCCTGTCCATCTGGTCAGCTCTGTCCCAGCTCTCTTCCCACTTACGACTTTGTGGACTTCTTTGAAGAGGCAACTGACCACAGGGCATTCTTGTGAGCTCGCAGGTGCTGCAGCCACACAGATCTAGGTCCCAGCCCCTGCCCTACCCCTTAGGAGCTCTAAAACCTTGGCCTAGTTACTTAACCACTCTGAGCCTTTCTCCCTCTATAAATGGGGGATGATAATACCCATATCACAGGGTTGTTGTGGGAAGGAAGTAAAGCACCAAGCTGAATGCCTGTCAGGCAATGAGCATCTGGTAAATATCAGCTTTATGACTGAGGTTAGTCTTATTATTTCCACTCATTCCTATTTACTGATCACCTTTGTGCCAAGCATAAGTGATAAAAAGGCCTTCTTTCTGGTAGATCACAGCCTATTAGATAAATGTTTACAGTATAGGGTAACAAGGACAATAATGGAGCTATAAGTTTCCTATCCTGGGCCAGCTCTCATGTAGTGGCTGCCTTGGGTCCTGCTTGAAAAGAATTCTGAGGCTGTATCCAGGTTTGGAGGGAAAAAGTGCTGTGATGTGTGCCATAGACCTGGAAAAAGAGAATGATGTCCTGAGTGCCATCCTTGCTGGAGGTGTTTTAGGGAGCAACTGGCTTGGTCTCGGGATAGGATAAAGGATTTGGTGAAAACCTTGTAGAGGAGATCACATTTGAGCCTAAAGGAATGAATAGGAAATTGCTAGAAAGGGAGATGAGACAGCATATGTGGGATATTGGGTGAGGGGCTGGGTAGGGGGAAATGACAAGTTGTTTTCTGTGCCTCTTGCCCAGGGCAGCAGTTTAGATGAGGATGGAGATGTAGGCAGTGGAGGGCTCTGGGTATTGAGTTCAGGAGTTGGCCTGTTTCCTGAGGGGCTGGAGCACTGGGCCTAGTGTGGGCCCTTATGAGCCCAGGCAGAGGGGGCAGGACATTGAGGACGAGCAAGCACTGTAGGGGACGAGCAGCAAGAGGCAGCACTTCACTTGTGCTTCCGTCTCCCCTACAGCATTTCCAGCGGCCCCGTCCAGAAACCTGGAATCTTCATCAGCCACGTGAAGCCTGGCTCCCTGTCTGCTGAGGTGGGGCTGGAGGTGAGTCCCTGGGCCAGCCACAGCAGGGCCTCAGTGAGGTGCAGGGTCACACTGTGATCACACAGTAATGGGGGACACGTGCTTCCCATACAGTCCTCTCTCTGCTGTCACTGGCTGATGACTCCTACCTGCCCCCCAAGGGAAGGCTTCATGGAGGGGTTGGCATTTGACCACCTTCTCCTGATCTGGAAACAGAGTAATAATAATCAAGGATTTGACATTCAGTGAGTGCTTACCTGGGTCAGATTGTCCTAAACCCTTTAAACTTTACAAGAACTCTGAGAACTAGATATTATCATTATCCCCATTTTGAGACACGGAGAGCTTATGTGATTTTTCCAAGATCATGTACCTAATATGGTAGGCTGGGATTCAAACCTAGGTGGCCTGATGCCAGAGCTGGAACTCCTAGCCTCCACTTTGGGCAGTTATTTCATGTCTCTGTGCTCCAGTTTTCTTACCCGTAACATGGGGATAATACCTTCCTCCTAGGTTTATTGTGTGGATTAAATGAATGAATACCTATTCTTAGAACTGTGCCTGGCACATAGTAAGTGTGCAATGTATAGTAACCATTCTAACTATTATTGTTATGGCTCAACACTGCTCCTGCTATATGAAAAGCCAAAAGTTTCCTGTGTCTACAGAGATTTTTAAAAGCAAACATCATAAATTCAGCCAAAGAAACAAACCTCTTATGGTGTAATATATGGCAGTTGATGAGAAATGTATGAGTCGGGGAGTAGAGGGTGCGAGAGTGAGTGTGGGGCCCTCTCCAGGACCCCGCCAGAGCTTTCCAACTAGTCTGCTCACAAGGAAGAGTTGAGGTGCAGCCACGTGAAGCCCCAGCGTCTGACCCTGGCCCCCTAGGGGAGCCCTTCCTGCCCCTGGGTGAGTATACAGGTAGTGCAAACATGCTGATCCTTCTCAATTTCTCCACCAGACTGGAGACCAGATTGTTGAAGTTAATGGCATCGACTTCTCCAACCTGGACCACAAGGAGGTGAGATGTGGGGTCTTCGCCTGCTGACCCTTAGCACCAGCCCCTTTGACTTCTCACCCCCTGCTGCCGTGGTGTCTGAGGCCTCCTGTGCTCTCTGGACTGGTCTGTTCTCTCAGCTGACTCTCTCTCTGTCCCACAGGCCGTGAACGTGCTCAAGAGTAGCCGCAGCCTGACCATCTCCATCGTAGCTGGAGCTGTAAGTCCAGAATGAACTGGTCGGGGCCTCATTACCCCTGCCTGACCTCCAGGCTCCAGTTCCTCAGACCCCAGGACTCTGTCACACACTCCTGGGAAGGGCCAAAGGGTCTCCTTCCCTGAAGCTCTGACAGAGCAGAGGGAGATGTTTGAGTTGAGACAAACCTGACCCTGGGGATGTGGTGCTGAGAAGACAGCCTGCACCCAGGTTCCCCAGGGGCTGAGCAAGGGGCTTCTTTTCTCCTGATGAGGGCCGGGAGCTGTTCATGACAGACCGGGAGCGGCTGGCGGAGGTGCGGCAGCGGGAGCTGCAGCGACAGGAGCTTCTGATGCAGAAGCGGCTGGCGATGGAGTCCAACAAGATCTTCCAGGAGCAGCAGGAGATGGAGCGGCAGTGAGTGGCCAGCCCAGGGTGCCCCTCCCCACCCTCCTAGACCCAACCCACCCTGTTTCCTGCCCACTGACTCCTGAACCTGCTTCCCCCTTCCCCTTGAGGCCCATCCTTAAACCAGATGGGTTCAGTGGAGGTCAACATATCCATTCCCCTGCCTCCAGACCACCTGGCTCCACCCCTCCTCGCCAAGGAGAGCTTCTGATTTCCAAGACTCCAGAACATGGAAAATGAGGATCCTGCTAGCAGTCGCTAACATTTGTCAAGTGCCTGCCATGTGACTGTCATTGTATTAGGGCCTTGTTTATGTTGCTTAATGTAATTCCCACAAGAGTCCTGGGAGGTCGATGGCATTAGCCCCATTTCACAGGTGAGGAGACAGGCTGAGAGAGGTTAAGCCATCTGTATGCAAAGTCACGCAGGGCTGAGCTGGGATTCACACCCAGACGTTTCCCCCCAGGACCACCCTCCTATGGTGATAGGACCCACTCCACAGATGATTAGGAGGATGGACTAAGAGAATATATGGGGCGAGAAGTTTATAAATTAAAAACTACCCTCAAAATCCAAATCTAGATACAGTCTAAAAGCTGAATAAGGATTTGGAGAAAGAAGGAACAGAAGATCTACCTATCTCCCCAACGCAGAAATTGCCTGGAGAAGACCTCCTAGTGGTGCCTCTGCCCGCAGCCCTGGGCTTGGTTAACATCCTCTACTTTGCCTCTGGGGTCTGGGACTCCCCTCCCCGCCCTGGAGGCCTCTCACTGGGTCCAGGCCCCACCTCTCTTCAGGCACTTTAATTGTTTGGAGGCGGGATGCGTGGGGCATGGCCCTCATGTAGACCTGCCTCCTGCAGCACAGAAACTCTGCTCAGCAATGCCAGGCAAAACCATCCAAGCTGGTCCAGACATCCCTGTAAGGGAGCCTGGAAGAAACATTGAAAACCTTTCTCAAGTCAGGAATTAGCCACAGGGAAGAGTTAAATTCCCTCATATAGATTCAAATATGCCAATCTCCATTTGTGTTTCAGAAGGAAAAAGGAAATTGCCCAGAAAGCAGCTGAGGAAAATGAGAGATACCGGAAGGAGATAGAACAGTGAGTGTCTGCTCCGTGTGTGTGTGTGCGTGCACATATGTCAATGTGTGGGTTGATTGTGCTTACGGAGGGGCCGGGTTACAGAGGTGCGGAGTGCAAGACCCTGGGTGGGGCCAGCCAGAGGCCACATCCTGGCCCAGTTTGTTTCCACCTCCCTACATGGAAGTCCCAAGTCCCGACTCTGCTTAGGAGGTCCTTCTTTCTCCTCAAACTTCACTCTGTTACTTGGAGGAAGCTGGAGGCTCTTTTGTCCTCTGGTGGATCCTTCTTTATCTGCAGCCATTTCATAATCCTAGTAAAGCCTGTTGTATTTGAGTAACAGGAACCTAGTCTTATATAATTGCAGAGTGGCATTCACACTCCATTTAGAATACAAGCTCCAGACTTTGTTTTATTTACTGCTGTGTCCCAACAGCTAGAACCGTGCTTGATACATATTAGGGGCTCAAAATATATGTGTTGGAGGGGGAAAGGGTGAAACAGAGTTAGGGAGGGAAAGAGGAGAAAGGTGGGAAGGGAGGGAGGGAGGGAGGGAGGGAGGGAGGAAAGGAATTCTTCAGTGGGGAGCTGTCAGCTGTCACACTGAAAATTGAGTCTTGGTGTGATTAGTTGGTCTGTCTAAATTATAGACTTCAAGCTCCTTGTGTGAGAGGAAAGGAAGTTAAACCCCAAGAGAGGGGGAGTGACTCAAGGTTATACCATGAGCTGGTGGCCGAGAGCCCTGTGGACATCCAGGCCTACCTCCTCCTGCCCTGCAGTGGTAGAGCCACCCACGCCCGCCCTGGGTTCTGGGTGATTGAGGTCGTCTACCCATCAGTTCCTTCAGAGTAGGAGGAGGTCGGGGTGGGACAGTCAGGCTGCAAGAGCCTGTGTGGCCGATGAGACTGACCTATGCCCATGACCTGCCAGCAGTCTGTAGGTGGCCCTTCTCTTGGGAGCTGCCACCTTCTCCATAGGGATCACATGATGATGCTGAATTTTGGTGATCCCAGTTGTTACCCACCCTTGACACACATCCCACTGGCATGGGCCTGGAGAGCACAGAAGGCTGGGAATTTGTGAGCCCCTTGATTATCAGCACCCTCATTCATGCATTTCAGAGAAGCATCTGAGATCTCAGAGCTAGTTGGCAGCAGTGCTAGAACCCAGGTCTCCTGACACCAGCCTGATAAGAACATTGATAGTATGAATAACGATTAACATGTTAAGTCCTTACTATATACCAAGCCATGTGCCAAGTGCTTTATGGGCATTATCTTATTTAAGCCTCACAACAAGCATGTGAGTTAGATAATATTATCCTGCATTCTACAGTTGAGGAAACTGAGGCAAAGAGAAGTTAATAAGTTGCCTGTGGCCACCCAGTGAGAAGCAGAGCTGGCCCAAACCCGCTGAGCCATGCTTGCTCCTGCATCCTCATCCTGTGGATGGCTCTGAGGTCCCAGGATGACTTGGACTATTTCACATGCAAGGGTCTTCCTGGAGTCTGAGACTGGTTCTTCATGCATTAAATGACAGCCAGATGTGAAACCACGTTGGGTGCTGTCAAGGACGCTGAAGGGCTTTAGGAATGTTCTGGCTCTGCCTGTCTGTCTCTGCCCCAGCCATGGTTGCCCAGGGCCAGGCGGCCTCTCCCAGGCTCATGGTGAGCGCCTTGTGGTTGGCGTTCCCTGAAGCATGGGAAGGCCTGTGAAGGTTCTCACTCTGTTCACTGGCGTGAGGGTCTTGTTTCAGGATCATGGAGGAGGAAGAAAAGATTAAGCAGCAGTGGGAAGAAGACTGGGGCTCAAAGGAACAGCTGCTCTTGCCCAAAACTATCACCGCCGAGGTGCACCCAGTACCCCTGCGCAAGCCAAAGTGTACGTACCGTGTGCTGGGGAGGTTGGCTCCCCTCTGGGGCCTGAGGGTGGGTAGGCAGGCCTGGAGAGAGATGCTGGCCTCCCTCCACTCACCACTACCTCCCCAGGGCCGAGTTCATCCCTCTCTGGCCCCTCATGGAAGGGCAGCCATTGGCCAGGGCGTCAGGGTGGCTGGGCATCTGTCTGTCCTCCATGTCCCGGAGGCCAACTGCCAGTCTTTGCCCCATAGCACAATCTCAAGCAGACAGACCCCTCCCAGTGCATGTGGGCTGCTGGAGAGGGAGTCGAGTATTGTGGCAAAAGTAGAACTGGCTTATAGGATTGTGATTTTATGGGTGTCGTGTCCCCTTCCTTCCTTGTTCTGAATTGGAACTGGGGTGCAGAAGGGGCTCACCTTAGAGAAGGACCCTGGTGGCCCAAGGGCCCCTGCCACCTACACCACTGACATTCCTGTGTGTAGACTGTGGATGGAGGCAGGGAGAGGACCGAGGGGCCTCAGCACCCTCTGCCCTTACCATCTCTTCTCGCCACCTGCCCTGTGTTCTCACCTCTGGTTTCAGTCCAGGCCTCCACCAACTGCTCCCTGTCCACCTGCTCTCAGCCCCAACTGTCAGGGTGTCTCTCAAGAGGCTGCTCACACCTCCTGGACAAATCAGGGGTCTCAGTCTTGCTCCTTCTTCAGTGGGGAGCCAGGGGCCATGGCAATCATGCATCCAAGCCTTCTGGTTGGGCCTTTACTCCCTCTTAACAGCTGCATGGATTTATAATTGACATGGGGCAGTTTCTACTCCAGCTGATTGTGCTCAGCTGCCCTGGGCATGTCCAGCCATCAGATGAATCTAGACCCAAGAACCAAGGTTTCCCAGCTCTGCTGTGTGGTGCTATTTGGGATCCTGCAATGAGGCCAGGGCAGCTCTGTTCCCAACTCTTGGTCATACCCGATCTTAGAGGGAAGTCAGCTACCACCACGGGCCACTTGGAAAAGGTGCAGGGCTGTGGCTGATTCTACTTCACCCCTTCCTGGGGAAGTGCAAGCAGGTCCAGCACATTCCTTCCTGGCGGTGGGCCACAATGTCATCTCATGGGCCTCTGGGGAGGACAAAGCACCCTCTTAGGACATTCAGTATTAGCTAAGGATGTAGCCAGACATAAATTCCTAGTGAATAATCCATGTTTTAGATGGGCAGCTAATTTGCTTTTATGAGTGAAATAGGAGCTTCAGAAGAAGAGAAATCAATTTTAATTGCTTCTTGTGAAAGTAATACTAGTCACTTAAGTACCTTCCTAAAAATTGGGTCTCAGCTTCACAATAAATGCATCCTCTCAGGCACTATGGAAAATAAAAGGCTTCCATCAGCTAACTATTTAGTGTTTTTTAAAAAACCAAATCAAGCTTCTTGAATAAAAGGAGCAAGAGCTTTTCCTTTGCTCAAGATGTTTGTTTTCTAAGGCAGCTCCTCTAAGCACAGGATTGATGGAGGGAGTCTGCCAGCCTGAGCTGGAGCAGCTGCTGCCGCCATCCATCTCCATATGCACTGACAATTTCATTTTAATCTGGAGATAAGTCAGCAGCTGCAGTAAAGCCCTCTGAGCCAGCTCCGGTGTTGCCTCGTCCCCGTTTCCATGGGGCTGGAATGGGCTGTGCTGGGCCAGCAGGAAGGGGCCCCAGCCAGCCACCCCCTCACTTCCATTCTGGAACCAAGTGAGCTGACAGGTTACACCTGACTCAAGTTTCTGTGCCTGTGAGGGTCGGGCCCTGTATTTTTGAACAAACAGGAAAGAGTATAAAGCATCTATTGCCTGGAAAATGAAGTTCCTCCTCCTAAGACACAGGTGGAACTGACTAGCCGCCCCCCTGTCCCAGGAGGCTCTGACAGTTACTCCAGCCCAGCTTCAGCAGCCTACCAGGAACTCCAGCATTCCCCAGAGCCCTCAAGACCCCCGAAGGCTCCTAGAAGAGCTTTCCTTAGCTGAGGCGACAGGGGTATGCGGATCTTTATTAAGGATCCCAGAGCTGGAAAGGGTCTTGAGAGATGATGAGGTTTTAAACAAGAGGTTTCCAGCCTTCTTCCCCCATCATGGGCCCCAAGATTTGGAAGTTAAGTTTTTTCCTACCAAGCTATTAATTATTTGTTTCCCCTACTCCACTGTTTTACTAACTAGTTCTTGTTAGTGAGTGAGCAGCTGAGTTCCAGTGCTGAGTACATAATTCAAGCCAAAAAGCAAAGGCTTTTAACATACAGCCCTTCAGAGGTCAATGGGCAAGCTCTTCTAAGCTTCTGAAATATTCAAATTCAGCTCCCAAGCAAGCCCCCCCCCCCCTCACTACCTCCAGGGTCCCAGAGTGGCCAGAGCTGGGTTGGAAGCCACTGGAATGGATGGTTTGCTGTTCCCTCCATATTATGTCAAAATTCATCCTCCTAGCCACATGTACCCCATTTACCCTTTGGGATCTCCATACTTCCCAGGGCCCCCATCCTCTGTTTGCTGTTCACACAGCTCACACATCCCTCAGGAAACAGGGCACCAAGGCAAGGGTGGTAAGAAGCCAGGAGGATCTGTCCTTCCATTGTAAGCCCTTAGCATCAAACAACAAATACTCAGAAATTCCCATCTCCCACACTGGACCTCCTAGCTTCCTACCCAATGTCCTGCTATCAGATATGAGGCCTCTAATGTTATCCCATTTTACAGACAGAGAAACTGAGCTACCAAGGTTAAAAGCATTGCATGACCAGCTCAGAGCAAGAAACCTTCAATCTGGGATCCTGAGTCATGTTCCTGCCCCTGGAGGAAGCTGATCAGAAACCAGCCTGGGCCACAGACCCCAGGCACCTGGGAAGCACCTCTGACCTCTCAGTCTCCCTGGTTCCTCTCTCTTCACCAGTTCCCTCCTCTTTTCCCAAGTAGGTGATCAGGGAGTGGAGCCTGAGCTTGAGCCCGCAGACGACCCTAATGGAGGCACGGAGGAGCAGGGAGTGCAGGTTTGCAGCCCCGCTTTGCTCCCTGGCCTTGCTGCTCTGCTTGCCCTGCCTGCCTCCTCCTGCCAGCCATGCAGATGCCCAGGGCCCCAGCACTGCCCTGAGGACAGGACTCACTGCCCGGCTGATAGATAAACCAGCCCCTGTGCACCAGTACGACTGAACCACTGGTCCAAATATTTAAATACCATCCAATCTGCTGCTCTGGCCTCTCCCCTAGAGCCCCCTACATGTCCCTAAGACGCAGTAACTAATGGGGTAATGCTTGGCCCAGCAGGGGCCTTCGCGATCCTGTTGGAGCCCTCCAGCAGGTCACCGGTGGGTAATTATTTTACACTATCACCCCCGGCCCCAGGGAGCTTCTGATCTTAACCCATCATGCTGTTGCCTGAAGGGGAGGGGACCCATGCCCTGGTTATCTGCTCTGGATGGGGATATGCTTTTCTGGGGGCAGGTCTCCTGCCTGAGCCACCCTTCCCAGAGCTGACCCCTGGCCACCGCCTTTTCTTCAATGTTGAAAGCAGAGGACTTGTCCTGCACCATGAAACAAGACAGTTTTGTTCTGTGTGACAACAGTTCTAGGCAGAGACCCAGGCTCCCTTTTGTCTCAAGACAGTTCTTGGATCGAGGGACCAGAAGTTGGTTAGGAACGGCCTCATTCTCTTTCAATTGGGCTTTGTGTTTGGAGACTGTGGCTGTGATTTGGAATAGCTCATCCATCCACAAGGGGCTTTCTCTTTGGTTTTCTGGCACTGACTTCTGAAGCCAGTGTCATGGGGAGAGGCAGTTGAGAGTGGCCCAGGACCTGGGAATCGGGGCCTTTCTCAGGTGGCTTTAGGCCTGCTTTGCAACCCACGTGAGGCTAGGTAAGTGGAGAGTCAGACAGAGGGTGCGGTTTTGCTGTTTGATCTGCCGAGGCCACTCTTCATCTTACAAAGCCACATGCTCCTTGGGAACCTGACTCCCAGCAGCTGCCCATGGATGTGCTGGCTAAGCCGAACTGTGTCTCCTCACTTTGCTCTCTGTGTTCTTATAGCCTTCGGGTGGTTTTATCGTTACGATGGCAAATTCCCAACCATCCGGAAGGTAGGACAAGACTGGCTGCTGTGCTGGTTTGCTGCCAGGTTTGTTGTGGGTGTTGACCTTTCCCAAACATTGTTCCTTTTCCTCTTAACTCTAAACAGTGTAACCCAGCTGTTCACTTAGACATCTGTGCCTCTTTCAGGCAGACGTCAGATGGGAAGGTGTTGTTACAGAGCGTCGTGGGGGCAAGGTATTCATGGCCTGAGACCTGCCCAAGTACCATCAGGCACGGCTGTGTGTCAGCACCAGCTGCCATGGGCCCAGGCTAGGGCAGGGGCATGGCAGGAAGCTTCTGCTTCGTTTCTGTCAAGTAGAACCAGAGGCAAAGGCCAGCAGGGTGGGGTCAGAGTGAAATACGGGGGTAGGTATACACAGTACAGGTTACGAAGACTGTTCCAGAAGCAGCCTGACCTCTGAGGAGGGGGTTCGCAGCCTCAAGTTGGTACAAAGAAAGCCACAGCAATCACAACCCTCTCTTAGAAATATCTCTGTGTGTGCCCAGAACAATGCAGTTTTCCAGGTCTCCAGGACCTTTCGTTTTCTCTCTAAATCTTATTACAGAATCTCCAGAACACATAAAACCCTCTTGTCCTTTGTCTTTCTAAATCATTTTAGCATTTGATTATGAAAATCCTGCTGTTAATATCTGTGGATTGGACATCCACACTGGCATGGCATTTGGAAATCAGAAATTAACGTAAATCTGGATGCACTGATTTAGATGTTATCAACTGGCTCTTTCTGGAAAGATGTCAGGCCCCCAGAATTCAAAGCATTGGCAGCTGGGAGACCTTGATGATCTGATCTGTAACTTCTCCCTGCCTGTAAAATGGAAATATCTGACGTGCTGGGAAACCTCTCTCTTCTTCCAACACAGTGCTGTTAAGATAATGGACAGCAATATTATTCTTGACAGAGGTGCATATCTTTACATAGCAGCATATATCATCATTTGTACAGTATTGAGTTAACTTAGGACAGAGCACCTCAAGGGATTCCTCCCCGAACAGTTATGGTGTCAGGAAGGTCTTGGTCCTGTAAGACCGTCCTTTACATTTTACAAGCTGACTGTATGGCTTAGGACATCTCATTGAGTTGGATTTTTAATTCTTCTCTGTATACACAGGATTTTCCCTGAAAAATTTGTAGGAGACAGGTAAAATCTTTTCCAGGGACTAATAGCTATTGTTTTAATTTGCTAAACTGCTCAGAGCAGATACCATAAAATGGGTTGGCTTTTAACAATGGGAATTTATTAGCTTAAAAGCTTACAGTTTTGAGGCTGAGAAAAATGTTCAAATCAAGGTGTCATTAAGGCAATGCTTTCTTCATGAAGACTGGCTGCTGGCAATCCTTGGCTCCTCGTCATGTGGCAAGACAAAATGGCGATGTCTGCCAGTGTCTCCCTTCTCTTATGAGTTTCTTGCTTCTGTGGTCTCTCTCTCTCTCTCTCTCTCTCTCTCTCTCTCTTCATCCCATTTATAAAGGACTCCAGTAAGAGGATTAAGACCCACCCTGGGCCACACCTTATCTGAAGTAACCTTATTGAGAGGTCCTACTTACAATAGGCTTACACCCCCAGGAACGGATTAGCTTTAAGATCATGATTTTCTGGGGTACACACAGTTCCAAACCTCCATGACTATGTAAATATAAAAGGCTAGAGTCTCCTCCCTTGCCTCACCCATCAGAAATCATGTCACTTGAAAATTGCTATTGATGAAGATGTAGGACTGTTTTTCCCCTATTCATTTAATTAGTTCAGTCATTCCAGAAACAGCTAGCATTTTGTTTTGTATTTTCATTTCCAAAAGAGGGAAAAAAACTGCTTCTAGGTAAAAGCAAGAGCATAGCCATCCCATCTGCCTCTCCTCTCAGTCTGGACCAAAAGGAATATTTGCCATGAATTTGACTGACAGCTGAAAGGACAATAGCATCATATCCCTCATTCCAGCTCTGATAATCCATCATCATTTTTTCTAGGACCACGTGAGACAGAGTAGACCTAACACTTTTTCTCCAGCAGCAGGAACGCCAAGTTCCCAGGTAATAAAACTGGGTATCCATGGCCATGATCATCAGTGTTCAAAATTCCCCTTATTTGAAAAGATAAAGACTAAGTGTCTTCTATGCCTATCCTGGCAGTAAGTCCCTCTGGAGCTAAAGGCTTCTCAGCCTGTGGCCCCACAAAGTCTATGCCAGGGCCTGAAGGAGCCCTTTTGCCAGGACTGCTTGAATAAACACACAGAACAGCCAGGTGGGGGAGGTAGATTCACACACAACTTGCTAACCTGTATAGGGGGTGGGGTGGGGTAGTATGAGATCAGCATACAGTGCTATGGTGCCCTTCTGCAACTGAAAGCAGCTGCTCCTTTCTTGGGGATGGGACAGAGACTGTCTTCTGTCTGCCTGTACCACCCAGAATCCTCACACTGCTATTTTATTTCAGCCCACAGAATGGCCTTTCCTCTCACGGTGGTCCCCGTGGGGGACCGTGTCCTTACTCTAGCAAGCTGCCATTAGGCAGAATGTCTCTGTCTCCTCTTGGGAGAATTGCTTCTGAACCTCTAGCATGATGGCAGGTGTTCTCCTATCAAGTGAACTGAGAGTCCAGTGAGCAGAGTGGGCAAGGAGCCAGGCAGGACTCTGAAGCAATGAGAACCACCTTCTCATGTGGCTCCTAGACTGCTCTAGGGGGTGGGTGCTGCAGGTGGCCATTCCCAAAGCACATTACCTGTGCATGGAGGTGAGCATTGTCTGTAGAAGGAGAGACAGTACGACTCAATCAGAGATCTGTAATGATCCACCAAGCCCCTGCTTGTCCATTGCTGGGAAATTCAATTCCTCATTCCTGTCTTGGAGGCTAAGATGGTTCAGGACATCCAAGAACAGGCCCCAGAAAAGCTTTTTGGGGCTGGGGGTGAGCTCAGTGAACTCGCAGGTTTCCTCCTTCCTCCAGAAATTCTTCATGCTGGCTCTTTCTGCTGTCCCCCCTCCTGAGTGCTAGCTCTGTCCTTGCTGTGTGTGATGAGGCTGACACTCCTTCCTGACATGCTCCCCATTGCCCCCCAGCTCTCCACCTCACTAGGACACAGTAGAAAACATATGGGACCTGGAAGACCCAGGCCCAAATCCTGGCATCACCATTTATTGGCTGTCTGATGTCAGGCAAGTGACTCCACCTCCCTGAGCCTCGGCTCCCTTGTCCAGAGAATGGGGGTGATTAGACCTACCTATGAGAGCATCACTGGAAATCCCTTGGCACATGGGCTCTCTAAAGATGTTCATTCTCTTCCCTCTTCACTTCCTGGTCTCCCTGCACCCTTATGGGAGAACAGCCAGGAAAGTAGGCTTTGTGGATCCAATCCCGGCAGGAAAAATGAGCTCTGTTTGCCCTTCATCTACCTTTCCAAATCTTGAACCCTGATGGTGTGTGAAAAACAGTTAGGACACCCTCCTCCTCTGTCCAGCTCCCAGCCCTGTGGTTTCTGGCTAATCCTCAGTTCAGGAGCCTAGTTCAGAGGGAACAGGAGGTTTGGACTCCTCAGAATGAAATCGTTTGGAGCTTAAGCATTTGAGGCAACATCTGGGCCCCCAGTCTGAGGCTGGCTCCCAGGACAGGGGATCTTTGCATATGAGGCTGGCTAGATCTCCCAATTTTCTCAGAATCACCTGGAATTTCCCAGGATGCATCTCTGGTAACTGAACATTAGACTTCTTTCTCCCCAAATGATGGAGAAGTCATAATGTCCAGATACCAAGAAATAAATAGCAATGCCTTTTACTAATACAGCATTTTGCAGTTCACAAAGCTCTATTGTATATGTTATTTCCTTTATTTTGGATGGCAATGGGAGGTATTTCCCCCCATTTTGGAGATGAGATGAATCAGGCCCAGAGAGGTTAAGTGACTTAGCCAAGGCACACAGCTAATTAATGAACAAGTAAGCCAGTTCTTCTGATTGGCAAAAATAACATGCCTCCCACTCTGTAGTGGGCAGCAGCAATCTGCTTTTCCAAAACCTGAGGTCCAATACCCAGTGGGGTGCAACAGAGCTGGGAGAGGGGCTCACCATGGAGTGGTTGCCTGGTGTTGTCTGAAGACGGAGTGCTCTGTTTGCTGTGCTGTGCCAGTGTCAACACTACCTTGTACCCTTGTCATATAACAATGCCATTACTGCTCAGAAGGGAAAAGATAAGAAGAAAGCCAAGTATGACAGCCTTCAGGAGTTGAGAAAAAATAAGAAGGAATTGGAGTTTGAGCAAAAGCTTTACAAAGAGAAAGAGGAAATGCTGGAAAAGGAAAAGCAGCTGAAGATCAACCGGCTGGCCCAGGAGGTATGTGTCCTGCTCGCAGGCAGGATGAGCATCTCTCGGACACAACTAGGGAAATCCCACCGTCCTCCCAGGGAACTAGCTAGAGTTGTTCTCCCCAAATGGAGGCAAAAGCTGGGGTAAACCTTGTCTTCCCCTCACAGGACTGGAGAATGAGACCAGTCTGGCTGCCCAGAGTCATCTGAGACTTGCCTCTGGTATAGGATAGATGTTTGAGATGGAGATGAGCCTCCTTGTTTGAGGTGTGGGTCTGAGGCTAGATCTCTGCCTAAATCATGGGTCTTAAGTTAGCTTTCTGCCCATCTGGCTCAAAGTTTGAGCCTGTCCCCTCCATACCCCACCCCACCAGGGTATGAGTTTAAAGGCAGGCTCTCCACCCTGGATGTGGCTCTGATGGTGGTCTCCCTGCTCAGGGTATATGTCTGAGGCTAGCCCCTCTGCCTAAATTGTACACCTGCAGTTAGCCTCCTCCCCCACCCCCACCTGCCTAGGTCTGAGTCAGTCTGGCCTCCCCACCCAGTGTAGGAGCCAAAGGCCAGGCCTCCCCAAACAGGGTTGTCTTTGAGGGTATGGATCTGTGGCTAACCCCTTGACACAGGTGGTGGTCCTCCAATCACTCAGGCTGTGGATCTGAGGCTGCTTCTCTCAATATGGGATGTATCTGAAGCCAGACCTCTTCAACCTGGGAATATATCTAAGGCTGCTCTTCATTCCCGACAAGCCATGACAAAAGCAGTCTTACAGCACGAGTAATTCCTTTTCCCTGGGTGAGATGGGTGGCCTTAACTTTCTAGCTGTTGGAGATATTACTGGTTCTGCTTCTCTTTAAAGTTTCCATGAATCAGAATGCCAAAATGATTAGATTACAAAACCAGAGAAGTTCTGGACAATGTGAAGTGCATTAGGTCTGGCATTTAGGAACAAATTAGCTACAAAATTAAAAATAAAATTGAACTTGTGCTTCTGAGGATAAGGCAACCTGGAGGGGAAAAAAAGAGTAAAGTTAAACTCTTAGAATGTGCTGGGATGCTACAAAGGAACCAGTCTTGGAGACTCCTAAGAGTCTCAGGGTTGACAGTGATCCTCGGGGGCAGCTAATCCCATGCGATACATGAGCCCCTTCTCTGATTTTGCCTACAAGTACCATTAAGTCAACCTGATACTGCCGCCACCCTCTTCCCCCTTGTTCTTCCTCCTCTGGGACCAAGATGAACAAGTCTGGTCTTTTTCTAGATAGTTGTCACACCTAAGAATATTATGGCTTTATTTTTTAAAACTGCTTCCGTGCTGTTGCCGTCCATGTGTGATTGAAGTGTGCCCTTTGTCCTCTCCCTTTTGCGCTGGTCCTGGGTCCCAGGTGTCCGAGACAGAGCGGGAAGACCTTGAGGAATCAGAAAAGATTCAGTATTGGGTGGAAAGGCTCTGTCAGACGCGCCTTGAGCAGATCTCTTTTGCTGATAATGAGATTTCAGAGGTAACATGTTGAGCTCTTCTTTCACATAGAACTTCCTGCTCTCCTCAGAATGACCCGCCCTGGGAACTGCTGGAGGCGAGATGGGCTCTGGCAAACTTCACCAGCCATACCCCATGCCCATTCCACCTTCCCGGGCCCACTCTTACACTCCCCACCCCTCTCTTGGGGAGGGGAGACATATCTGTATTTCTGGGCTTATCTTCAGAGTGACCCTAAGTCCAGCTTGGCTGGGATGGTCCCCATTAGGCCTGTTGTCCTGTCTTGGTTATTAAGAGTGCCCCCTTTGATTCAAGTGTGTTTTAGCTTAGATGATAAATGATACGGTCACCTTACTTATCATCCACATATGGCTAAACTTGGGACCTGCCTGTATTTGGGCACTCCTTACCCCTGGTGTGGGCTCAGCTGGACACCCAGATGGTGGAGAAGTTACCCCATGATTCTGGTTTGTGGGGCCAGGTCTCCAACAGCAAGGGACTCCCAGGGCTGAGCACTGTACTGATGTAGTGTGAGTGTGGACAATTACAGAACTTCCTTGCAACCCCCCAGATGACCACAGGGCTCCCACCTCCCCCGCCTTCTGTGTCTCCCCTGGTCCCACCCCTGAGACGCTTCACAGGCGGCTTGCACCTCCACACCACTGACCTGGATGACATCCCCTTGGACATGTTCTACTACCCCCCCAAGACTCCCTCTGCCTTGCCTGTGATGCCCCACCCTCCACCCTCCAAGGTCCCCGCACCTCCTGTCCTTCCCTCCTCAGGCCGTGTGAGTGCCTCATCCTCACCCTGGGTACAACGCACTCCACCCCCCATCCCCATCCCTCCCCCACCATCCATCCCCACCCAAGACCTCACTCCTACCCGCCCATTGCCCTCGGCACTGGAAGAGGCACTGGGCAACCACCCCTTCCGCACTGGAGACTCAGGCAATCCTGCGGAGGACTGGGAGGCAAAGAACCACAGTGGGAAGCCCACCAACTCCCCTGTCCCTGAACGGAGCTTCCAACCCACCCCAAAGGTATTACTGCTATTCAGCATGCTGCACTTGGAAGCAGGAAGAGTGGGGAGGGCTGATGTTTCCCACAGCTTCCACTATTCCTCTAATTGGAGACAGGAAGAAACATCACCCCACCCCATTTTCTAGGAGTGAGTCCCCCAACCTGCATGATGTGGATTTCCTGCATGTGTATGGTGTCTGCTGATTTTGAAGTGCTAGGTTATATGGCAATTGCCTGTGCTCCTTGGGATAAGCAACATCTATACATTCAGTGTTTGTTGTTCTCTCTTTCTTTCTTTTGGCTACTATGGGCTGGTAACTTTCAATATAGTATTTGCAAGTCTATGTTAATGAATAGTCAGAGCTCTTTGTCACATCCAGTCATTTCTTGATATTAGGGAATGGCTAATGAATGCATGGCTAATGAACATGGGAAATGAATCCCTGGTTTAATGGGGAAAAGGGGATGAGAACAGGAGAGAGGTATTCGGTTCTGCAATGAAGTGATAGCACTGTCCAATGCAGTATTAAGATATTTCAATGTTCTTTTCTATGGCGCCAGCCAACTACATTGACTTGAAGTGTAATGCCCAGAAGTTTCTGGCCAACTTCCAACCACAGAAAAAAGATTAGGATGAGAGAGTTCCAAGAAATCTCCAAATTTATTATTAAAAGACTATGGATGTTTTTCTTGGATGTCAGGAGGCTAAACAATGATGTTTCTCAAAAAGACATCTTTCTTATTAATTGTTCTTAATCCAAAGACTATTTTGGAAGATGTAATCCCTAGGAAGACATGAGGCTTTGAACCTGTGGATAGAAAAACAAAATATTCCTTTGCTGCCATAGTCGTGGGACCAGGCTTGAGTCAGAGCTAAAGCAGCTTATATCAGCTGAGAGTGGGGGATTTGGAGGGACTTAGTAGCCCCTGGTCAGGGTTTTCATTAACCTTCCCTGACTGGATTTGTGATCCTACATGAAGAACAGAATAACAGAGCTTGGGGGAAGGAAAGCATGTGTGAAGAGTGCCAGGTGTTGACAAGGCTGCAGCTTCTAACAGGGAGACCCTCAGAGAGACCTCCTCTGGGCCACAGGCAGGGGTCCTGAGGCCTGCAGTTCCAACAGGGAGAGGTCTCTGTGCCAGGGATGTCATCCTCCAGAGCCCAGCCAGGAAGGGTATTTTCAGGGGACTGAGTTAGCCTGGCACGGAGGGCCAAGTCCTTCTCTGTGAGTGGCCCCCACCAAGATGGACAACTGCTTCTCCTCAACAAGTTCAGTTCTAAAATCACTGATTGAACACCTGCCTTGAGAGAGGAGCAGTGCCCAAGAGGATACAGAGGAGACTGGCACATCTGTGCTGTCAAGGACTTTGTCATCTGAAGAATGAGGAGCTGACCAGGCAGGATTCAGCTATAAAGCAGGCATAAGCCATGAGCTGTGGGAGGGATTCATTCCAATGGGAGGTTGAAGCCGCCCTGTGGAGCAGAGGGCTTGTGAGCTCAGCCTTGAGGGATGGTGATCATGGCGGATGGGAGGAAAGGCAGGCAGGAACCACAAGAAGTCAGACTCCCTGGGTTTGAACCAGGGACACCTACTGGCTGGATGACTTTGAACATGTGTTGCTTCTCCTATCTGAGCCTGGGTATCCTCGCCTGGAAAGTGGGAATGTTAATGGCATCCACCTATTGTGAGAATCAAATGAATTTATACATGAACTTGCTGTAAGTTCATAGTCATATCTTAGAAGAGTGGCAGGCACGTAGTAGGGGTTCAATAAACTTTAACTATGGTTATTGACAATTCAGGGTACAAGAAAATTTGGTTGATGCTGCAATCATGGGCTTGGAGGTAATCTCAGCAAGCTTTTGAGGCAGGGCCAAGAGTCAGGGCAGGAGTCCAGCTTTCTCTGATTCTTCAAGGAATCCCAAAGTCCCCACTGTTAGTTCCTGATCAGAGCACAGGGAAGGTTAAAAGCTCCTCCACACAAGAAGTCTTGAAAGACATGGACCACAAATGTCTTCAGCGACCTCAAAGCCAGGGTTGTCCCTTGCTTGAAGATAAGAGGCTGCTGCTTCCATTGGCTTCCTCCTGCCTGTGTCAGCATGTTGGCCCTTGCACCACCAAGCCTGCCCACTCTTCTCATTTCTGCATGTTCCTGGCCTAATTGTCATCAGTGCTGCAGCAGGAAATTGGGGTGACCACACATCTGCAGTTAGCCTCAGGTGATGGAAGGAAACACCTGTGTAGGCTTGACACCTGCACCTGCCACACCTGCACCTGCCACAAGGAGGTTTTGGGGGCTAGATCTACCCCCAAGCACTGTCCTGGGTGACTGCCATACTACTGAGTCATTCATTCAACACATGAATATATACCAGATACTGCCAGGCACTGGAATAGGCAGCCACAGTCCCTGCCGCCGACAGTCTGGTGAGGAAGAGAGACATGCAAGCAGGAAATTGCCATCCCAAATATGCTAAAGGCAGAGAAGAGTAAGTACAGGTGCTGTGATGAGGAGTGGGGTGGAGAGAAAAACTTCAAAGAAGGCTTTCTGAAGGCAGTGATGTCCAACCTATGACCTGAGCAAGTAAAGCAGAAGGAGGCAAGAGGCTGTGCAAAGGCCTGAAGGCCAGAAGACCTGGCAATTTGGAGGCTAAAGTTAGAGTGAGGAGAGTTGGGAGGAGTGAGAGGGGAAGCAGAAAAGGAAGGTAGGGACGCTCAAGACAGCCTTGGAGGTCAAGCCAAGGAGCTCAGTAATCAACGAGGACCC
Organism: Tolypeutes matacus; assembly: GCA_026826555.1. Lineage (NCBI taxonomy): Eukaryota > Metazoa > Chordata > Mammalia > Cingulata > Chlamyphoridae > Tolypeutes > Tolypeutes matacus. Next base: position 31,807,495 of record JAKSZT010007815.1, read on the forward strand.
ACGGAAGGGTTTGGGACAGGGTTGAGACCCAATCGGACTTGTTTTACCCAAGATAATCAAGTGGGTTAGAGCTGAGCAGGCGGGCTGCGTCAGCTCCCCTGGATGCTACTGTTACTGGCCCTCAGCCCGTGGCCTCGAGGGCTCTGTGCCCACCCAGCAGAAACAGCAGATGCTTCCGGCTGCTGCCCAGGGACTAGACTCAAGGGGTGGTACCCATGGCCACTGAGAGAGCCTTGAAAGTGTATCCTGTGAGTGACAGTGGCTGCCGGTGCCCTGTAACCAGGCTCTGGCCCAGGTCGCTGATTCCTTGTAGCTACACATTAGTTTCTCTGGCCTCAGACCACTTCTCTCTACTGAAGAGCATCACCACCCAGGACCTCCAGCAGGGTGAATGGACCAGGCTGGCTGAGCATGTGAATGGGTGTGAACTTGCATGTGGATAGAAGTGCCGTGGCTAGCTTGGGCCACCCACCATGACCTCACCTGGGTCCCTCTTAAACTAATCCCTGTAGACATTTTGCCCAAGCCCACAGCCCCCACGAGGTCCTGGCGTGTCCACCATCTCCAAACCTGTCATGGTCCACCAGGAATCCAACTTCATCTACAGGCCAGCTGTGAAATCCGAGGTCCTGGTAAGCCCCTTGGGTCCCCTCTAGGTTGTCTCCAGAGGAGCAGACAAGGGCTCTCTCCCCTGGGTTCTGCCACAACCGGAGGGGGAGTAAGGTGGGACACACACTCAGATCAGAATCTCCTAACATTCTTATTGGCCAAAAGATGGGTATACGTGGGTGTTAACTTGACTAATGGAACTCCTGTCTCCCACCTGACCAAATGGCTGGGGGTCCATCTAGTAATAATAATAGCCAAGATGTATTAAGAGCCTATCACGTGCCATCACTGAGTGATCTCATTTAATCCTTACAATAATCTGGTGAGATGATTCTGTTGCTATCCCTGTTTAACATTTAAGGAAACTGAGGCTTAGGGAAATTAAGTTCCAAGGCAGAGCCACACCTTCTTCCAAGTCTTACAGACTCAAAGCCCAAGCTCTTTCCCCCATTGCCATCCTGCCTAACCTGCAGAGATTCCGGTTGCCCTGGCCTCTGCCCCTAAGGCCTGTCGTGGCATGGGCATGTGAACACCCTCAGATGGGGAACTGGCCAAAGCAGGTGGCTCCCTCTCTCCATTTCACATCTTGCATCTGATGAGGGCTGGGAGTCTGAGATGTGGTCCTGGGGACGACACGGAGAGGGCCCCCCACCCCCGTCACTGACGGTTGAGGGAGCTGGGTTTCCTGTGGCCTTCCCCCATAGGCGCTAACCCCCAGTTGGCCTCCCACCGGCACTGGGAAGAGAGCCATGCCAGAATTTTTATTTCCCTTTCAGGGAAACCCTATCCAAATGTCAGGGCAGGACAGCTCAGACTTTTATTTTGAGCTTTAGCTGTCCTATCAGCAACCCCAAAGAACAAAGTTCATGCTCCTGTGACAGCCTGCTGGTGCATCCGCGTCGCGTGCTCTGGCTTATGATAAGGGGTGGCGTCTGACCAGGACTGGGTGGCTGCTGTGTTTGGGGCGTCAAGCTGGCCAGTCTGTGTCTGTCTGGGGAGGGATCGTGGAGGGCAGCCCCACGGTCTGGCAGGCCCAGGGCCTGGCACCAGGGGGCAGACGAGACCTATTGGTAACACCCAGTATGGAATTATTTTTTTTCTGGCAGCCACAGGAGATGTTGAAGAGGATGGTGGTTTATCAGACAGCATTCAGACAAGTAAAGCGATGCCTGCATGTCTGTGATCCTCCCCCTCCACCATCCCCCCCACCCCCAACCCGTTCCTCCAGCTCTGTGCCTGACTTCTGTCTCCGGGAGTGCCAGTTCCAAGAGGGCCCCAAGGGCCATCTGCTGGGAGCCTCAGGCCCAAGCTGCATCCCACATTGCCTGCAGAGGGGTCAGGGAGGTCTCCTAACAAGTGCAACCCTAGACCCGGAACACCCTGTGCCCAGGCTGAGAAAGCAGCAGGAGGCCTGGGGCTCATCTCTTTGGCTATTTGTTGTTTGTTTAAAGAGCTGCAGGGCAGAAGGAACTCGAGGGAAAGAAGGGGCTGCCTGAGGTGGCTCCCTGCACCTCTCCCTGGTTGTCCTCTCAAGGCAGATCACACCTTTGTCAACTCCCCACCCCTCCAGGCACCGAAGGAGCATCAGAAGAAGCGGTGGTCCAGGCTCTCCGTCTGCCCAGGCGCTCCAGTGCATGGGCTATGGGGGTCCTTGCTGGGCTATTCTGAGTGCTATCAGACAGGCTGGCAGCCACTTTTCCTCTCAGCCTCCACGGGCTTATTGGCCATTTCACCACCAATGAAAGAGACCCCGAGGCAGAGAGAGAGATGTTCCCAGCAGGCAGCCCTGCTTCTCCCATCTCACCATCAGATCTCAGGTGACCCGACCACAGGCAGGGAGCAAAAAGGGAGGTCAGTGGGAAACGGATGTGGCTCAAGAAGTTCGGCGTCCGTCTACCATATGGAGAGACCGGGGTTCGATCCCCGGGACCTCCCGGTAAAAAAAAAAAAAAAAAAAAAAAAGGGAGGTCAGCTGTACTGTGAGACAGGCATCTGCTCCCAGCCCGGGCCTGGGGGTTGACAGGTGACAGCTAACACTTAGATGTGATGCACTAAGCACCATTTCTAAATACTTTCTGTATGGAATCTCCTTTAATCTCTATAACCACCCGGGGAGGCAAGTGCCGTTATCATCCCCGTTTCATAGATGAAAGGTTAGGAAACTTGCCCGTGGTCACACAGCTAGTGTCAGCTCCTGGACTGGAATCCAGGCATTTGGGCTCCGCAGAGTCTACCCTTAAATACTATGCCTTCCTGCCTCTCAAAGCACCGCAATTATGAGCAGACGTTTCAGAACCTGGTTGTGTAGGACACAAACAGGCCCCAAAGAGAGAGCAGTGGGATAGTGAGAGTCCGAGGCCCCCGGTGGGGAGTTAGACCCTTGCTCCCCTGCCCATTGCCTAGGTGACCTTGGACATGAATGTCACCTCTCAGGGTCTCAGATTCTCCATCTGTTGGATGAGGGGTTGGCTTCCCTCTCTAAGAGCCAACCTGCTGTAATGGCTTATGAGTCCCGGATCTAAATTCACACCAAGACACGAAGTATCTGCCACCTGGCCCTCCCTGGGAGCAGGCTCTCAGGGAGAGGCAGAGAGGGCTCTGACAGGGAGGCCCATTGTCAGCACTGTTCAGGTTTTCAGAAGAAACAGCCAAGGGTAGACAGGACCCTATCAATGACAGCGTTGACCTTGACCCTGCCTGATGATCCTATCCCCTCACACTTGGATTTGCTGCATCTCCTCCCCTGTCTGCTGCCCTGACATCCACAGACCAACCTGGGTTTGGCTTCAGAGCTGGGCCAGGCTCAAACCTCTTAGAGGCCAGCAGGGAGGGATGACATGCAGATGCCCAGGGATCTATCAGCTGGTGCCAAGCCTTCATCATATGTCCAGAGCATGGTTGCTGCATTTGAGGGATAGAACGGGCTGTGGCCTCCCCATGACACCTATGCTTGGTGTGGCCTGGGGAACTTTGGGTGCAGATGGTAGCTCCACTCAGTCCAGCAAGGCCCTGTCCCCCTTCCCTGTGGGGACTAGCCAAGGCTCTGCTGCCCTCAGCTCTAGGGATACTTGCTCCCCAGCCTGGGGTCTCCCCTGCCTCTGCTCCCTGCATGTGGCTCCTGGGGGAAGAAGGTATGCTCTGGCTCTGTCTCGCTTGTCTTTACTGTTCACTGCCTTGTTTCTAACAGCACCCCCACCCCCCATCCAGCCAGGTCCTCTAAGATGTGCATCCTCCCTCCCTCTGGGAAGCTCCCCAGAACCTGGGGAGGGCTCTGACCTTCTAGATAAACATTACATTAAGAACAGTGCCAGGCACCAGGCCAGCACAGGTGTCCCCCACTTCCCTCTTGGTGCCTGACATCCCTTTGCCCTTCAAGCATCCTGTGCTGGTTTCCCCAGGGAAAGCAGCCTCCAAGCAGTACTGCTCCCTTTCGTGAGGTTAGTGAGGGGGTGGAGAAGAGGTGGGCTTCCTCCCCAGGGCCAGGGCATGGCCCCACTGGGACCCTGAGAAGAAACAAGGTGGGACCTAAAAGAACTAGGGCAGGGGGAGATGAGACTTTCAGCAAGGCAGACACTGGCTGCCCAGACCATCTAAACAGAGGGTTCCCCACCACCCCCACCAGTCAGAGACGCCCTGCTCCTGGGACAGTGCCAGATCCAGCCGAGGTCCTCCAAATGATGGCTGGTAGCTTCCTGCTTTCCCCTGGGCAGGGGTGCTCTGGCTGCTCGGGCTGCCAGCTTCCTCCCTGCATCTCCCATCTAGGCCATGCCTGACCCTCTCCCACCCTCTCCCCTACCTCTGACCCTGGGATTCAGACCCATTCCGAATGGCCCTAACACCCTCCCTTTGCTTCCAGGATTTCCGGAAATATGAAGAAGGCTTTGACCCCTACTCCATGGTAAGAGATAACCTCCCCTCCTCCAGGGAGTAAACTCAGGCCTGACCAGGGCTCACAGTGTGTCTGATGGTGGCCTATTCTGGGCCCTAGTATTCCAAGGAAGAGGTGGGGCACACACAAGGAGCCTCAAGTTCCCAAAATGCTCTTTCCTGTAAAGACTTTTCAAACGGCTTTAAAATGCAGAGCATGTGGCTAGCATGTGTGTGTGTGCGTGCATGCATGTGTGTGTGGTTTATAACAACAGTTACCCTTACTGAGCCCTAACTCCATACCAGGCACTATGCTGTGTCTTTATGAGGCATTATCTCACCCGGTCCTCACAATAATCCCATGAGGAAGCTACCTGTATTGTCCCCATTTCACAGATGGGGATACTGAGGTGTTCAAGATCATACAGCTAGTAAGAAGTAGATCTGGGATTTGTGTGACCATGTGTGTGTGTGTGTGATAGGGTCTGGGACCTCCAGTTGAAGACCAATGGAGTGGGGCTGAGAAAGGTACCCTTGTCCATGTACTGTCTGGGCCCAGCGTCCCACAGGTACCTGGCTTCCCCTTCTATCCTTGCCCCTACCCCCATCCACAGGCAGACTCAAAGCTCACCATTGTCTTTTTCTCTCTAGTTCACCCCAGAGCAGATCATAGGGAAGGATGTTCGGCTCTTGCGCATTAAGAAGGTACCTGGGCATCTTCCTCCATTCCACCCCCTCCCACCTTGGCCCCCTGCATCTCCTACTCTCAGGCTGACCCCTTGTTGACCCTCTAAGGTGCTCACCTGTCTCCCTTCTCACCCTGGGATGCCTCCTCCTGGGTGGAACCATACACCTAACTCCCACTTGGTGTCCGTGCCCCACTTTCTCTCTGATGACGCTGCCATTGGCCCTGTGGCTTCTCCTGCCCTCTCTGTGGCCATCAAGAGACACCTTAGTGCCCAGATGCCCACAGGCTGCTGTCTTCTTGACTCCCTAATCCTGTTGTCCTCCAACCAGGTGGGATCCTTAGACCTGGCCCTGGAAGGCGGTGTGGACTCCCCGATTGGGAAGGTGGTCGTCTCAGCTGTTTACGAGGGGGGAGCCGCTGAGCAGCACGGTGAGTGGGGAGGGTGTGATGGTCCTACAGAGTCCTCCAGGAAAACCAACAATGCTTGCTTGGAGTGGGCTGGGTGATTGCCCAAAATGCCCTCCCACCTGGGTCCATCCATCTATGCAGTCCCACACATTGCCTGAAGGCATCTGACGGGGCCAGGACCAGTACACAGTCAAGCCAGACACCCTGGCCTTCCAGGGATCCCCATCTAGTGGCAGAAACATGCTCAGAATTGCCAGGTGCTGACAATAATGTACTAACTGATAAAAGATTAAGGGAGTGGAGAAGAGCTGTGGGAGTGCTGAGGGGACCCCTAACCCATCAAGGGGAAGGCTCCCTAGAAGAGTGGCACCTGAGCTGCCATAAAAGATAGGGCGACGTTAGCCTATGGAGGCAGGAAAGGGCTTTCCAGGAAGAGGGAATAGCCCATGCAAAGGCAAAGGAGAAACTATCCACACCTCACTCATCCTTGCAGTAAGGACAAGAGCCAGCGTTGGCTGAGAACTTACCATGTGCCAGACACTATTATAAGTGCCTGTGTCTAAGTATTTCATGTGTGTTAACTCATTTAACCTTTTACAACCCTGAAAGTCAGTACCATTATTCTCGTTTTACGGCTAAGGAAACGGAGGCATGGAAAGGTTAAATGACTTGTTCAAGATCCCACAGCCAGTAAGCGGTGGGAGGCAGGACTTGATCCCAGGCCATCTGGTCCTTTTACTTTACTGCCCAACACGAGTTGTCACCTCTGCCTGGGGCCTTCCACAGCGTTGCCCCCTCCCAGAGCGACGGAGTGTGTCCCTCTTCTCAGCCCTCACACCCTCGGGGCTCCTGTGGCATGATCATCTTGCTTTGCCTTTATCCCCTCATCACACGCAAAAAAAACACCTCTGCTGATGAGCAAAGCCTTTGTAGACCTCAGGCATGGTCTCTGGTCTCAAACTGTCAACCCATTCACCTCTCAAACAACGTCTGAAATTCCACCATTAGTAGTTTCTTCTTCCAAATCGAAAGAGGCATTTCAGCACCCCTGAGTCCTTTGTGGAGGCATAGACCCCCCTCGAAGGAGGAGTCCCACACTCCTTGCCTTCTCAGGCCAGAGCAGCGAGTCCATGATCAGACAGATCCCTTCTGGAGCCAAGCCTTCCTATAAGCCCCGCATCTCGGACATGCTCCCTCTTAGCCTTTTGACAGGTCTCCCAGGGAAGGTTTTGCATCCCTGCCCATCTAAGCTTCATGGAGTACTACTCAGCCCCACACTGATTAATTCTTTTGAAATTTTAAATATTGCAGGCATGGAAAAACATATTGAGAGTAATAAAACAAATATGTAATAATATAACATATATAGCCTCATCACCCAACTTAAGATAATAAACATCACAAATACAGTCTATGCCCCTTGTACCCCCTCTCTAGTTGCATTCTCTACCTTTCCCCCGGAAGTAAACCACTACCCTGAATTCATCCCCCTCAATTGAAGAAAATTCTTTATTTTTTTAATAAATAGAAAAGATAAAAAGATGGTCTTTTAATAAACTCCAATTATTTCATTTATACAAAATGAAAAGTCAAAGTCACCAGCTGTCTCCATTCCCACTGTCCAGAGAAAACTGTTGTCTGCAGTTTGGTCCCACACTACTTTGGACATGCAAGCAGCTGGTGAAAGTTGTTGCCTCAAGAAACGTATTTTAAGCGACTGCAGTCACCAGTTTTAGTAACACACACCACATTCCTATGGGTTTTCATGCCCACAAGGCATTGATCTATTAACCTAGTTTGACATAGCCCATAATGTGTTCTGTGGTCATCAGGACTGGAAGAAAATCCTCAACGGAGGGGGAAGGGGGTGGTTCTGCCGTCAAAGAAGTGTGTGAAACCAATGCACAATCTACCCACTTATTGGCGAGCCCTGATACATATTTTCATATTAAAGGCTCTGACAAGTCCTGCAATAAGCAACTCTGTTTAGGTTATAACTCAGCATTTCCCAAACTTATTAGATAACAGGACATCTTATCCAGGAACAAATTTTAACCTCATTCATTTATTCAACAAATATCTATTGCGTTCCTATTTTGTGCTAGGTATTATATTAAGTGCTCGGGGATATAGTGGTGAACCAAAAAGACAGTCCCTGCCCTCACGGAGCTTACAGTTTGGTGGGAGAGCGCATCTGGGAACAAATAAACATGTATGATTACAAACTATGAAAAGTGCTACACAGAAAAAGACCAGGATGCTGTGAGAGAATAGTAGGAAAGATCTAGTTCAGATTGATTGGGAGTCAGAGAAGGTGCCTCTGAGGAGGAGACATTTCATCTGAGACCTAAAAGACGAAAAAGGGTGGTGGTGGTCATTGTTCCAGACAGGGAAGAGCCTAGAAAGGCTCTGAGGTGGGGCCAAGCTTGGCATGCTCAGGGACCTCAAGTTGACCAGCATGGCTGGAGCAGAGAGGGACAGCTCGCAGAACTAACTCAGGTTTCTGGAAACCTCACTGGAAATGCAGGCCTACCTCCCTTTGTAGTATCAGAGACCCGGACAAGACATGGCGATGTTTCATCACCTGTGTCCCCGAGTCTGCTGGGCTGGGGAGAAGGTGTGGGTGTGGTGGGGAGGAAATACCCATCGAGTCACCTGGCTGCATGAGCTTTCAGAGCCCAGGGGCAGGCCTCTTCTGTGACCCTGCAGTGGCCTCCCCTGCCAAGCTCTGGGCCGGGCACATGCCACATACAGGCTGGTTGGCTAATCAGCCTTGTCTGTTTGGGCAGGCGGCATCGTGAAAGGGGATGAGATCATGGCAATCAATGGCAAGATCGTGACGGACTACACCCTGGCTGAGGCTGAGGCCGCCCTGCAGAAGGCCTGGAATCACGGCGGGGTAAGAGCAGGCCCCCTCCCTGCCTCCCTGGCCTGCCTGCCTCAAACCTTGGTCTCTACTGCCAGGTCTTACAGTCAGGGTGCCCCATCCCAGGGTGGGTGTCACCCATATCCCCCATCCAGCCAGTGTTCTCAATCTGACAAGATGGGATACAGAAAAATAAATGTTAACTCCTGACCGTGGGTCCAAGCTAGTTGTACAAATACAGACCCCAGAATACCTGGCCTGGCAGCCTACCCAAGAAAAAGAATGAAGGTCTACTCTTAAGTGCACACTGAACAGGATAAGCAGAGTGCCTGGGGCATTAACAGAAGCAGAAGTCCCAGGACGAAGGCAGGGCTGGCTGGTGGTAGTCTGCTCCGTGCTCTTTACTCACCCCGCCCCAGGTCAGGGCCACCATGTAAGGCCTCCCAGGCTGTACACAGCACAGTCTGAGGGGGTACCCTCCTACAGACTGCAGTGTGAATGGTGCTCCCTCATGTTGTGCAATGTACAACCTGTACAACTGTACACAGGCAGCCGAGTCTGAGGTATTAAGGAAGCTGACCAGATGGGCCTGGGACCCAGATGAAGGGATTTGGAGAAGAGAAGATTCATGGGTAACACAATACCTGTCTTTCATTATCTGAAGGGGCTCCATTAGGGTATGGAGCAGAAGTGTTCTCTATGATTCTTGAGGCAGGGCTGGAAGGGATGGGGAGAGGTCCTGGAGAGAGAGATGATGTTTTAGATACTTTTCATTGGGTGCATCCAAGCGAAGGATGGACAATGATGAACAAGCCAAAGTTGTCAGTGGTGCCACTGGGGGAATTCAACTGCTAGGGTCAGAAAGCTAGGCCAGATGTTTTGCAATTGGCTATTCATCAGAATTACCTAGGAAGCTCATTAAAAATACTGTTTCCCAGAGCCTACCCCAGATATCCAGGGACCAAGTTCATGGTCTATAATTTTAAGAAATTCCCCCAAGGGATTCTGAGGTTGCAACCTGGCCCTGCTCCACAGATCAGCATTTGGGAACGTGGTGTTATTCAAGGACCTTGCAACCCTGGTTTCTATGATTCTGAAGCCTTGGGGAACAGACGCCTCTGCAGACCATGGAACTCCATGCTGGGGCCACCCCAACAGGAGGAGCCCAAGCCCTTCCTAATGCCCACCTCCCCGGGGGAAGAAGGCTCTGGCCAGCTAATCTTGGGTCATGGGCCTAGGGATGGGGATGGAGTGGCAGGAGCAGACATGTCATCCCACTCCTGAGTGTGCCCTCAGAGTCACACAGCTTCTCCCCGCAGGACTGGATCGACCTTGTTGTTGCCATCTGTCCCCCCAAGGAGTATGACGATGAGCTGTAAGTGTATACTGGCCCCTGCCCATGACCTCCTATCCTCCTCCTCCTCCAGAATCTTGGTCACTTTCCCCTGTCCTTGTCCAGCCTTACCACGACTCAGGTAGCAATAGCTCCTAGAGAGCTCCTGGGCTAGAGAAATCCTAGAACAAAGTCACAGTCCTCAAGCATTGTCAGAGCTGCCTCCATGGTCTTCTTGTTCAAATTCTTCTTTATGTATGGGGAAACTGAGGCCCAGAGAGGTTGATGACCAAATTAACAAGGAAGTTGGGACAAAGACTCAGGAATTTTGATTCTTCCTCAGGACTTTTTCCACTACACTATCATCAGATAGTTTAAAGATTTCTGCATCCATCCTTTACCATCTGAAAGGTCTTGCTGATATCTAACTGCATTCCTTCATGCTGCATCTCTAAGTGGCCAGAAGCAGGGGCTTTGGGCCTCACCTTGCAGGATGTCCAGGGAGCCTTGACCTAGTCCCTGTCTGTCTTTCTCTGTGATTCACTATGTGTCTGTTTCTCTCTTATCTGTCCCATTCTCTCTCACTTTCTCTGCATAGCTCTCTCTCTTCATCCCTCTTCCGTTCATTCCTCTGCCCTTCTCTCTTATCCTCTCCTTTTCTCACTTCCTATTTCTGAGTCCCTGCTTCTCCATCATTGTCAGTCTGCATCCATTTTTATCTCTGTCTTTCTCTGCCTCTCCCTCTGCCTCCATTGTGTCTCACCTCCATCCTTACCTCATCACATCACCTCCTGACCCCCACGTCCACACACACACACTCATTAGACCCCTGCTTACCTCTTGTGGCATTGCCTGCTTGCTCTCCCTGCCCAGCAGAGGCTGAGTTCAGTGTGTATCTTGAAAAAGCCAAGGTCATGTAACTCCTAGTTCTGGAATCCAGGGCCTGGGCAGGACCCACGGTAGAAATCAGGTGAAGGGGGAGACCTGGTGGAGCTCTGCCCAGGAGTAACCAGCCCTGTTTTGTGTTTCCTGCTCTGCTCTGCATATGTAGCTCTCCTCTCCCCTCCTCTGCAGCCGAGAGCCTACAGCTGGTCTGAAAGCTCCTTAAAGACGGTGCTTCCGTGCTCCGACACGGGGTCCCCTGCAGCTGGAGCCTGGCAGCCCCCACGGTGACTAGGCAGGTGGTGCAGGGCTCCGTCTCTCTTCTGTGTGCCCTGGCTGTCAATGTCGACTCTGCTGTCATCAGGTTCTTTGTACTGGAGTCTGGAGGGGTGCGCGAGGCGCCATCCCTGAAATGCCCCCGAGGCCTGCTGTCAGCCACAGTCAAAATCTGTCATGCTCAAAGGCCCTCCTGCTCCAGGAAGCAGAGCAGAGTCCAGTCAGTAGCACTTGCTTGGGACCAGGAACTCCTGACTCCCCATGGCCCTTGGGACCTGCCAAGGTGCCCATGCAAGCTACCCAGCTGAGCAGGATGGAGCACTGAGCACCGTTATTTGCTGGGCATGGACAGTGCCTCAAGTGAAGGGTGGTGAGCTGGGAAAACCCAAAGGAAGCACAGCGTTAATTCCACCCCAGCCCAGAGGTGTCCTCAGCAAACTGTGCCTCCCTTCCCTGTGCCGCAGCCCTTCTGGGAGCCCCTGCTCCACCCTGGCCCCCGCGCTTCGGCTTGCTCTCCCTGCCCAGCAGAGGCTGGGTTCCGTGTGTGTCTTGGAGAAGAGGCTGTTAAGGCTGGTCCAAAGAACCAGGGTTGGCAGATTGGCGCTGCTCATGTCCTGTTGTGACCTGTTGTGGCCTGGGCCCTGCTCAGGTCAAACTGTCCTCTGTGCCTTCTCCCTCCCTTGGCTCCAGGCTTTTTCTGTGGGATCCGCAGTGGAGCTCAGCTGTGGGATGTGCTTCCCACCCCACAACAGGGCTGTGCCCATGGACAGAGCTGGCAGGTGGCTCTGAAACTCGTGTTTGGCATGGCCTGAAGCCCACAGCTGACACACACAGGCCTGGACTTTGGACTTTTCTGTTGCAAGTTCCTCAAAACATTAGGGCCTCATGCTCCCAAGACAGTTGGCCTGCTGTGCCCTGGCTTCTGGGATGGTCTAAGCAGCCCCATGTTTTCTGGCACTTGTCATCTGCTCTTTGTGAGGACCCCCAGCCCCTCTTCCTCCGGGCCACCCTCCTCCTCTACCCGCAGTGGCCGTTCTGCCTCCTCCTTGGCATCCTGTGTGCTGAGGCTGTGGCTGGGGCATAGCTGTTTAGGACCTGCACAGAGAGGGGCCTCCAGAGGTGGGCAGGGCCTCCTGCTGCCGGCCGAGTGCTCCCTGGGCTGTGTGTGCACCAGCAAGGCCTGCACACGCCGGGTCTGCTTCTTCTTCCTCACAGGACCTTCTTCTGAAGTCCAGAAGGAGAAACCAAACTCACTCCTAGAAGATGGTGAGCTCTGCAACCCCTCTTGAACACAAAGCCTGGGACTGGCCTTGAGAGATGCCAGCCTGCAGGCACCAGAAGGCACTCCCCAAAACTCACACCCAGCACCAGGGATGTCAAATTCCTTTTGGCTCTGAATTAGGGCTGGACAAGGAATGCCTCCGGCCACTCTTCTGAAGAGGGCCCCTGGGAGCCAGGCTCTCCATTTCTTTGCCTCTGGCCCTGCGTATTTGTGCTCTCCCAGGCCTGGGGAGCTCTTCCCTTGAACCATAATAGGACCCAACCCTTGAGTCTCTCCATCCTGCTATTACTGCTGCTAGGATTGCTGCCACAAACAATTACTCTGAGCTCATTAATGAAATAAACAGATTTTTCCCCAGCTTACAGGAGTGCGTATGAATTCAGGCAGCAGATTCAAGGTTGTAAAAGCAAAACTAAGATTTTGGCTCTCATTCAACAGATCCCCATTCCATGATCTATCTGGGTCTAAAAGAACGATGTACGATGTGCTCAAAGGGTTGGCTTGGCGCAGAGAGCAGGGGCTGCAGGAGATGACTGGGTTGCGCTGGGCTTCAGTGTCTTTTCAGCAAAGACATGGCAGGAAATGAATCTCATATAGCAGGGAGTTTGCTCCATTGCAAAAAGCCTAGCTGTGGGCAGGTGTGGGGTGGCCAACCTCTTCTGAAGGACAGCATGGTCATGCTGCTTCTCCTAGAGTCACCAAGGCAGGATGTGACTGAAAAAGATGCAGGGGACCTCACCCTCTCCATGAAATTATATCCAACAGAACTCCATAGTGGAGAAAAGGGTTTGAAGCAGGAAGGTATAACTCACGGAGCTGGCTGAGGGTGAGTTAAGGCCCTCCTGGTTACAGGGACAGGGATGCTCTCAGGCTCCCTTCAGGAAAGAGAGTGAGTCTCGTCAATAGAGGCAACTAATGGAAATCTGAGACCAGGAGGCACAGTGTCCCCAGGCCTCCTGCAAACTGGTAGAGGAAGGTGGTTTTGATTTAAGGGGTTCTGAGGGAGAGCTCTCTCTATCTCTTGGTGGCTGTGCTTCTGGCTGTGTTACAGGTAGGCCTCTATACTCTGTCACCAGCTTTCTCTGTTTCCTTAGAGCCTCAGCTTGGACATAGCCATCATAATGTTCTGCTTAGCTCTAGGTGAATTTGCAGCTAGCTCATTCTCTATTTCCCAATTGCACAACCCATGGGTCAGAGACCAATCCCAAGACATATCAGCTGTGACTAGGAGTGATATGGGGTCACGTGGCCTCCAACATGGTTGCTGAGACAGCAGGGACTGTGGGCATCAAGTCAGGGCCACCCACCCTACCAAGGGTTGAATACATCCAACAGAACTCCAAACCCTGGCTAAGATTCCAAGGAAGAGTACCTCATGGGCCAGAGGATTGAAAGAAGACACCTTCCTGAGGTGGGGGAGGGAGGAAGGAGTCCTCAAGCACACACCCACCTACTCACTCACTGGTCCAGCCTCACGTTCAACTGAATCTCCCACCTCATTCCTCAATGGGTGCAGCTCTGAGCTGGACCCTGAGGATACCCTCCCTACCCCCAAGACCTCCCAGAATGAGAGCAGGGGGAGGGAGCTCAGACAAAATATGAGACTGGAAAGAAATCAATGGGAGGGGCAGAGAGAGAAACTACCAGCATTCTAATGTCCATGAAGACAAAGTGGTACCTTCTAACAAGCTGGCTCCCAGAGATAGCAGCCATGCTCAAGAATTCCCTGTATTTTCTTATGTAGCTTCTCAGTTGGCTTTGGAGACAATTCTGAAACTGGGATAAGGGGAGGGAACTCATATTTGCTGCCACCTACTGTGTGCCAGACCTGGGCTGGAGCCCCGGCCTGCCACCTCAAACTGCAATTGCTGGAATTAGGGCACAGCATACAACAGCCAATATTTAGAATGTATTTGCTGTATGCCAGGGACTGCTCTATGTGCTAAGCCCATCTGCTCCTCATAGCACTATGAGAAAGGTACTGTTCTTCTCTTCAACCCAATTTTGAGAGAAAATTAAGGTAGGAAGAAGTTAAGTGTCTTCACACAGCAAGGATGGAGTGGAGCTGGGATCCAAACCCAGGAAATATGGCTCCAGAGACCGTTTTCTTATCCACCATTTACTACACTACAAGCCTCACTGGGCGTGTCCAGTTCTGGACTATTGGAAAAACAGTTCTCCCTATGATTGAAGAAAGACCGATGTTCTATGGTTCAGTAATGGTCAGTGAATGAAATACTGCCACAAATACTGCCGCTGAGGCCCTCAGCTTGTTGATACCTAGAATTTCACCATTTGAAATTCATCTTTAGCTGCCTTCGTTATTGGCACCTCAGATTGGATGAGTTTATCTGCACTTATCAGGACTTAACAGTAAAGAGGGCTTTGTGCCCTTGGTTGGAGAAGAGGAGCAGGGTAGGTACACTGCTGGGTAGGGCAGGAAGGGGGACCAAGGGGAGGCAGGGGACATGGATGACATCACTCCTAAGTCATAAAGTGACCTTGGGCTGGCAGGGTGTATAGGCGACAATGGGCGTCACCTTTTTTTTTTTTTTAATGAGGCCTGACTCCCTCTTCACTGCCATCAAGGAAATCAACTTATTTATTGGAAAGGTTGTCCCACTTAGCACCCAAAGTAGCTCTCCCCAGCAGACATCAGCATCAACCAGGTAAGAAGCAGCCCAGAGAATTTGTAGTCTCTGACCTGTTTTGTGGACCATGAGGGGCAGTGCTAAGGCCAGAGGCCACAGAGGGCACTGGTCCAAACACAGGAATGCACTTCAGTGACCAAGACCAACCATTTGGGTCCCAAATTCACCCTGGCCAAGGACTGCCCCTGCATCACCCCCATCCCCTCCTACACGAAAGGCAGACATCACCACT
This sequence comes from Tolypeutes matacus, assembly GCA_026826555.1. Taxonomy (NCBI): domain Eukaryota; kingdom Metazoa; phylum Chordata; class Mammalia; order Cingulata; family Chlamyphoridae; genus Tolypeutes; species Tolypeutes matacus. The sequence goes on from JAKSZT010007815.1 coordinate 31,822,589, forward strand.
TGAATCCCAGTGCTCTCTCTAACCAGCCAGTCAGGCAGCCACCAGCAACTCATCAAATCTGGCCCAAAGATGAACCCTATTTGCCACTCTTGAATTTAACCCCTCTCATTGGATATTCAGGAAAATTGAGGCCAAGGAGGGGGTGAGTTGTTTGTGCACACAGTGGAAACACAAACTAAAAGGGTTGGGAATTTAAGATTGCCCTTTGCCTCTGAACTTTTAGCATTTTATTTGAAGTTGCTTCCCACAGCTAATCCCTGGAGCTTGTTGAGCCGGCTTTGAGCCTCTCACTTCTGTATCTAGGAGTCGGAGGTGAAAGGGCTGAGTTAAGGCCTCTGTGCTTCCAAGACACCCCCTTGGGGCCTGTGCAGGGCCAGGAGGCTTGTTCTCACCCGATTCCAGCCTCATTCCCAAGACTGAGATTTGGATCAGAATCTGTTTCCAGAGCCGAAAGCCCTGTTCTCCTCCTGTCCCTGCAGTGACCCTTCCCGGCTCCCTGGGGTCCATGCTGGCCGTGCCTCTGTGAGAACTGGAGGAGGCAGGCACAGGCCCCTGGGGAAGGTAGGTGGGGCTGGTGCAGGGAGAGGGTGAAGGGCCAGAGGGCCTGCTGCAGCTGCCCTCCAGGCCCGGGGTTTGCAGCTAAGGAGCCCACCCGCCGCTCTCTGTAGGAATTCTAAGATTGCTCCTAACTACAAGGTGCTTTCTGTGTGTCAAGCACTGCGCTCAGTGACTCATGAGGTACCTCAAACCTTAGGAGGCAGACACTGCTATTATCTCCCTTGAAGAAGTGGAGGCTCCAAAACCTTAAGTAACATGCCCAAGGCTAAATAGCTAGTAAGTGGCAAGGTCAGGATTTAGAGCCAGGCAGGGTGGCTCTAGGAGTCCATACCATCAACCATTGTGCTAGGCTGCTTCAAGTAGACGAGAAAGAAATGGTGTACAGAATCTTATTTCAGAAGCACCAGGAAGAACTCCAGCCAGAAGATAATTCCTCCCTGCTTCAGAGTGTCCTTCACACTGCAGAGTGAGCCAGCCAAAGCCTGAATCTGATCAGGTTCCTGCCCTGCTTAAGATTCTTCAATGGCTCCCTCACAGTGCTCAGGACAAAGTCCAAACGCCTTAGCCAGGCATTCTAAGCCCACCGTCACCTGGCCCCTGATGACATCTCCAGCCTCAGCTCCTACCAGTCGGTTCCTTCGCTTCAGCCTCCTTGAACACGTGAATTTCCTGGGCTTGCCATACTCCGTCAGTTCTCTGTGCCCTTGCACATGCTGTTCACTCTGCCCTGTCCTCCTCTTGCCCATGAGCATGCCCTGTCCCTCAAGGCCCAGGCCGACCGTAAAACGGGAACCCTGGGCCTGGCGTGGAATGAGAGCTCAGTCAGTGTGAAGCTTACTGTTCTCTCCTGGGATGGACCCTTTGGGTTGCAAGTGACAGAAACCCAACTCAAGATGACCATTTAAGTGAAAAATCCAGGAGTATTTGATGTCAGAGTGGGCTGGATCCAGATGCTGGAACAATGTCATCAAGAATCAGTGCTTGCTATCTCTTGGCTCTGCCCTCCTCTGGTTGGCTTTATCCTCAGATGGGCAATTCCCACACAATGCCAAGATGGCCTCCAGTATTCCAAACATAGCCTACCAATTAGTGCAACTCCAGTGGGAAAGGCCTACCTTTGTCCTAATAGTTTAGCTAAATCTGAGCATTTACTCTAACTTCAGACTACGGCCACCCCTGATTGGGTTACAACGTCCTTCCTTGGAGTCAGGGGTTGGAGTCAGCTCCATGCACCGTAGGGACTAGCAAAGGGGAAGGGTGGTTTCCAAAAGGAAAAACAGGTGCTGGTACAGAAGGGGAAATGGATCTAGATTTAGCTGGTGTGAAGGGGTGTCCGCTAAGACCCTCCTGTCCCTGAAAACTCCCTCCCTCCTTTCCTTCTGTTCTTCTTTTTCCTCTCCCTGTGACCTACTCTGGGTGAAGCCTGAGGCTCAGGAGGCCAGGGACCCGCTCCCTCTGGGAATGCAACCCTCATCGACTCCCAGCTGCCAGGACATTGGCCACCACTTGGGGACATGAAGTGGGGAAGGAGGGAGTGTGCTATGGCCACAGCACTGCAGAACTGAGGTACGGCGGTTCTAACACTTGTTCCCCAAATATCCTGAGAAGTGAGAAATTTCTTCAGCTATAAAAAGGGATATAAATAGTACCTACTTCGTGGAATTGTGAGGATGAAAAGAAATACAGATAAACTACTTAGAAAGAGTTCTTAGCTCTCAAATTAATGTTAAGTTTTTAAAAATCTGGGAGCGATGATGTAGAAAGAGCAGCGGGGGCTCTCAGGCCTCAGGGTGGGACTTCCTAAGGGGGGCTCGGAGGCAGAGAGTTGCCCCTTACTCTGCCTCTGTGCCCCCCCCACTTATTCCAATAGCAACTGGGGGGCAGGGTGTTTTTCCTCTTCCCACCTTAAGTGTGGAAATTCCTCCGTGCATATTCCCTTTCCCTAGGAGAGCAGACCCCTGTTCCCCGACAGGCCTCCAGCTGAGTGTGTGTGTTTATATTTTGGGTCTTTAATATTCATCTTGGATAATTTTTTGTATGCTGTATATTTTAAGTAAACTTTATTGCACCTTCAAAAAATAAAATAACAGACAAAAGGCAGCTTAACAAATTATGGAAGCATTACTTTAAAAAATTCTGTCCAGACACATTTATCTCATTTAATCCTAAAAAGAAACTCAATTGTTTGAAATTTTATCTTTGATAAATTTATCCTGAATGCACACATAAGGTATTGGAGAACACAGATTTATCAATTACCTTACAGTACATAATGAGCATGTTGGCCACCTCTTGACTCAGAACTTTCATTGGGGTGACCCAATGAAAACCAGACAGAAAAATCTATGTGAGTGGACAGATACTCCAATGTCAGGGATAGAGAACAATGAATTTTCTCTGTTTATATATGGAGGAGAGACTACTGTTCCTCTCCCCTCCCAAAAAGAGAGGGAAAAAAACTTTGCTTCTTTGACATAGATGGAAAGAATTCTGGGTTCTCCCTCTACCCTTCTGAAATGTAAATACCCAGGGAGATAGTGCTCTGGTCTGGCTGGCACCTTGGGAGCTTAACCTAGGGACCTAGTCCTGGCTCTAAACTCTTGGGGAGGTGGGGGTGGGAGAGAAGAGAAGTTTTATTATCCTCTTGGATCAGAGCAGTTAACCAGATAAATGGTTATAGACCTAACTCTCATGGTATGTGGAAGGTAAAAATGCTTCTAAGGGAAATGAAAGCAAACATCCCCCAGCTTTATTTTTTTTATTTTTATTTTTTTTAAAGATTTTATTTATTTATTCATTTATCCCCCCCTTGCTGCTTGTGCTCGCTGGGTCAGCCAACCACGCCGTGCGGGCGGGCCTGCCCTCACCAGGAGGCCCCGGGAACCGAACCCGGGGCCTCCCATATGGTAAACGGGAGCCCCGCCGATTGAGCCACAGCCGCTTCCCTATCCCCCAGCTTTATATCATAGGGGCAGAAATGTGCTCAGGAGGCTAGGGGTTTTACAGGAGCATTGAGAAACCCAGGGCAGTTTTATTTCCCCACAGTCCATGTACATACATGAGGCACACTGGTCACAGGTGGGCAGACTATAGCAGGTTCTTGGTGAGCATCGCTGGCAAGCAGTGAAGGCAGCTGCCTGAGGGGAAGCAGAGTTCCCCCTCTCTGCCTATAGGTGGCACAGCTGGCCACTCTGGTCCCGGACTCTTCATCAACCAAGGGTGGTCTGAGACCAGTGAGCCAGTTCAGACTGCTGTTCAGGCCGCATTCATTCACCTGACAGATAGTCATAGAGCAAAATCCCGCCTGACGCAGCTCCAAACCCATGCACAGTCTCCCAGACAGCCTCCTGCTGGGACCCTCAAGCCTGCAGTTCCTAACTCGGAGACTACAGATGGATTTAGGGAGGACTTATGAGTCCCAGCATCTGGAACCCTGTTTGTGGGTTGAATTGTGTCCTCCAAAAAGATAACCCCAGTAGCTATAAATGTGACCTTACTTGGAAATAGAGTCTTTGCAGATGTAATCAAGTTAAGGTGAGGTCATACTGGATTGGGGGGCCCTAATGCAACCACTTGTGTCCTTATAAGGAGAAGGAAATACACATAAAGAGAAGAAATGAACACATAGAGAGGAAAGATGGCCATGTAGACGGAGGCAGAGGTTGGAGTTATGCTGCCACAAGCCAGTGAATGTCTGGGGGCTTCCGGAAGCTCGAAGAAGCAAGGAAGGATTCTCTAGAGCCTTCAGAGGGAGCGTGGCCTTGAATTCAGACCTTGAATTCAGACCTCTAGCCTCCATAACTGTGAAAGAATAAGATTTCTGCTGTTTTAAGCCACCTAGTTTGTGGCACTTTGCTACAGCAGCTCTGGGAAACAAATGTAACCCCCTTTTGAGGGGTTTTATCATATTTCAAAAGTGTCTCTGACCCAAAAGAGGGTAAGTCCTCTCTCACAATAGTGATGATTCAAACAGACCAAAACCTTAACAGCAAGATGTTGAAGACCCCCCAAAATTAAACACTGTATCCCCAGCACTTATTAGGGTGCCTAGCACATAGTAGGTGCTCAATAAATATGCATTAATAAATGAACAAAGAATAATCTGTCAAAAACAGACCAAGAAAATGCATCTCTAATGATATAATGTAAGTCAGTGAGAAAATTGAATCCAATTTATAGACATCAATTTTTTTACTCATCTGGGCAGGTGCACCACTTTTTAATGTCCATGAATAAATAGCATCACGATTGATTCCTTCATTCATCTCCTCATTCATTCATTGATTGGTTTAACAAATACTTATTGAGATTGAGCACCAACTCTGTGCCAGAACAAAGCTACGGAAGACTCAGCCTCAGCCTTCAAGCAGCTCCCAGTCCAGCAGTGCAGAGAGACCCATAAGGACTCATCATCATAATACTGGGTGGTAAGCACAGTGACAGGAGCTGTACAAAGTGCCGGGAATCCGAGGAGGGACCTTAAGTCTGTCTACCCCGCGGAGGGTCAGGGAAGGCTTCCCCGAGGGAGTGGCATTTGAGCTCAGTGTTGAAAACTGAGAAGCAGGTGGTCAGGTGGCTCAGGGGATTGGGGGAAAGGTTACCCCAAGGCAGGGCACAGCACAGCCTCCAGGAAGCTCTGTTTCAGCTTCCATTGCCTGGTTCTGGGCCCACACAGCAGGTGCTTCCCAAGTGTGGATTGCCAAATGAAGGGCAGCTCCTGACTCTGCATGGGGTGCTCCTTAGCTGGAAATTCCAGAGCACACAATCCAGCCCCCACTCCCTCACCCTAACCATTATTTTCCATGACTCCCCTCAGTGTACCCTTATCCCAGCAGGGCCTATTGGTTCACTCATTGTATCTGGAATAAATCTTATTCCAGCTTCCTTACCTTTACACACAGTGGTATCCCGTCCCCAACCAGCCAGTACAGACTGGGCCATCCTGCAAGGCTAACTTTTCCCCTAAAGCTTCAGTCCAGGCTACCTCTCCAAGCCCAGACAATCTGCAATTAAAAAACAACAACAAAGAATGTTTATCTTGTTAACCAGATTGTAAGCTTCTGAAGACAGAGACCATCCATTATTATTCCTTATCAGGAGACAACATGGTAGAAAGTAATGGTTCTCAAGTTTTATTGTGTATCAGAATCACCTGGAAGACTTGTTAAAACAGATTTCTGAACTCCATCCCAAGTGTCAGATTCAGTAGGTCTAGGGTCTGGCCGGAGAATTTACATTTCTAACACATTTCCAGGTGGATGCTGCTGTCCTGGGGAACATACTTTGAGAACCACTTTTATGGAAATAAACAGTTCTATACCCTGCTAGACCTGGGTTCTGATCTAGTTTCTGCGCCTCACTGGCTGTGTGGCCTAGGGCAAGTTCCTTAGCTTCTCTGGGCCTCTATTTCCTAAGGACACAGTAATACTGACTTTGCAGAGTTATAGGAGAACCCAGCTGGCACACAGTAGGTGCTAAATAAATGCCTGTTAATTGATTGGCTGATTGCCAGTTGGTACAGCACCTATTGAATACTTGTTGGCTGAGCCAAGTTGTTTCCCCCAATCAAGGGAATAAGAAACACCTCCATACCTCCCCCCAGAAAGCTGGTCTCTGTGCCATCAGAGGAATTTGATCTTTCCAGCTCCAATGGAAAAGGTGATGCTTCTCTCCAAACAATTGGGTTCTTCTTAATAAAACTTCTCTAGGCTCTGTCCTTTGTCCCAGAACACCCATAATTTAAATAATTATATTCTCATGGGTACATTGCTATCCAAAAATCTTAAAATAGAATATATCCACCAATTTGAATTTTTAATGAACACCTTTTAGCTAAAAATAGATTTGGGTTCTAAATGGGATGAGGGGGGGATGGGCACTTCAGCAATGTTCCCTTACAGCAGGTTAAGTGTTAGGTGGTCTGTATCAGTGTCTCTTTGTCTCTCTCACTGCCCCCTCTCCTCCCTCCTCCCTCCATCTCTTCAAGTCTCTTCAGGTCTTCTGAGAGAAGTCTTTCTTTGACCAGAGAGAAGGGTCCTCCCCCCTCCTCCATAGAACCACATTCACAGGCGTACCTACCAGAGACGCCTGCGGGGGGCAGGCTGTGCCAGATGGAGGCATTCTCTTTGAGCCCTGGTAGAGATTCTGCTGCAGTGGGGCCTCAGGGGGCAGGGTGGGGGCGGTGAGGGGGGTGGACCAGAGCAACACAGGGAGTCCTGCATCATGGGGCCTCTCTGTGAGCCGCCTCCCTGTGCAGCTCACGTTTACTGCCTCTCCTCTGTCACTAATGGCGGAAGTCATTTCTGTACCTGCTTCACCCGTGGGGCAAGTCCCCAGCTCAGGGCCCCTTCTCACTCAAGGCCTCCCATCTGGGCCCCTGAGTGATGCCAGTCTCACGGCTTGGTCTTTCCTTTGGTTTTCCACATGCAGAAAAGACAAAATGCACAGATGAGTGGGTTTCCCCAAAGGTCAAACTGACTCATCCGTACTCCCTCCTCAGGAGCCAAAGTCTCAGAAGCAGAGAAACCCTTGGTACCGCCCAAGATGCCTTTGGGAAGTGGCTTTGAAGCCCTGTGCCTTTGGCTTCTCCCCTCCCTGCTCTGAGCCTGTTTTCTCTGATAATAGTAACAATCAGGCAGGGGTACTGTGAGGATAAAACAGGTAAAGTGTGGGGCGTGGCCTGAGCACTCAACAAATGGTGGTGAAACAAAAGGGGAAAAAACGCTTATCTTCCCTGTCTCCCACCCAGTCTGCCCAGGAAGAGAGCAGGTTTGGGGCATGCCCTGCACTGAGGAGGAGGAAAGCGAGGCCTCCTTGAGAACCCCTGAGTGGGTGTGCAAGCTGAAGGTAAGGGCTGAAACGCTCTGGGAAACGAGGGACATGCTTTCAAAAAGGAGAAAGAGGTATATGAGGGAACACGCAGGGGAGAAGACCTTGGGGCAAAGAAGAGAAGAGGGGAATTCATACTAGTTTCTGCTGTGAGGTGGGCTAATTATGTCTTTTCCACCTCCCCATGAAGCGTTCAGTAAAGCCTCCGTTTTAATCAATGCACTGGAGAGCTAGCTCTTTTGGGGGATGCGTCGAGAGGCTGATTTTGCCCTCGAGTGAGCGCGGAGCACTAGGTCATGCCCAGGAGGCTCCTCTGGGTTATGCTACTGCCGTGAGTGTGATCTCCAACCAAAACTGAAGTGGGCGAGAATGAGAACTTTAATTTCTATTTCAAGACCCATCCCACCAGGCTGGTGGAAAATATTAACCTCGGGCTTTTTTGGAGTTCCTTCCCCACTTCCCCAGTTGTGTCAAGGTCCAGGAGGCTTATAGGGGCCAAGAGACTGGGAAGGGTCCATCTTGTTCCCATCCACCCATGCAGGGTATGGCTGAGGATCCCCTGGCCGGTCAGCCTGGCAGCCCTTGGAGGGACTTCCTGATGCACTGGGCACACAGGCTTTTCCTGGGTTCTGGCTGCTGTCCCCCACCTCCACAGCAGGCAGGGGGGCCAAAGGCTCCCTCCCCCTATAGCAGGGATTCTTAACCTTTTTTGTTCCACGGACCCCTTTGTCAGTCAGGTGAAAACCACGGACCTCTTACTAAGTCCACACTATACTGTGTATTATTTAATAAATATATCACACCCACACCAACATGTCCCCATAGGAATAATGGTTTTTTGAATTTCAAGTCAAGCTCACGGACCCCCTGAAATCTTTCCTCATGGACCCCTGGTTAAAAATCCCAGCTCTAGGACATCTCCTCTCCCTTCTTCCCTCCTCCTGACTGTGGGGCAGGTTGGAGATAAGAGGGAAAATCTCTTCTTCCTCAGGTTCTAGCCAAGACATTTTGGCTAGCCTCAATCCTCTCTCTTTTACTGATTCGAAGGCCTTCTAAGTTCCCCTGTGGACACAGCCTTTGAAACTCCAGTTGTCTGCTTTCCACCTGGCCACAGCCTCACAGTCATCCTCCTGAAGATGGGATGGGAGGGAAGAGGAGACATCTTTCCATGTTGGTTCATACAGCCCTTCTAAATTTTCTGTACTTGCGACACAGTATTCCATAATGGATAATACCACTTTTGTTGGTTTTGTTTTGTTTTGTTTTGTTTTGTTTTACCGGGAGGTCCCAGGGATCGAACCCAGGTCCCTCCATATGGGAGACGGACGCCCAACCAGTTGAGCCACATCCGACCCTGGTTTTGTTTGTTTTTAACCAGTCCCCTATTGATTGGGGTATTTGAAAAGGTTAATTTCATGAAGTATCACCCCATTCCATTATATCACCGTTATCACTGTAATGAGCCCCTCTGCCATGGCCATTGGCACACCTGGTTCAGCTGGATAGAGACCAGGGGCTAAGTCCTGAGCATTAGAGCTGGAAGGGACTATTTGAAGCTCTGCTCCAGCACCTTCCCAGCACAGGGAGGGGAAGGGACACATCCTGAGGCCTCACCCACCAGTGAGTAGGTGAGAGTGAAAACCCAGGTCCCTGAAATCCAGCCCAGGTTTTCCATCTTGCCAGAAAGATGGCAGCGAATCCTCAAAAGGGGTACCCCTGCTCTGAGCAAGCTCCTATGCCTGCCCTTCTTCCAGACCCCTGTCAGAAGCAGGATGGCATTGTTGGAGGTGGGGAGCCCTCAGAGTCTCAACGCCTCCCCAGGGAGACACGTGTGGCTCTTGTTGGAGAGACAAATGGTTTCATGTGGCATATACTGCTCCACATGTATATGTTGGACGTCCTTCCGTGTCAGGACGTATAGCCCTACTTTATTCTCTTTCTAGCTTCACAGCATTCCACAGTATGGATAATACCATGATGTTTGTGTTTGTTTTAACCAGCTCCCTAGTGATGGTCATTTGCATTGTTTCCAAGTGCAACTCTTGCTGCTGTGAAAGTCCTTTCATGCCTCCTGGGCACCTGACTCCATACTTTTTAAATAACTTTCACACCCACATGGTGGGCAGGGTAATGGGTGTCCTGACTTTGTGGCATTAGGCCCAGGAAAGGGGGAACTTGCCCACAGTCGCACAGTCAGTTTGTACAGGTGGCGGCTCTGACCTAGCACTCGCTGAGTCCCAGGTGATCTCCCCTAAGAGTCCTCTATGCTTAGGTCCAGCTTGGGCTGGCCCGGGCTTTTTGTTTGTTTATTTCAAATGGCCCAGAAGAGGTAAGTGTGTAAGCTGTGCCAGGCCCTGTGAGGCCAAGAAGGGAGAGGCCATTGATGAGCTCCCATGTGTGGGCACCCAGGGAATAAAGTAGCTGGCACCATCTCCCTGGCTTACGAAGCACATTCACACCCAAGATCTCAATCTCATCTTCGGGGGTCGATATTACTTTCTTCATCTAGAAATGAGGAAACTGCAGCATGGAATGGAGATTTATGCAAAATCACACACCAGGAGTCCTGGAGCCAGGACCCTGTTCTTTACAAGCCCATGTATTATTACCACTGAAAAGAAAAATAGCATTGCTAGAAGTGTGCAAAACTGAAATTGTAACTACAAAAAATAACAACATTGTGAAAATATTGAAAAAAAAAACTGAAAGAACTCTTGCTGATGACCATGGGCACATTATCTCTTCTCTCTGAACCTCTCATTTTTAAAGCGATAATGATAACGACAATAACCACAACAATGATAATTGATACTGAGCACCAACTTAACAGCCATTTGCAAGTCTGAGCCTCCCCTGCAGGTTTGCATTCAAACATACATATTTAATATGGATACAATCATAGGAAACACACAGTCTTATTTTCTTATTTTTCACTTGACGTTATCTCACAAGCTTTTTTCCACTTGGCTACGAGGACTCAACTATCACCATTGCAGAGGCTGCATTCACCCAGGTAAATTAACTTCTGTCCCTGGTGCTGGAAATTGACTGCCACTATTTGGGCTGATGCTGCAGAAAACAGCTTCAGAGAGATTCCCTTAAATCAGAGCTTATCTGAAGCCTTGAGACCCTGAGCTCCTGCCTTCCCCAGGCTGTGTGCACCAAACCTCCCCACCCTCTGCCCTGGCGCCGGTTTCTGCACTTGCCTCACCCAGGGCCTGGGATGGAGCTGAGTCCTTGCCCTGACAGCCTTCTGGAAGGTCTGGCTTGCTCAGAACAAGCTGGTTGGGAAAAGGACTAAAGAGATCTTCCCTTGGTGGCACCCTGACCCCTCCTGAGACCATGTGCATTTATGCTCCATGCCCCTAACTCAGAAAGTTTTTCTTAAATCTAACCTCAAATCTCATTTCCTCTTCTTTCTCCAAAGGACATAAACTTTGGGGGGGGGGGCGTGAACTCTGTGAGAATCTCTCCAGAAGGTGGAGGAAAGCATAACACTGTCTTTACAATTTCTCCAGGTTCTTGCACCTCTTAAACCAATCCGGAATCAGGGCAAGGAATACAGCTTAGGATGACATCCTCTTCTGGGACCCCTCCTCGCTGCCTTGCATTATTCCCTCACCATATATTTTGATTCTGAAAGTGCCTCTTTTTCAACCTGGGGTCCCACCCGTTCTACGCGTTCCCCTGAGGGTTGCTGTAAGGTTGTAATTAAGCAAGGGAGATGGGGCTGGGGCTGGGATCAAGGGGTTCAAGTTCTGCTTCCTCACTTGCTAGCATTGTGACCTTAGCTCAGTCTTGGACCCTCCCTGGGCCTCAGTTTCCTCTTCAGAAAAGTGGGAGGAATTATAACCTGCACTTAGCAAGGGTGTGGGGATGTCCATTAGTGAAAGCACCTATGAGCACCTCTGCCTGCCTGGGACCTTTTTTTTTAATAAACTTTTTATTTTGCAATGATTGTACATTTACAGAAAAGTTGCAGAGATAATCCAGAGAGTTCCCATACACACCTCACCCAGTTTACCTAATGTTAACATCTTAAGTCACCATGACACTTCTGTCAAAACTAATAACCTAGCATTAATGCATTACTATTCACTGAATTCAACACATTATTTCACCAGTTTTCCCACTAATGTCCTTTTTCCAGGCACCTCTTTTGAAAATATTCCGAGCCCTCCCCAAGGTAATGCTCTTCACTGCGTTTCGTGCAGTTGGAGTGTGGGTTTGCTTCACTCTGTCCCCACTAGGATCCTCCAAGCTAACTACGTCCACCTGCACCATGCCCAGACCTCACACTCCGGACCCCGAACTGCCCATTCCGAGCCCACAGGCACCCTCCTTCCTTCTTCTGCGCCCCGCATCCTCCCCACCAAAAGGCAGCGTGCCCTCCCACTCACCCAGCGTGGCCTCCTTCCTCCCCCAGTGCATGCGCTTAGCGAGCAAACACATAGCATCCCCGCATTCAATCTGGGGGCGCGGGCCGCCCCTGCTGGAATCGGGACCCAGCGTGGCCCGGCCCGGCGAGCTCCTCGCAACCCCCTGGGGGTCCGCAGGTGGTGGAGCAGGGCGGGATAGTGGGAGAGCTGGCGGGCAGGCGGGGCGGGGCCCGCGGGGGGTGGGGCGGGGGCCTGACTGCCGGGCCGGGCCGCGCAGCAGAGAGGGACAGAGGCGCGGGAGGCGCACTGAGCCAGCTGGAGCCCGCGCCCGCGCCAGCGCCCGCGCCGCCATGCCCTTGGCCTTCTGCGGCAGCGAGAACCACTCGGCCGCCTACCGGGTGGACCAGGGCGTCCTCAACAACGGCTGCTTCGTGGACGCGCTGAACGTGGTACCGCACGTCTTCCTGCTCTTCATCACTTTCCCCATCCTCTTCATCGGTGAGCGCGCCCGGGAGGAACGGAGCGGGGTGGGGGAGGAGAGAGGCGGGGATGGAGGAGGAGGCGGTGCTGTGCACCGCACCGCACCGCACCGCTCCGCAACCCCTTCCGGCCCCGCTACCGCCGCTCGCTTCCCTCCCGGAGTCCCCGGTTCTGTACTCTGTTCCCCGGTCCCCGCATTCGCACGCCCGCACATCCCCTCCCTTGCCTGGCGGCCCCCAGCTCCACCGCCTGAACCCGCGCCGAACACAGAGAACGTTCCTGAACCCCAAGTTTCGCCCCCGCAGGGCCGCAGTTGGGATGGGGAAAGGGGAAAGCAGAGGTCTCCGCACGCGCAGGAAAGATCGGGAAGGGGGTCGCGCTGCGCCTCGGTGGCTCGGCATAGTGAGCCGTGGTCACCCCTCCCCCAAGGTACCCTCCTTGACGTCGCAGCCGGGCCGAGGGGGGAGGGCGTCCTGCGCTTCAGAGGCCGGGAAGAAGGCCCCGCGAACCCCTGCGCTTTCCCGGGCTGAGCCAGGCGACGGCCATTCTGTCCAGCGATGGTCCTGGAGCCCCGCACGTTCTGGGCGAGGAGAGGCGAGCCGGGGACTTGGGTCCCCTTCCGCTGCTACCCGACCCGGGCGCGACTCGGGGGCGCGCAACTTGTCAGCTCCGTAGCAGAGTAGCCCCTCCTCGCGGGCGCCGGGACCCCCGCGGCGCCCACCGCGCAGATCCGGATCCGAAACCATCTGCAAAGTTGGGCGCCGCTGCTAGGACAGCCGAGCGCGCGTCTGTACTCGGCTCCCCCTTCGCTGCGCTTCAAGATCTCAGATTCCCCAAGCCGGCAGGTTCTGCCAAATCACAGGGTGCCCCCTGCTTCCCCAAAAGGTGTTGATTTACTTTAAGAAAAATGAACTTAAAATTCATATAAAATATTTGGGAGGAAAAGGAAGATTATCATAAAATCAAATTTAAACGAGGAAGGTGCTGCACAAACAAATGGTTGCTAGCTATTGACAAAGGCAGACTAGACAGAAATAGGAAGGAAGCATATGCAACATATATTCATACATGTATCAAAAACTGCACTAGCCTTTACACCTCTGTTCCCAACCAAATGGTTTTCTTATCTGATGACTTGTCCCATGCGTGGCCAGCCTATAAAATGGGGTAACTGCACAGGTGGGCTTGCACAAGTACGGGTTTCATGCTTGGGTATTTAGTTCACATTATCCAGGTTCTGCGATCCTCGTGCAACTTTGTGCAAATGTGCACAATCCCCCCCCCCATGGCGCACCCAATGCAGGTGGGTCCCTCCTGGGGTCCATGCACTGTCCTCCGAGTGGGCCAACCTCTTGGCCTCTTGCGGTCTCTCTCTGCAGGATGGGGCAGTCAGAGCTCCAAGGTGCACATCCACCACAGCACGTGGCTCCACTTCCCCGGGCACAACCTGCGCTGGATCCTCACCTTCATGCTGCTCTTCGTCCTGGTGTGTGAGATTGCAGAGGGCATCCTGTCTGATGGGTGAGTGGCGGGCTGAGGACTCAGGGCAGTGGATCTGCTCCAGGGTGCTTCCTGGAGGGCCCAGGGAGACCCCAGCTCAGCTAAACTTTATGAGCCGGCTTCCTTTGCTAATTAAGCCAGCAGCTCTTTACCCAGCTTCTCTTGTGTGCCAAGCTCTGTGCCAGGCACTGGTGACAGGGAAACAAGTGAGACCCAGACCCTGCCTTCAGTCCAGGGCAGTTGGGGAGCACGGACCTGCATGCCAAGGCCCACTGAAATAATCCCAGAACTATTAGAATGCCCCCAACTCCCGTGGAAGATGCAAGACTCTTCCACATGCTGCTGGAGTTACCTTCTTGTGAAAGAAAAACAAAACAAAGCAAAACAACAATTTAAGCCTGTTATTCACTCTTGCTTAAAATTCTTTGTTCGTTCCTGGTTGTTTGTAGATGAAGGGCCAGCTCCTCAGCGGGGCACCCGGTGTCCTCACAGGCAGCCCACCTGCCTCTAGCCTCATTCCCAAAGGCCTTCTCCCTACACCCAGCTTTGTCTGGGCCTCACAGCACCTCCTCACACCTCTGCTACCACGCAGGTTACATGGTTAAATTTTATCTAATGGCAAAACTGTCTCCCCCTGAGTCAGCACATCAGGGCTGGAATTTGGGTCTTAATTCATTTTTGTATTCAGAGTGCCTGTCATAAAACAAAGCTCAATAAATATTTATTGAGCCCTTGAGAGAATAAAATGAAATAATGAATCAAGTAATCTGGGAGAAGAGGAGGGAGATACTGTTTCTGATTAAGAGGTTGGGCAGGCTTTTCTTGGATGAGGCAGACTTCTGAGCTGAGTTTGGAAAAATGACTAGGGTTTGGAAAGGCAGAGGAGTGGACAAGAGGGAGGACTGGTGGTGCTGCCAGAAGAGCCAAGGCCCCGAGGAAAGCAGGAGGGTGGGGAGCAGGCATCTGGCAGGAGCAGGGGAGTGATGGAGCCCAAGACTTGGACATCAGGGTAGGGGTATCTCAAGGAGGGCCTTGAATGCCAGACTGCGTGTTTGGGTTGGAGTTGGCCAGCAGTTCAGGGCTCTGGAGCAGAAGAGAGAAGCAATCGGTGTGACACTTGCAGGAGAGAAACTGCACAGGGGGTGTCCAGGCAGGTTGGAGGCAGGGAGAGACTGAAGGTAGAAACAGCACTTATGAGGTGGTAGCCATAGTCTAAGTGAGAGATAACTGCAGCTAGAAATGGCATCTCGGCAGCGGGGCAGCCATCTCACTGAGGAAGAATCTGCAAGGCTCGCTGACCGCCCGGGTGAGGGGCTGGTGGAGGGGCACGAGTATCCAAGGTCCAGCCCCTCAGAAGCAGAATCAGACTACGCCAAGGCTCTACTTCTGCCAGCCCCAACTCTTGCAGCCAGCGGGCAGAGGGATGATGTAGGGTGCCCCGACCCCACCCCACCCATCCTCTACGTTCCTGCATCCTGGCTTCAGCAGTAAGTCTCTGATAATGGCTTGCCTTGATAATCGGAGGCCCCCAGACCAGCAAGGAAGCCAGAGGGCACACTGCGACCTAATCAACGGGTGACAAATCTACCTCCCATTCCCCCCTGCCCCCACCCCCAATGCCCCTTCCAAAGCAGCACAAATGCTAGAGAGGGGAAAGATGCCTTGTAAGCCTTCAAACTTAAAATATGAACCGGTTGAAAATGAGCCAGAGAGGAAAACAGCCTGGAGCTCTAATCACTGCTGCTCCGTGCCAGCTGTGGGACTTTGGACGCGCCATCCGCCTCTCCAGGCCTCGCTTTCTTTACTGGTGAAACAGCATCATCACCCCTGCCTCGCCTGCTGCAGGGGGCCATGGAGGATGAAATGAGGGCAGAGGCATAGTACAGCGTGGCAGAGCCCTGGGCAGCAGTCAGACCTCTTGATTGCATCAGCCCAGAACTTGGGGAACTGGAATGAATAAGGCCAGGGAGCCCCTTCTGCCTGCTGCCCAGCAGCCCCTCCTGTGTGGGGCTGCACCTGCACCCCAAACCTCTCCAGCTGAGTGCAGATGGCTGTCTCCTCCCCAGGAGCAGGTGGGTCCTGCACTTGGCACTTTTCCCCTGGCCTTTGCTGACTTCCATCCATGCAGGCAGACATCGGGGCAGGGCGTGGAAAGGGGGCAGACAGGAGAAGTCATGGCCCCTGCCCTTTTGGCACCCCTAGTCCCCCTCGCCTAGGTTTCCAGGCCTGTCTGGAAGTCAGGGTGGGGAGGGCAGGTGGGAGTGGGGGCTGGTTAAGGCAGTGGTTTTCAAACTCGAGTTCTATTTGGGGTGGGCCTCATTTAGTGATTAAGGCTTCTTCAACCTGTAGGGTTTCCTGTCTTCCTTTGGGTATTATTTCTGTGTGTGATGCTCTGAATTCAGAACAACAAAGTAATATAGCAGCCAATGCAGTACATGCAGCGAGGCAGACTTTAAAAAATTCTGTAACTAGACTATGTTCCCAGACCACCATATGTTTTGAGATACTCTGGATAAAGCCCTTAGATAAAACTTTTGCCTGATTTCTTTCAGATTCAGTGTACATGATTCTATTTTATTAAGTCATGCCATGAAATATTTATTCCAACTATAGTTAATCCTCATCTTATTTCATATTATAAAATGTTTACCACTTCATTTGTAATAATTCTGCAAAACATGGGGCGGGGTAGATTTTTGGTGTAGAGCCTTGCAGTCTACGCCTTTAGCTTTAGCCACGTGTCCTAATGGAGATGTGATGTAAGTGTAAGGCATGCTGGATTTTGAAGACTTAGTTTTTAAAAAAGGGAATATAAAATGACTCAATAATTGTGTAATATTGATTACATATTAAAATAATATATATATATTGGCATAAATAAAATACATTAACATTTTAAAAAATGTTTACACTTCTACATCCATTGCAAAAAATAAATAATTTATTTAAACTTATGATATAACATTTTAAATGTCAACTTTAAAAATGTGTGAGAGAAGATAGAGATTTTCAAAATTGTTTCAAGGAGTACAGAAGCAAGAATTTGGAGGACGCCTGGCTGGGTGTTGGTTGATCCCATTGTCCTTGCCAGTGGTGGACTGCTCTCTGGCCTTCTCTCTCCCTGTAGCTCCATGGTCAGTTTGAAGACCTTTTGCTGAGAGTAACAAAATAGCCACTAATCAAGGCTTAACGAATACTGACACAGTGTCACTGAAGATATCTGGAGATCACCTTTTCTAGGGTTGGTGGCTCAGTGATGTTATCAGGGGCCCAGCGTCTGCCCATCTTTCTACTCCACCACATCCTCTGTGGTCATCCTTATTTTCCCCCATGGTGGCAAGACAGCTGCGCAGCTCTGGGTGTCACTTAGCAAGGGACAAGAACAAAGGGGGCATGTTCCTCATGTGCCTCTTTCTTATGAAGGAGGTCATCCTCTGCAGACTTTCCTTTGCTGTCCTAAGCTGGAAGTGGATTGCTTAGTTACATGCACCAATCGTGACCCATTCCCTGGGAACGAGTGCATTCTTGCTGGAGCAAGTTGTGGTTCTCTTAGCAAGGAAGGAAGGGAGACTGCTGCTTGGTGAACATCCCACACTGGCTCTACGCCTATTTTTTAGTCCTGCCAGGCCACATGGAGTCCCAACATGACTCTCCTCATGTCCATTTTCCCTATCTGTTGAACTTCTGCTCATCCTCCAAAGTCCAGTCTGGTGCCACCTCCTCTGTGAAGCTTCCCCTGGTTGCCCACCCCCAACTTTGTGCTCCTTCAGCTATCTGTCCATCTGAGGAACCATTTCCCTAGACTATCTGGTCAGACCATTAGCTCTGGGTATGGTTGACCCCTCCTGACCATCAGCTTCTCGAGGGCAGGGACCCTTAGCACTCTGAATGGAACGAATATCGTAAGCAAGGGTAGCACAGAGGTAAGAGCTTATAGGAGGCCGTCTGGGAATGGAGAGGGTTCTGACATTGCTGCAGCAGAAACAGCAGGCTGGACAGTGCTGGAAAAGTGGCTTGAGGCCACAGCACTTGGTCCTTTGGTACCAGGCTGAGAAGTGTGGGTTTTGCTGTCTGCAAGAGGAAGCCAACTCCGGTGAGCCTCCTTTCCATCTTGGGGGAGCCTGAGGTCTGGGAGAGAGCACTGGTCCTACAGGCCTTAATCTCCAGGCCAGAGGCACTCACCCCAGAGGCACCCCAGAGTTAAAGTGCGGAGGGGGGTGAGCTCATATTGGCTTCCCCAATCCCCCATCCCAAGGGAGGAAACAAAAGCAATAACCTTGGGCATGCTATTTAACCTTTCTAAGCTTTAGTTTCCTCAACCTTAAATGGAGATACTAAGAATACCTACTTCATGCAGTTTTATGAAGATGAAATGTGTTAATATACAAGTGCTTAGAACAGTGCTCAATAAATGTGGACTATCTTTAGTGTTGTTATTTCACCACCTGGGGAGGGGTGCCAATGCTAACTTATGCTCTTTGTGGTAAATGGTGTACAGTCCCCTCTATTACCCAAGAGATCCCCCAGGGACAGAGGGACCCAGCTGTGTTCACTCCCAGAGAGAGGGCCGTACGTTCCAAAGCCCCAATAGCAACGCTGCCTGGACTCCCCGGCCCCTTCGTTAATGGGCATGTTTGGGGTATGAGCTGTGAGTAGAGCTCTACATTGAGTAGAGTTGTGGATGCCATCTGGAGGGCCTACTATGTGCTGAAAGCCCTAAGCATGAGCCATGGGGCTGCTTTCATGGAGTACTCAGCATACCCACAACTTGTCTGTCTCTCTCTCGCCCCCATCTCAGGGTGACCGAATCCCGCCATCTCCACCTGTACATGCCAGCTGGGATGGCATTCATGGCCGCTGTCACCTCCGTGGTCTACTACCACAACATCGAGACCTCCAATTTCCCCAAGCTGCTTATCGGTAGGGGAGGGGTCAGGGGAGGAAGGGGTGGAGGGATGGGTACCTTCATTCATTCCTTCAGTTAATGTTTACAGGATCTGCTATGTGCAGGGCACTGTTCTGGGTGCTAGAGATTCAGAAGGAAGAAGAATAAGCCCCTGCTTTCATGGGGCTTAGGATCTGGTGGAGGAGACAGATGAACAAAGAAGATAGATAGATAGATAGATAGATAGATAGATAGATAGATAGATAGATAGATAGATATGATAGATATAGATAGATATAGATAGATATGATAGATATAGATAGATTGATAGATATGATAGGTATAGGTAGGTAGGTAGATAGATAGATAGATAGATAGATAGATAGATAGATAGATAGATAG
>JAKSZT010007815.1:31845051-32044019 GCA_026826555.1 Tolypeutes matacus
GATAGATAGATAGATAGATAGATAGATAGATAGATAGATAGATAGATAGATAGAATCTACTGATAGCTTTTGATGTTTATCTGCCCCAGACCTGAGCTCTGGAGAGAATGAAAATATTAACAGCTAGTGTTCAAAAAGCACCTACTGTGTGCCAGGTTCACTCTGCCAAATGCCCTCTATACATTGCTCACAACAACCTTTGAGGTGGTACTGTTAGTATCCCCATTTTATGGATGAGAAAACTGAGGCCTAAATAGGTTACATGACTTGCCCAAGGTTGCCCAACTGTTAAGTCACAGAAGCAGGATCTGAGCTGGGGTGTCTGGCTGCAGGGGCCCAGCTCTAACCACTATGCTGCACTGCCTCACAGGGCTGTGACTCTCACTTTGTCTTTATCACCCATTCCCCCAGGCTCCCTGAGGAGCATCATCATGCTGTCGTGGGCTTGTGGACTTGTGGACTCTGGATTGAATGGCTGGAGATCTGGGCCCTTACCCTCTCTCTGTTACTAACTTACTGCAAGATTTAACAGTTCATCTCTCTCTGTAAAATGATAGGGCTGAATCAAATGACCTTTAAAATCTTCCCAGCTTGGAAATTCCACGAGGAAGTCATTATAGCATGGAGTTTATGTGCATGTGCTCTGGCATTAGGCTAGCCCAGGCTGTGTGACTTTGGATCAGTTACTTAACCTTTCTGAGCCTTGATTACTTTGTCTGTTAAGTTGGGGGTGACAGCAGAACTTCCCTCATAAGGTTATTATAAGGAATAAGGAAAAAATGAAATAATGTATTAAAGGGCTTACTTGGCACAGGGCCTGCAACTTAAACTCAAAAATTAACTTTCCTATTCTTCTTATTTATTATTTAGGGAAGTTTGGCTGACCAGCTTGACTTTTAGGATTAGTGATGTTTCTGAACATGCCTCTCATGAATGTTTTATTTTTGTACCGGGGATTGAACCTGGGACCTCGTACGTGAAAAGCAGGTGCTCAACCACTTGAGCTACATCTGCTCCCTCATGAATGTTTTAATGTATTGCATCATCTCAGAGTTACACGCTCAGATGTAGTCACACAGGCTCAGCCCCTTACTCAGAAATTGCACACTCACACCCATAACACTGGGATGTCTGTGCACACACACCTCCCTCTCCGACACACTGGCACACGTGTGAGCATGTGCACACACGTCCTCCGCGCCCTCCTCTTTCTCCCGGGCAGCCCTGCTAGTCTACTGGACCCTGGCCTTCGTAACCAAGACCATCAAGTTCGCCAAGTTCTATGACCACGCCATCGGCTTCTCGCAGCTGCGCTTCTGCCTCACGGGGCTGCTGGTCATGCTCTATGGGCTGCTGCTCCTCGTGGAGGTCAACGTCATCAGAGTGAGGGTAAGTGGGTGCTCCCCGCCCTCTCCCACACCTGGGCCACGCACAGACCTGCCCCTGGGAGCGGCTTCCACCCTGCTTCTTAGCCAAGTCCAAGAAGAAGCCACCTGGTTCTGCACCTCCCGGAAAGGGGAGCTGAGGGCAGTGAGAGAGGTCTAGGAGAAGCATTCCATCCCGGCCCAGTGGCCCTCCACCCAGGCTCCCTGATGGCAGGTGTTAGCTGAGGTGGAAGGCTTCCGAGTTTAACCCCGCAGAGAAAAGAATAAGCTTCAGTACCCATTTCTCCAATTGTTCTTTTTTGGTGGGGGGGGGGTGGGGGACCTGTTTTGTTTAGATTTATTTGTATTTATATATTTTTAAAATTTATTGAAGTATATCACTCATACATGAACACACATAAACAATAAGTGTATAGTAATAGTTGTGACCTTACAAAACAAATATCCATAACATCATACAAGGCTCTCATACCTCACCCTACCACCAATACAATACTCACGTGTATACATAGAAGAGTAAGCGTGACTGTATGCGTCTTTTGTTTTGTTATCCTTTTTGCTTCCCCCTTCCCTCTGTCCTCCCCATCTCAGAGTCACCCTTCCCCATCCCCCACTCCTACTTCCCCAGGTAACTCAGATTATCAACTTAATATGTCTCTTTCTACACTTTGTGTTAATATAATACTATACAGATCTAGCAAAACATATTCCTTTAGGTTGTTTTTCTCAATACAGATAAATAAATATACTGAGCTATTCCTCCCTCAATGTTTGTTTTATAAAAATGGGATCATATTAAACATAGTTTTCTACATCTTGCTCTTCTCACCCAACAAATATCTCTTAGGTCTCCCTCCAATTCATCTGATAGGGTTCAAACTCAGTCGTCTTCATGGCTGCATAGCCTTCCATCATGTGGATGAGTCTTAATTTATTCAGCCACTACCCTGTTCATGGGCATTCACTTTTTTGCCAAGTTTTTCACAAATAATGCTGTATTAAACATACTTATATCTTTATGTGTCACTGCTCTTATTTCCATGGGAGAGAGTCCAAGGAGTAGACCAAAGGGTCTGTGTAATTTTTATTTTAATTGGTGTTGCAGATTGCCTTCCAGAAAGGCCATAATCTACTAACAATGAATGAGAGAGCCCTTTCCCTACCTCCCAGCCACAATGGCGATTATAGCTCTTTTTAATTTTGGCTGGTCTGATGAGTGTAAGTGCTACAGTAATTTACATTTCTCTATCTCCCCTGCTTTTAGTTGGTGACTCACAAGGCACATTACCTTTCACATTCCCTGTCTCAACTGGCAACCCTGTGATGCCAGGGCCACCCTCTTCTTAAATAAGGAAACATTTTAGTTGAGACTTTTCCAGAGTCACCTTGCTAGTAAGTGGAAGAGGCAAGATTGGAACCCAGGTCTGCCTGATTCAAGGTTCTGCAACCCTGACGTGAAACCTGGTAGTGTCCTCAGATGGGGGGAGAGGACTGGATAGGGGAGATTCCTGCTCCTCCCCAACCCTACTGAAAGTGCAGCCAGAGGGATTCAGGGTAGACTTCCATGAATAGTCACCAAGTCAGAAGTCCCTGGCGTTGGTGGCAAACAGGTGTTGGAGGACCCTTTTCTTGGTCTTAACTGTTAAAGTTCGGGTGGGAGGTCACAAGCCCAGATCCTTGCCAGGATGGGGTGGAGTAGCTTGGGAAGTTGCATTCACCCATCACTAGTGGCCCATGTGCCCCACAGAGATACATCTTCTTCAAGACGCCGAGGGAGGTGAAGCCCCCTGAGGACCTGCAGGACCTGGGGGTGCGCTTCCTGCAGCCCTTCGTGAACTTGCTGTCCAAGGGCACCTACTGGTGGATGAATGCCTTCATCAAGACTGCGCACAAGAAGCCCATTGACCTCCGTGCCATCGGGAAGCTGCCCTTCGCCATGAGGGCACTCACCAATTATCGGCGGCTCTGCGAGGCCTTCGACGCCCAGGCGGTCAGTGGCAGCAGGGCCAGGCCATCCATTCTCTACCCTCCAGTTTAGAGTCACAGACAAAGACCCCAGAAGGCATCAGGTCAAACCCTTGGTGGGGCAGGTTGGGAAACAGGCCTGGGGACAAATCCAAGACTGAAGATTCATAGGAAGTTACACTGGAATAGTCCTTGCAGGTTAGGTCATCTGGTCCAATACCCTCATTGTCCAGGTGAGATGCAATCTGCCCAGAGCTGGTTCACAGCTGGTAGTTGGCAGAGCCAGTCACCTGACTCCCAGTCCATTGCTCCTTCCTCTGCCTATGCCCTTGCACCAAGATAGGCATAGAGGCAGACGTGGTGGCAGGTAGTCATGAGTGAGTGTGCCACGTGCCACTACCTTTCACTCCCTCATCACAGTGCTGTGTTCTGCACACAGCCTCTGACCAGCTGTGTGACCTTGATCAATCCTATCCCCCTCTAGCCTCAGCTTCCCCATCTGGACATGTTGCCATTGCTAGGGCCCACCCAACCATGTACCTGGTGATTCCATAATTTCTTTCTGGAGTTTGCCTGTTTGCAGCAGATGTAGCCACTGGGTTTCTGCAGGCAACGGGAGGCCGGGCCCTGCTGTGAATGGACCCTCAACCACTCTGACCTGGCTATGGGTCTCTCTGGGCAGCGGAAGGATGCACAGAGCACGCAGAGTGCCCGGGCCATCTGGCAGGCACTCTGCCATGCCTTCGGGAGACGCCTCATCCTCAGCAGCACTTTCCGCATCTTGGCTGACCTGCTGGGCTTCGCTGGGCCACTGTGCATCTTCGGCATCGTGGACCACCTCGGGAAGGAGAACCGGGTCTTCCAGCCCAAGGTAGGCTGCTCCAGGGATAGGGCAGAGCACCCTCTGGAGGACTTTTAATCGTGTGTGCAGGAGGCCAATGTGTGTGAGCCGTGACCACACAGGAGTGGCTTCTCACACAAAGCTCTTGGCAATATCCCTCTCCAGAGGATGCTCTGCATCTGGTCAAAAGAAATGCTAAAAGGCAAGCTTGCATCTTAATTGATTTTATGGTGCCCTCTTCTTTTCACCACACCATCACCACCAGTAATACCTCTTCTGGTTGTTGGTAGTAATTCAGAAAGCTGAAAGAAATGCATTTGTTTACCCAGTTTCTAGAGATTCTGTGATTTGTTGAATTTGTTGGCTTTCTTTTTTTCATGTCAACTTAATATACTCTAAATGACTTTTCGGGGATTCTGTCTTCTTTAGCTCTATATATCCAAAGCACTTTTATCAGTTAAGATTAGGGTTGGCTGAAAGTGACAAAAAACCCTAAATAACAGTAACTTGAACATAAATATTAATGTCTATTTCACACAAATAAATCTCAAAGGTAAGCAATGGAGGGCTAGTATGGTGGTGGCTCCATGAGCTCTATTTTTTTTCTCCATCATCTTTAGCATGGAACTTTTCACCTCATTATCCAAAATGGCTGCTTGAGCCCCAGCAATCAAGTCACATTTTCAGCCAGCAGGAAGGTGGAAGGGATGCCCACATCCCATTGGCCGGAATTTAATCATATGACTACACTCAGGTGCAAAGGAGGCTGGGCAATGTATTCTTACTCTAGGTACTCATATGCACAATTAATAATCAAAGTTTCTATACTAAGGAAGATGATGGGGAGGTGTATTAGAAAACAATTGGAAGTGTCTGCCTTAGTCTCTCTCCTGGCTCTTTGTACATAGTAGAGGGTCAAGAACTGTGTGTTGATTGGGTTTCCGGTATATTGAGTGAAGTTGAGGTGTGTTGAGTGAATTTGACATGGAATGAGACGGTTGAGTTGATTATCATAAAGCCCTGGGATAGAATCCATAGGTGAGCCCTAAAGATCCTATGGGTAATTGGAGTAGTTTCCAGGGGCATGGACCAGGAGCTGGTATTTGTCCTGGGGGGACTTTGATTCTAGAAAAGGAATCTAGCCTCTGGTCTTTGTGGAGGCAGGCACTGCTCATGAAGCAACTTGAGATTTTAGTGCTGGTGCTCAGAGAACAGAGGGACACAGGGGTCCCTGGAGATCTCAAAGCCATGAAACTTGAATTTTCTACTCGCTAAAAAGACAGGAGCCTGCAGGCTATCCGACTCCCTCAGGTGTAGCTGGCAGCAGGAGTAAGGAGAAGTCGGGAGACCTGGCCAGCAGCCCTAGCACTACCACTAACATGCGAGTCACTTTGCTTCTCCGGACTTCAGTGTTCAGGATTCTGCAAAAATGTCTTAGGGGCTGCTGCTGGGGTTGGGGGTGGGGAGGCAACACGGAAAACCTCAGCAGGTAGGGCTTTGTCTCCTCTGATTCCAAACAACATTCAAAGCTGCTTCCTGTTTGATTAAAATTTCTTTTTTTAAAAAAAGGGCTCATGGCTTAAAAACATTTGAAATCCATTAGACTAGATGATATCCAATGGCCTTTCCAACTCTAAAGATGCTATAGCTGAAATTTGTTGGACAAAAGAGGGTTTCTGAGGGTTTATTTTTTCCTGCCTGTGGCAATAGCATCCACTCTGGGGGAAGGGGTGTCTTTATTTGTTTTTTGATTGTTCCTTTGCTGCCACTTGGGTTTAGACAGTCACTTAATGGAAAACATCTCACCCCTAATAAGACTCGGAGTTTTATTTTCCCAGTAAGGACTTCATTTTAACCTCTTAACCACAAACAAGCAGTCCCAAATGATGCAGAGAATTAGCAGTAAGGGATCTTAATAATTTATGGCACCCCCTTGTGTAATGTCATTCATCTCACGAGCTCCCAACTCACAGAGAGCAGTTAATCCTCAGGAGGTTTATATTAATTTTTTCTGGGGATCTAATTAATCATCTGCACAATTTTGGTCAAGAATATGAGGCACTCCAAATCTATTTGTCTGATTTATTCAGCAAACATTTATTGAACCTTGCTCTGTGCCAGGCCTGAGTTAGGATACAGAGGCAATGATAAAGATTATCAAACAATAATGACTACTTATTGACTGCTTAAAACGAACCTGACTTGTACAAGACTTATCCATGTATTATCTCATTTAGTCCCTAAAGCAGCCCTTTGAGATAAGTTGTGTGGTGGTGTTGTTTTGAAACAGCTTTATTGAGTTATTGTTTACAGAGCATACAGTTTATAAAGTAGGTATTCTTATCCCCATTTCACAGATGAGGAACTTGAGGCTCAGAGAGGTTATATAATTTTCCCGAGTTTCTCAACCAGTTAGTGACAGAGTCAGAATTTGAACCCAAGTCTCTTTCAATAGTCAGTTGCTAAATTGACTATTTTTATTACTAAGCCATCACCTCTGTCTCCAAGGTTTGTGAAATGCAATGGGATAGAGAGAAATTTAAATAAAATATTTGTACATAGTATGATAAATACTACTATTTGGAGGCATATACAGGGAACTTAGTGACTAACTCAGTGAGTGGTTATGGAAGGATTCAGAGAGGAGGGGGTGTTTGAATGGGGTCTTGACAGATGAGTAGGAGTTGGCCAGGCTGGGATGGTCAGATTTCTTGCTCAATTGAGAATGCGAGGACTCTTTCTATTAAGACTTTGATGGTTTTTTAGGCCTCCTTTGGCTTTTGAGCCTCTGAACTTTACCTGGCCCAAAAAGAGAGTAGGGAGCTGCTTTTCTTGTCCACAGAGAGTGTCACCTTCAGCTTTAATCTGCCACAGGAGACCCTAGAATACCTTACATTGGCAATATCAGTGACACGGAGCCAGTTAATATTACAGAGAAGTGACACAGGCCAGAACCCTTATCATCTTGTCCACACCATCCTCTTCTTACTACATTTCCTAGAACTTCCGTGGAACTCTCCTGAGGCTAAAGCTCTGGCAGGATGTGTCAAAGAGGTGTTGAGAACAGCGCTTAGAATTTTAGCTCATCTGAACCTTCGCTCTGTTACCTGTTTTTCAGTTTATTTATATCCAAGCCCTAGGATTTATTGCCCTCTTATTAGGATGCTCTTGTCCCAGTTACTTATCAGCACATAAATCCCTGAGCCAGATGGCCCTGCCTCAGTGGCAGTGGGCCTTATCAGATTTAATATTCGTTCCCTGCAGCCCAAATACAATCAGCAAATTACAGACATAGAAACAAGTGTTTAAAGTGAATAAAGGGGACGGATGTGGTTCAATGGTTGGGTGTCCCTCTCCCATATGGAGGGACCTGGGTTCGATCCCCAGGACCTCCCAGTAAAAAAAAAAAAAAACTGAATAGAGGCTCCAATGTCAGCAGCAAAGAACCCTCGGTTACATAGTTGCCTGGGATATGGATTAATTCACGTTTAGGCATCTGAGCCAAGAAAATGGGGAAGGGGTCATTTACTGAGGTCATTTGGTTCATCCTCCTGCCTCCCAACCCAAGAGATGGCCACTGTTCTGGTCAGGAGCCTCCAGTGAAGGAAGCTGCCTAGAGACATGTTGCAGCATTTAAGAACCGCATAGGTGAGGATTGTGCTGCATTCTGCGCAGCCGGGCACCCCTTGTTTACTCCACGGTTTGTGGCTGGCCTGTCCTCTCTTCCCTTCCCAGGACACTCACACTTGGCAAGAAACACACCTCCCTTGGCATCCTCAAGGACAGACATTCTTTATTTCTTATTTAATTACTGGAAGTGTCTGATCTTTGATGCCCCTGTCCCTGGCACTGCCTGGGTGTGCCTGACCCACCCCTATGTCCAAGCTCCTTCCAGCCCCTTGCAGGCCCCACCCCCACCTGCAATCTGCCACCTGCCATGGATGCCACAGATCTGGCCTGGAGGGGAAGGGAGTTGGATTCACACAGAAATGCTGGTGTCTACTCTAGGCTGGCAGCTGAGCCAGAGAAATTAAAAACAGACTGGGTTTGCTCTAAGGGCTAAAGACACAAACGGCCTCTAAACCTCCGCGGGAAGACGTGTGTATGTGTTTGTTTCTGAATGAATTCTCCTGGGAGCCACTTAGGAATCTATGTGTGTACCCTTGTGTTTGTCCCTGGGCATCTCAGTGTGTCTTTTTCTGCATGTGTCTGTGTCTGTTTGGGTGCCCGTATGTGTGGCTGCCCCTATGAGTGACTTTGTGGACTTATATACATTCACGTTTCTGTGGCTTTGAGATGCCAGAGTGTGTGCTGGTTCTTCATGACAAGGTCCATGTAACTGCAATAGCCTAGGATACCTCCTTCACTTCACTAACTCTTTCTCAGCCCTTAAGATTCCATTCAAATGTCACCTCCTCTGGGAAGCCCTCCCCTGCTTGAATTAGATGCCCCTCCTCTGTACTCATATAGCAACCTGGGCTCTTCCAGCAAAGCCCACCTTGTCTCTTTCCCCCAACTCAACCCTGAGCCCCCTAAAACCAGAGGTGCATTGTCTGACCTCTGTGTGCCAGCACCCAGCTCAGTGCCAGATTCCCAAGAGGTAGAGAGGAAATGATTCTTCAGTGAATAATGCATAAGTTACTGTGTATTACATGCTTATGCATACTGTTTTTATCTGCATTGTCTCATTGAATTCTCACAAGAACCATGTGAGGTAGAGATTCTTAATACTCTCAGTTCAGATAGTGTATTAGTCAGCCAAAGGGGTGCTAATGTGAAATACCAAAAATAGGTTGATCTTTATAAAGGGTATTTATTTGGGGTAGAAGTCCACAGATACCAGGCCATAAAGCGTTAAGTTTCTTCTCTCACCACAGTCCATTGCCACGTGTTTAGAGCAAGACAGCTGCCGGCGTTTGCCAGGGTTCAGGCTTCTTGGGTTCCTCTCTTCCCGGGGCTGCGTTTCTCTCCGGGCTTAGCTCCTGTTTCCTCCACAAGGTCAGCTGTAGACAATCAGGCGAATGGTTTGCTTCTCTTCTCCTGGGGCCTTCTTTCCAACATCAAAACTGCTTCTCAAAAGACTGCTTCAACTGTCCTTTGCCTTGCCTTTTATATTCGATTCCCCACCCACCAAGGGGTGGGGCTCAACACCCTAATCCTAACTTAATCATGCCCAGATTAACAGATCAGTTTACAAGCATGATTCAATTATATTTTTGGAATTCATAATTACATCAAACTGCCACAGATAGGTTGAGGAACTTATCTAAGGACACAACAGCTAATATATGATGAGTCAGGATTTGAACTCAGATATGACTGACCTCAAAACACAGGCTCTTAACCACTGTGTCAAATGGTCATGGATAAATGAGTGGGTATGTTGGTCTGTGGGTGGTCACAGATGGCTATTGGTGGCTACAGGCCTCCCAGGCCTGGGCTTATGGGCAGCTCACCTTTTGGGCCCTGCCAAAGATAGGAAGCAATAGCCCAAGGGATCCCCTCTCCCGTAAGCTCCCAAGAACAGGGGAGAGTAGCTTTTCTAATCACACCTGTGGCCAGGCCGGGGCAACAGGGGTCAGAGCTGTAGAGCCAGGAGTCCTGGCATCTCATCCTACATCTGTAACTAACTCTGTATGCCATTCACCAGTCACTTATCTCCTGCAGGCCTCAGTTGCCGCAATTGCAAAATAAGGAAATATGTAATACCTATGGAAGGTAGATAGTGTGTAATGATCATATGCATTTATTAATTCAATATTTATTGAGCATCTCCTGTTCCACAGACACTGGGGAAATCCCTGGAAACAAACACAATTCCTTCCTTCTGAGAGCTCCTGAAAATGCAAGAGTAGGGCAACCCATCTTCCAAAGCATTTATCTCTGCCACATGTCAAGTTTTAAGTCTGAAGGCCTTGTCTCTCGGGCCTTCAGAGTGCTGGGCAATCGCCAGTGCCCACACGCCCATTCCTAGCTTCCCAGGGCCCTCTTCTCCTTGCTGGGCTTCACTCCAGATTAGTCTAACACCCACTTCTTAGTCACAACTTAGCTATCCCAGGTTCCATCCCTTCTAAGCAAACTATCTCACTGAGGAGAAATCCAGTAGTGACCTAATGACTCCTACCTGCAGGGAGATTTTCATGTTAACAGGTCATAAAATTCTTGATCCAAAGAAATAAAGTAGCTGACCCTAAGGCATGTGGGGGTGGGTGGTGGGTGTCAAGGCATTATTACTTTTAGAGCTGCATAAAGAGACTTTGTTAAAAATGTATAAATATTGAGAAGTACACTTAACAAATAGCATCCATGGACTAAACAACATATGTGATCAGGTGATTTTTCCAGCCTTCATTCTCCAGCCTATTTTCTGATCATTGTAACACAGTATGGGCGTGGCCTTGCGTGTTGCGTGGCCTTTCCTGCTGCCAGAGAGCTTTCATAATGATCAGTTCTTGGGTGCACAGTGTTCCCCCAAGTATCATAGTATACCTAAGCATTCCCTGTAGGTGGGCATTTACATGGATTTTGCAGCTTCTGCCTGCTCTAACCTGGAGATATGAACATCTTTTTGCATATAGCCATTTCCTTATGTTAAATTATTTCCTTTGGAATAAATTCCCATAATGTGTTTTGTTGCTTTAAAAAAATTTTTTTTAAAAAAAGGGATTCCCTTCTCCAGAGCTGGGTCTCTGCAGAAGGTGGTGAAACAGAATTCCAGGGCATAGGAAATAGGACCAGGTTTCCCTAAGCCCACGTGCCCTTAATTTTGACCCAGAACCAGCCATGTGAACAACATCCTGTCCCCGACAGTCCCAGAGCTGTCAGTGGGAGACTGAAGGTTGGAGGGCTAGGTGAGGTCTGGGGAGTGGGCCTGCCGCAGTGGCTTTGGCATCCCGCAGGCACATGCTCACATGTTCTCCCCTTGCCAGCAAGTGACCTTGATCCACCATTTACCCATGCTGAGCCTCTGGTTCCTCATGAATAAAATGGAGCCAGTAAGGTACCCTTCTCACTAGAGTTTTATGAGGATGGAGCTCTGTGCCTGATAAATGTTGTCTCCTGCCTCCTCCTCCCCTGTAAGGTGAGGTCTCTCCACTGAGGGCTAATTTCAAGGCCCATTTACTGCTTCCAGCATATACATCCACTCCCTTCTCCCTTTCCCTCTGCTGTTCTCAGATACACTGACAAATGGGACAGAGTGCCAGGGCCTTCAAGCCTCCCTCAGGGCTCTCCCTCTGTCTGCTTCCCCCTGTCCCACAAGGCAAGGGAGAAACAGTTGGAAGTAGGACCAGACAGCTCCAGGGAGCAGTGAGACCTAGTTTAGGGGGTCCCCTGTTAGGATCCAGGAACGTTCGACTCTAGGAAAAGAATTCCTCTCCAAGTCGTGCCCCTCTCAGCCTGACCCTGGGCGTGGACATGCCCCTGGGCTCCTTCTCATCACTTTGTTCCCACTGCTCTTTACCCTGCAGCAGCTCCCACACCCTCCCAAATAGCTTGCAAAGTTCAGGGCAGAGGCTCAGAAAGGGGAGAGAGAGCCGTGTCTTCATGGAAACTTTGCTGTGGGTCCGCTGGTGAGCGGTGGACTTAATCAAGATCAAAGTTTTCCTAGGAGCTGTTGATGCTGAATTTGGAAACAGGCAGCTGTTGTTACTTGGTATCTTTAGCAACAAAACCAAAACGTACCCCACCCCCCATTTCTTATCATCTGAGCTTTGCTGGGAGTGCTGCAAGAGAACCTTAACTTGAAGAGGAAGTCCTGGGAGCCCAAAGGCTTGGGTCTGAAATCATTTTAGTCTATTGCGAATGACACATTCCCTCTCTCACCCGGGGCACTGCAGTTTGTACTGGTCTTTTCTGAAACCATTACAGACAAGATTGTTGGCAAGTATGGAACAAGGCCTCTGCTGATTCCATTTTTGTAGTAGAAAAATAGCACACATCATGGGATTTGTTTGAGCAGTTCTGGATTTGCCGTTCTGTGATTCGCTCTATTTATTCTTGTTCCATTCAGAGAGGGCTCCCCTGGGCCTGGTGGCCACAATGCTGGGAGTCATATTTATGGGGCCTGAGGCTAGAATGGGACCCCATTCTGTTCCCCTAAATGGGAAGCTGAAGAGGGCTTAGGCCACCCTCCCTGATGTTAGAAGAATGTTTAGCTGGATTTATTCAACTGATTTCCTCTTATAAACAATTGCAACAAGTTTTGCAAATATAGAGGGTCCTGTAATAACCATGGCCATTATGGCATACTAATATGCCTTAATGCTGGTCATTTTGAGCAATGACAGCCATCTATGAACTTCTCTTTCCAACAGACACAATTTCTCGGTGTTTACTTTGTGTCATCCCAAGAGTTCCTTGCTAATGCCTACGTCTTAGCCGTGCTTCTGTTCCTTGCCCTCCTACTGCAAAGGACATTTCTGCAAGCATCCTACTATGTCGCCATTGAAACCGGAATTAACTTGAGAGGGGCAATACAGGTACTTGGATGATTATTTTTCCATTTCACAGTAAGAACTACATTTTTCATCCCCATGGACACTCAATAATAACTTCTTTTTTGTTGCCTTTTAGCAGTGTTTTAAAACAATAGCTATTGACAAGGCCCTGTGGGATAGTGGAAAGCACCATGGCTGGAATCTGGTTCTGCCATCTAGTGGCCATGTGACTCTGGGCAAGGCGCTGCCTTCCTTTTTGCCTCACTCTTCTTCATAAAATGGGAGCCATGGTCTAGAGCTGATATCTCAATATCAGTTGCTCAACCATTGGCCTGCCGCCTGCGTCAGACATCACTAATCGATCACCACACTCTTTCCACTGAGTGCAAATGCAGCTTCAGAATCCTTCTCCAGAGTGTTCCAGGTTCTGCTACCAAGCATTCTTCTTTAGGGAAAGAAAGAGAGAGAAAAGGAGAAGGGAGGAAGAGAGAGAGAGAGAGAGAGAGAGGAAGGGAGGGAGGGGGTGAGGCAGGGAAGCAGGGAGGGAGGGAGGGAGGAACTGTTTGACACATGAGGTTTAGAGAGCCTCTGAGATCTATATATCTGAGCTCTCAGTCTTGGGTCACCAATGAGAGAGAACGTATCTGGTCTGATAGGCCATTTGGTCTAGGCTTTTGCTCCTGCCTTCTGTGGCTTCCTTCTTTGAGTTGGCTGGAAGGGAGGTCAGAGTTACAGAGGATTCAGGGCCCCTTTGGGGAAGGTAGTCATGAGAATTATCTAAGCTCCAGCATGTTCATTAGAATTTTGGTTCAGCTGTTAAAATAGAGAGACCCAATACAATAGTTGTTTAAATAGGATAGATGTGTTGTTGTTTTTTTCATATAGAGTCAGGGCTGGCAGTCTGGGCTAGTATGGGAGCTACACAGTCATCAGATCTGGGCTGCTTTTATAATATTGTTCTGCTAACCTTCTCATGTCACTTTCTGCCTAATGGGCTCAGATAGCTAGCCAAATTGCTACCATCATGTCCACATTCAAGCCAGCAAGAAAGAAGGAAGAGAGGAGGGAATGCCACTTCCCTTTAAGGCCATAATACACAAAAAGCATATATCACTTCCTCTTCCATCCCATTGT
Source organism: Tolypeutes matacus (assembly GCA_026826555.1). Taxonomy (NCBI): domain Eukaryota; kingdom Metazoa; phylum Chordata; class Mammalia; order Cingulata; family Chlamyphoridae; genus Tolypeutes; species Tolypeutes matacus. Next base: position 31,858,815 of record JAKSZT010007815.1, read on the forward strand.
TGAAAAATTGGCCACATGGCCATGCCCAGAGAGGCTGGAAAAGATAGTCTTTATTCTTGACAGCCATATATCTCATAGATAGAAATTCTTTTTGTGAAAAGGGAAGTATGGATATTGGGGGACAACTGGCAGATTCTGCCATACCCAGCAATTTCATGAGGTCAGTAGAACTCTAGGAAGTTGTGGCTAAATCCCAAAGCTACCCCATTCTTCAGAAGTGTTCCTTAGAATCATTAACGTTGATGGGTTCTGAGGAAGCCAGGATCAGAGGCTTTTCAGAAAAGGATCCATCCTGGGCTGAGGACAATATCAGGGTCTAAACTCTGGTTATCTTGGTATAGTCCATGTGAACAGTATCCTGTGGAGCTGTGTAGTGCACAACCTGTGCAGCTGTGCATGTGCAGGGGGTTCCTGACCATCCCCAGGGGTTTTTCACTGAGAAAGCCGAGCCATTTCTTCAGGAATGCTATCATATGAGAATGGTGGAGAAAGCCCAGGAAAATTCAAGACTGTAAGAATCATGAGGATCAGAGCTAGGAAGAAAACCCAGTTCAGAAAATCTCTTCAAAGCCCCAGCTCCTGCTCAAGCCCCTCCAGTGACAGGCACACTCCATCACTGCAAGCAGCAGCCTATTTTGTGGTCACACAGTTTTGTAATTAAATCTACTCTCTATTTGTATGTCATAAATCAAAACAAGCCCAGTATTGTCCAATTATATTAAAAGAGCCAAAAATGCCTTTTTAATGTATTAGCATGTAATTATTTTTATCAAACTGTCTGAATCTTTTGCATTAATAAAAGAGAATGATTCATATGCCATGAAAAGGAAATTCTGGCATTAATTATAAAAACAAATAAAAAAAAACTTCTTTCAGAGATGAACAGAAAATTATAAATAAGGGTCTTTGTCTTCCTGAGTTTGAGAATAACCATGTTTCTTGCATGAAAAAGTTATTAAACAAAGCTTCTGCATTATATATACATATAATAAAAAAATATAAACATATGAAATATACTAATTCTCAGTAGATTGGCATTTTTATGTATCTTGGTCTTTACTTAATAGTGCTTAATTTGGCAGATTACTCTAAATCCCTATTTCACTGAAACTAGGTGATTATTCTTTGAAGCACGATTTTATATAACCTAGGATTTGCATAGATATGTCAAAAATATCATTGCCATTATTTTAAACCTTAATCATGGGACCTAAAGGCTCACAAAAAGACAGATTGAGTCATGCTTTCAGCAAACCTGCCACACAGAAAAGGCCTAGTTTTACACACAAAATGAATTAGGGGCTGGGAAACCGCCTTACAGCAGAATGCACAATAGAATTTCGTTCAAGAGCAGGCATGCCTGGGGACATTTAAGACAGGAATGCACTGAAAATTGTGATCCTCTGGGAGGCATGATCTTTCCGTACCTAGAGCTTTTAGGTTCGTAGCTCACCAGGGAGTCATTAGTGGCTGGTCCCCGTCTGTCCCCTGGAAGGGGGCAAAGTCGTCAGTGTGCCTGGGCCCTGGGGATGGCACTGGAACTAACCGGCACTGGAACTAACCAGCACTGGTGTCTCGCACCAGACCTTCACGGGCTGAACCCTTGTTTTGCTTCAAGCCTCAATTAAGAAGGGACTTGTGGGGAGCGGATGTGGCTAAAGCGGTTGAGGTCCTGTCTCCCACATGAGAGGTCCAGAGTTCAGTTCCCAGTGCCTTCTGAAAAAAAACAAAAACAAAGAAAAAGCAAACTCAGGAAAGCCTGTGTGGCTCAGTGGTTGAGCACCAGCTTCTTACATACAAGGTCCTGGGTTCAATCCCCAGCCCCGGTACCTCAAAAAAGAAAGAAAGAAAAGAAAAGAAAAGAAAAAAGGTACTTGTGCCGGGCAAAGTGTAAACTACAATATAAACTATAGACCATGGTTAGTCACAGTGCTTCAATATGTATTCGTCAATTGTAGAAAATGTACCACACTAACGAAAGATGTTGTTAATGGGGGAAAGTTGGGGGTGGGGGAGGGAAGGGGTGGAGTTTATGGGAATCCTCTATATTTTTTATGTAACATTTATGTAATCTAGCTTCTTTAAAAATAAAAATAAAAATTTAAAAAAAGAAGGGACTTGACCCCAAAGCACACCTCCTCCCTGGTTGGAGACAGCCATGTTAAAAAGACGGCTGCCCCACTTCATCATTTTTATGGCTCTGAAATGTGTTCTCCTCTGGCCCGTGGTAAATCAAAAATACAAGTGGACATGAAGATCTGTGAAGTTTAAGAGCTGATCAAGTCCTATCCCCAAGGAAGAGGCTTTGTTTGCAGGGAAGCAGCTTGCTGTGCTGCTGTGGATTCCTCCTGGGAATGCTGCCTCCCTGACTTACCTGATCTGCTATCAAAGCCCTTTAGCTTTCTGAGGCTTACTTACCTCCTTTGTAAAATTGGAACAGTAACACGGTGCCCACTTTCAGGGCTGCTCTGAGGCTCCATGGGGAATGTCTGAGGCACCCCCAGCATATTGTAGACATATGGCATTTAAGGTGTCTACTAGGATGATGATAATGATGATGGTGATGATGAATGTGAAAACCTCTGCTCTCATTTCTAGACCAAGATTTACAATAAAATTATGCACTTGTCCACCTCCAACCTGTCCATGGGAGAAATGACTGCCGGACAGATCTGTAACCTGGTTGCCATCGACACTAACCAGCTCATGTGGTTTTTCTTCTTGTGCCCAAACCTCTGGGCTATGCCAGTTCAGGTACGAGATAGGGGTGCACAAAACCAGAATCAGCTTGTGCATGTCTATGACGAGGGCTCACCATCTTCCATTCCATCTTAATTGAGCCTAAACATGTTGCCTGTACCTTCCACTCTCTTGGGATACCTTGGGGTCTCTATGGGGTGTACGCCTGCATCCCTATACTGTGCCACACTCTGCAGGCAGTCTGGGAATCTCTCTTGGTGAGAAAAGGCAGTTTCATTGAGACTTTTTAAAAATGAAGCTGGCCTTAAATTAACTATAGAATAATCACTTGTGGAACACTTTTGATGAACATTGGAAGTCATGGAAACAAAGTACTTCATTACATCAAAAAGTGTTCACGATATATTTTAAGCAGAAAGTGTATGTTACAAAATACTGTATGCAGTACACTTCCTACTAAATTGGGATATATATATATGTATGCACTCATACAGATTTCACACCCACCAAAAACTGGAAGGCTGCATGATAGGCTTACCAGTGAATTTTACTTTCTTTGTGCATTTCGAAATTCTCCATTAAGCATATCTTATTTTTGGAAATCAAAAACATGATTTTTTGAAGCCAGTCAAAATTTGGGGCTGCCTCTGGTGGAGACATATTCTCTACTAACAATGGTTGGAGAATCCCCAGCCTGGTTTAGCTGACCAAGACCTTTTCTGCTCCATCTCCCATCCGAAGGTCTTCCACCATGGAGCTGGTTATCCCTGTGCTAAAGAATCTTTGCTCTGGGAAGCGGCTGTGGCTCAATCAGTAGGGCTCCCGTTTACCATATGGGAGGTCCTGGGTTCGGTTCCCGGGGCCTCCTGGTGAGGGCAGGCCCGCCCGCACGGCGTGGTTGGCTGACCCAGCGAGCACGGGCAGCAAGGGGGGGATAAATGAATAAATAAATAAAATCTTTAAAAAAAAAAAAAAAAAAGAATCTTTGCTCTGGTGCACAGCCCAGAAGTGGAAACCCCTGAGCCATTCCCAGGGGGCCTGCAGGCTGCACAGGGGCTGCCTGGTATAGCAGAAAAGATCTGGCCTTTGGTGAGACAGATGATTCACTGCTTTATCTCTCTGAGGCTCGGTGTCCTTGTCTATGAAATGGGGACGATTCCTACCTTGGAGTTGCTATGACGATTCAATTAGATGATTAAGTAAAGCACCCAACAGCATGCTGGGCACAGAGTAACCAACATACGTTTGATATGAGTGAGGACTTGACCAACTCAGAATCCATTGCTTCTACAAACCTTAATCTCAAGTGATTTTGATTGGTTCTCCTTACCTATAAAGCTAGATTTAAAAGACATTAAAGAAAATAGGAGGAGAAGCTCATGGCGGGAGATGGAGACGTGGGGCAGGAAATTGATGGTCCTTTTTACAGGAAACAGCCATAGATGCAATTCCCCACCATCATTTACCCACGCCTTCCACCCTTTTTCACTCTGCTAGGATGAAACAATAACTACAAAAGCTATAGAAGGGCCCAGAGACCTCAGCTAATACAATTACCAGCCTTTTGTCTACAGGAACTATTTCTGTTGTGTCCCCTTGAATAACCTGTCTCAAAAGAGTCCACCCACCAAAACTGCTTCATTTATTGTTATTGTTACTATCACTTATAGTGTATATTACCCATGCATTATTGCTAATGATACTGACTAATAATAACTAATAACACCCACCATGTGCCTGGCGCCATCCCAGGCTGTCTCACTTGTGTAATTTAACCCTCACAACACAGGAAGATGAGGCTTTTTATCTCCACTGATGACTTACCTTTACTTATTTATCATTAAAGTATACTTTGGTTTTCCATTTTTAATTCATCAAAGGACCTTTGCCACTCACACCTTCAACCAGTGCATGGGAACCAGCATTAACTACCCAGAGTGATTTTGTGTGCAGCTTGGTTAGCCACAGGAGCCCCGAGACTTTCTAAGCTCAGGAACCCCATTTCTTTCTAAGTTCCAAGAGTTCTCCCTGATTCTTCATCTTTTTATGGCCATATCCTTTTTGTAATTACAGATTTATTGAACTATAATTTATATACTATTCATTTAAAGTATATATTTCAGTGGGTTTTAGTATATTCACAGAGTTGTACAACTATCACTGCAATCAATTTTAGAACATTTTCATCACCCCCAAAAGAAACCTGTACCCATTAACAATCACTAGTTGACCACTAAACTACTTTATATACACTTTTGAAAACCTAACGAAACCTACAGATTGTTCCTCAGAAAAACAAATGCACATTCACGCATATTGCTGATAATTTCAGGAGCTTATCATGGACTTCAGTATTAGGGAACTTGGCCACAGCAAGAACCCCTGTATTTCCCCATCCCATTGCCATTGGAGGCCCAGAGTGGGCAGCAGCCTTACCCTGAGCCACACAGCAAGCTAATAGCAGCACCATACGCTGGTGCCTCCTTTCTGTGGTTCCCTAGTGACAAGGTTCTCAGGTTTTTCAGTTTGTGTTTTTAAGAAGGAGAGTTAGCCACCTTGTATTCCTCTTCAACTAGGTGCTAGGCATTGGTCTATGTGCTTATCATACATATTCATTTAATCTTCACAGCAGTTCTGCAAAGTGAGCCTTATAATCACCATTTTAAGGATGAAGAAGCTAAGACTCAGAGAGGTTAAGTAACTTGCCCAAGGTTTCACAGCTAATAAGTGCTGAGGCTGCATTGCATTCAAACTCAGGGCAGCTGATTCCAGGGACTATGATCTCCCCACTTTACTATATTGCTCTCCTAACCTGTGACTAGTAGACAGAATAGCCTGTTCATTCTCCACACTTGCTTGGAGAATCCCTGATTTCTGGTATTCTCCCCAGCGGGGTCCATCCAGACCCCTGCAGAAAAGAGGAGTGGGCAAGGGGGTCTGGGAAGCACAGGAAGCAGAGGGGAGAGGAGAAGCATGAGGAGGAGCATGGATCCCCATACTGCATCCCCAGCTCCTGCCCCAGCAGTTGCCCCAGACTGGGAGGTGGTGTTGGTGCAGGAGCCCACCCCAGCAGGTGCCCTCTTAGGGACTCAGGGCCCAGGAATTTAACTGGTGTCCAGCTCAACCCAAATTGGCTGAACGACATCCTGATTGCCTCCAGATGAGCACAGCTAACATAAGGGCTGGATGCCAGCGATAATTTTCCAGGGAGGTGATGGGAGCATGGTTCAGCATAGGTAGGAGGGTATTTCACCTCCTAATGTACTTCTCTGCCCATCCATGCCAACTTTTAACATCAGTTAAACACTGGGAGGTGGGTGGTCAAGGGAGTCCCTTACCAGCACTTAAGATACCTTTTAATGCAGGAGGCATTCTGTGATTAGCAGAAATTACAGAACCTCCCACTTATCCCTCTGTCCTTGAGGCGGTATAGGAAGCTTAAAGCCAATTTGGTGTAGTGCTCAGTGAGTGCAGGGCCAAGCCAGGAATCCTGTCTTTTTTTTTTTTTTTTTTTTCAGGCAGTGCATCTGTTCCTCTAGAATAAGCTCTGTAATTAGAGGTGCCTGCCTTTGATGGCAACCTGAGAAATTGTCATCTTGACATATAGGGGTTTGGTGAGAGTGATTTACATTTCTCATAAATATTCAGAAGCCGGCAGTCATTTACATAAAGCTAGAAACACTGTAAATTCTCTTTTCAGAGACTACTGGCCAGATTCACTAAAAAACTTAGATGCCAGGAGCATAAGAATGAAAAGTAACCTCTCAGACTCTGGGCTGGTTTTGCCCCTTTGCTCGTGTATCACTTTTCTCCAGTGAGAGTGAAATGCCACCCTTGCTATCCAGCAAACAGAACGAAAGGTGCCGTCACACTCACTGTGTGACTTCAGCACTGAGATTCCATCTGGAAAGCAAAGGAGAGAGTTAAGGCTGCAGCCAGCCTTGAGATAAGTGCAGTTAGTTGCCAGCCCAGAAACTCTCTGCTTGTGTGGGAGCCCATCACGCTCATCCCTCCCCCTGGGTTTGCGTTGTCACAGCATGTCCCTCCACCACTTCCCATAGCCCCCAGGCAATTCAGAAACCTGGAAGCAGTGCCTGTTTCACCAAGGGTCTGGGGGTTTGGTCAACGCCCCCTGGCAGGGCAGCCATCAGGTCAAGGGGACCTCACCCCCATGGTCCTCCTCAGATCATCGTGGGTGTGATTCTCCTCTACTACATCCTTGGAGTCAGTGCCTTGATCGGAGCAGCTGTCATCATCCTCCTGGCCCCTGTCCAGTACTTCGTGGCCACCAAGCTCTCCCAGGCCCAGCGGAGCACACTGGTGAGTGTTTGCAGGTGTGCACGTGCCCATTTCCCCAGCCTTTCCAGGTCTCCTGGCTTACTCCCCTCATATCAGCGGCTCTCCTCCCTCTTCCCCCAGGTACCTCCCCGAGCATTGCTCTGGCCCAACAGCAAACCACCCCACACACACATACACTGTCATTGACTTTAAGCAGGTCGCTTCACCTGTCCAGGCCTCAGCTTCTTTACCTGTGGAATGGGTTAATGGAGAGCGCGGGGAGTGTCCTTGTGGAGACCAGAGTTGGGCAGGGCAGTGAGGGTGTTGACGGGGCTCCTTCCTTGTGGGTGGGTGGGGGCAGAGGAACACTCCTCTCTGATTTGGTGATGCCAACAGGAGTATTCCAACGAGAGGCTGAAGCAGACCAACGAGATGCTGCGTGGCATCAAGCTGCTCAAACTGTACGCCTGGGAGAACATCTTCCGTATGCGGGTGGAAATGACCCGCAGGAAGGAGATGACCAGCCTCAGGGCCTTTGCCATCTACACCTCCATCTCCAGTGAGTTCACCCCAACCAGCCAGCCTGGGTGGCTGCTGCCTATAGGCTAGAATAAGATGTCGGGGGTGGCAGGAGGAGGGAAGCTCTGGGGATCATCTCACCCAGAAGGTCCTCAAACTCGCTCTAGTAGCAGGACCCCCAGAAAAATCAGTGTTCTTCATTCATTCATCCAGCAAGTATGTATTACAAGCCTGTGGAAATGACAGAGGAGGTCCCATGTCTCATGGAGCAGACATGTTATTGAGAGGGGGCAGTAAACAAATGAATAGCAATAGTTTCAAATTCTCATAAGTGTGAGGACTTTCTTTCAATAAGTCAGACTGAACTGCCACTGTCATAGGGAAACTACTACCCAGGGCTCTCATGCAAGCAAGTTTATCTGGCCCGAGTTTATCTCACAGCTGGTCCAGTGGCTCCATGGCCCTACCGCCCCACCCCCGCCAGTGTGGGTACTTCCCAAGCGCATCATTGGGATGTATATGTTTAGCAGCTGGCAGACCTCATGCTCATCCCCTGACCTGTCACTGTGGTAGAAAGGGCCGAGTGGAAGCCCCTGGAGAAAAACAAGGAATTAAAAGCAAAATCCATCATTTGTATGGGTTAAACAAATTAACATGACTGAAAAGAGAAAAGAAATATCTGTGTGGAAATTACATAGGATGTGGCAAGACGAGGTACATGGAAAATGTTTACTGCAAGTTTAGAGAACTATTTGCTTCAATTTGTCAATAAAGTGCCTCCATCCAGGTTAAAGAACACTGGGGTTTTGAGGGGAGCATGATTTGAGGATATAAATCCAGTCTGGCCCCCTTTTTTACAGATAGGAGCTTGAGGCCCAGGGGGAGGGTGTGTTCCTATGATCCTTCAGTAGTTGGTGGCATGGCTCAGACCAGACCCTCGGGAGACCCTCAGCTCCTGGCCTGGTGCTCTCTTCCACAAAGGGCTGGGGCCCCGTGTGGGGTGAAGAAGGCATAGGACACAATGGGGCACTCTTTTTGAACTGTCTTCTCTTAGTAGGAGAGAAACAACCTAGAACAAGCTCTGACAAGAGTGGGAGTGGGAAATAGGGGAGGGAACTAGGAGGGATGGACACTCCTGCCCATCTCCCCCAGCTGAATTCTGGCTCTTTTGGTGTGTTAGGAAGAGACACACTTAGGGGTGGGAGCTGGAGGTATCACAGCAGTAGTGGAGGGCATGCTGGGAAGTGTCTCCCAGATTGCCATGGACAGCCAGCCTCAAAGAGGATGAGAACTTCACTCAGATCATCTGTGTATTCCTGGAGTTCAGAAGGTCTGAACCAGTCAGCAGTGGCCAGGGCTTGAGAGCAGGTCTGCCTACATACATGGTACGCGCTGTGGTGTCTTTGGGCAGAAAGTCCTGCTGAGGCCCAACTTTCTTGGAGTGGGGCTGTGAGCATGGCAGGTGGCCATTGCTTCCTGAATTCCTCACTGAGACACTGCCCAAGGTCCTGTCTTCCTCCCCCTTTACCCCCCATTCCTGACCCTCAGGCTGAGTACTCCATAAGACAGGAGAACTTGGGAAGGGACATGTGGAGAGTTCAGAGAAACCAGTGTCCCCATTCCCAGGCCCTCTTCAGCACTCTAAGTGCCAGTGCTGCCTGCCCCTGGGGACTGGTTGTTTTAACATAAATACAGCCACCCTGAGCTACAGGCACCTGGTTTCCCAGCAGCCCAGCAGTGGGAACAGCTGCTGAGTTTGGGAGGACTTCCTCCCACAGCCAGGGGCCTTCCTCTCTGAAGAACAGCGTGGCAGGGTGGGGTAGGGCAGGCTCACCATTGCTGCAATGGGAGGGAGGGAAGGGTCCCCAAGATTCCTTGGCATGGTAGGCAGCAAAGTGGAAGCAACATGAGCTCCAGTAGATGGGGGCAGGTAGCAGCTGCTTTGGCTGTTCCTGGGAGATGTACACTCATGTGCTACATTTCAAACTGCAACCTGGGACAGGCTTTCCTATGGAAAAGACATATTAAGATGGAAGGTTCCCAGGCTAGCCCACAGAAGCTTATTTAGGAGCTGTTCTTTGTTCCGTGGGGCCCTCAGAAGACAAGCCATGGCTTTGTGGAGGGCCAGGCCACCAGAATGACCTGGAGAAAGGTGATGCCATGTTGTCAAGAGACGAGATGACCCTGAAAGAGGTGAGGGGCCCTGGAACCAAGGAGAGACCTGTCCATGACTCAGCAACCTAGAAGCGATAAACAGAACAGCCCAGGTGGATCCCTGGAAGAGGGGAGAAGGGAGGGTAGAGAAAGAGACCTCGTAAGAGCTTTAAAGCCAAATATATTTGCTCAGTGTGTTTGCCCTTCCTGCGATGTTTCTTTTGGCAGTGGCAGTAGAAGAGATGAGGGTGGGGGAGTGGGGGCTCCTCCTGGTTGCAGGTATATGCCTCGAGTGTGTTTTCATTTCCCTCTTCCCAGACTTCATGCTTTCTGTGCTGTTACTAGGATCAAGACACAGGTCATTAGGCTTGAGGTAACGGGGCATCTCTTGTTCTCATCTTGGCGCTGCAGAGAGCCCTGGAGTCGCATTACCTCATGGGACCCATGCTGGTGAGCCTGCTGGGCCTTCAGTCTGGTCACTCATCTGGCCACACAGTCAGGCTGTCAGGCAGATGAGATTACCTCTGATACCATATATGACAGGCTTACCACTGGCATCACTGAGACCTCCTGGGTGTGTAGCCCAGAGCAGAAGGGCAGAGGGTTGGCAAAGGAAATGGGTACAATTTCCCTGATATCAAAATCCAGAAGCAGAATTTCCCCATGAAGAAAAACAGAGATGTCAGTTACTCAGTGGGTGTTGAGCAAGCCTCTCTGTGTGCCCAGCCCTGGGCTAAGCACTGGGAGAAATGCAAGGGATGAGATGTGCTTCCTGTGCTCAAGGAGCTTATACTCCAGTCAAGAAGTCAGAACTAGCATCAGAGAACAGTGGGGCGGGGAGTCTAACCTCATGGCCAGCTCTGTGCCACCAACCTAGCAAGGCTGAGTGTGCTTAATCCTCTTAACAACTCTGTGAGGTGTGTGGATTGTGCCCATTTTATAGCAGAGAATACTGAGGCTCACTGAGGTGAAATGATCCACCGAAGTCCCACAGTCTATAAATGACAGAGAACAGAGAAGAAGGAAGACCATGTGTGCAGGGAGTTCACACACAGCTTCATGCAAGGGGATGCTTGAGCTGCACCTTGCAAGATTTCAGTGCACAGAAGATAAAACTGGAAAAAGATGGAGACAAAGTCTATGTCACTCCCCTTAGAAGTCAGTGCAATCCTTATTTCCTTGCATCAGCAGAATCACTGCAGGAGTTCAGTATGGCACTGTCTTTTAGGACAAGCTTTGCAAAGTGACGAAGGGGTCCTAGGCCCTAGCAGTCAACCGCCGACACACTGCCAGGTGGTTCTGTCCATTGTGCAACACTCATTCCAGAGCCCTTTCTCTGTGCCAAGCCCCACTGAGCCTCTGGAGGTTGGAGGAGACAAGCATGGCCCTTGCCTTCCCTGTCTTGTGGGGGCCATGCCCACAAGCAGTGGCTGTGCATGTGGTCAGAGCCACGAGCTCAATTCCAAATGCTCTACTTTCTCTTTTGTGACACTCACCTGGCCATGACTTCTTTTGTTTCTTTCACTCACTTATTTAACAGATATTTACTGAGCACCTACTGTGTGCCAGGCCCTCTGCTAGGCATTGGGGACGCAGTGGTGAGAAGACTTATTGGCCCCTGCTCACAGGTTGCTTACAGTCTAACAGCAAAACCAGATAATCAAACAAGCGACGGCAACGGTGTCGTGGGTGATAGGAACAGAAAGGGGTATGCTGGGCGCCCACCAGAGCTGTACCCAACCTTGTCTTAGGGCTGGTGGGTGTCAGGGAAGCCCAAAGGATGACTACAAGTCAGCTAGACTAAGGAAGGTCTAGAGGTGAGAATGAGGATGGCATGTTCAAGAGTCTGATTCTGTGTGGAGAAGGTAACGACAAGACCACATTATGCAGGAACCTGTGAGCTATGTTCAGACACTTGCACTTATCCTGAGGGCAGGGATAAAGGATAAGTAAAGGAAAGATGAGTTTGCCACCTCTCCCAGTGCTATGCAGTTGGGTCTTCCTTCCCTTCCCCGCTGGATGGGGCATCCTTGGATGAATGTGACTGGCCTCACCCCAAAAAAAACAACCACAAACCAAAAAAAAAAAAAAATCCCAACTCTTCCCTCAGTTGAAGTGGGGGCCCTACCCCGGCCCCCCTCCACAACCCAGGTCTGGATATTCTTTGCAAGTCTTTCTCTCTGTCTGACCTCCTCAGCAGAGGCCTGATTCAGAACAGTCAGTGTAGGGGGACAAGGTGACCTCGTGACGTGTCCCCCTTCCTTCCCCAGCTTCTCTAAAATTCTTCCTCAGTGTCTGCCGTTCCTCCTACCAGTTGCCGCAGCCACAGTGTGTTGCTGATGTGTGTCCCAGCCTGGCTTGGCGGGGAGGGAGGCTGAGGGGGAGAGAGCTGGGGGGTTCATCAGGGAGACAGAGATCAGTAGACGGCTGCAGGGGCCCCCGGCCCTGGGCCCCCCCCCCCCCCCGGCAGCTGATGACAGAGGCACTCACCCACCCACCGTGAACTTGCTTTCTTCCCCTCTCTGCTGATTTCCCTAACTATTACACTGAATGGAAAATAGCCCTGAGCCCTTCAACATACATTTCCTGCTCCTGCAGGTGCAGCTGTCAATTAGGCTGCAAGCTGCAGGCTCCGCCTCAGGTCGAATCTGAAGTTAACCAGAGGCTCTAAGGGCTGGCTGTGCTTCCCTGCCACATGGCTCCTGAAATATTTATCAATGCTTTGGAAATGAAAAGCATCTCATATTGCCATGCCAGGCTGGTGGCCCTTGAGGCCAGACCGCATTCCTTGGGCAAAGCCGGGGAGAACTAGTGTTCTGAGCCCTGCTTTAGTTTAATTTGATTTGTTTGTTTTGTTTTGTTTGGGGTGGGGGTGTTTATGAAAAGCTGACACAAATGTTCACCATTGCACCCCCAGAACCTAGCACCGTGCCTGGACCATGATAGCGCCTCAAAAAATAATTCTTGAATGAATTTTTTTTTTTTTGGTGGAGTGGAAATCACCCACACATTGTTTTGTATTCTGCCATTTGCACTTAATGCTATTTAACCAGTACTTCTTGCTCCTTAACATTTGAGATTTGAGCATTCTCATGTTCATTTTGGTTTTTTCTCTAAGTCAGATCAAGGTGAGTCAGCCCACCCCTGCCAAATTTGGAGGGAAATCTATCCCACCCCTCCACCACCTTAGACTATTACAGGGCTTTACTCATTCAGGAACATGGGGGCAAGGGCTCAGGCCTTTGAGCCATGACAGCTGAAGTGCCCAGCTCCCTTCCCTCCTCCCACCCCTCCCACCCAGGTAGTGCACACAGGTGTCTGCTGTGCTCAGAGAGGTGCCACAGGTGGTAGCACCCCCAGGCCTCCTGGCTCCAGCCCCGATGCCTCTAGTTCCAGCCACATCTGCCCTAGGTGGGGTGGTCTGCAGAGAGCCCTTTAAAATACAAGCAGCTGTCGATTCCATTCTCCCAACACCTCATCCTGAAGGGGACCCACAATTCCATGCATAAATTCCAGGAAAGGGTGGGAAAAATGGAAAATTACATTTTAATTCTTTCGTGTCTCCATACTGCAGCCAGAACAAGGCAGAAATTAATTATATCATAAGCATTCTCCATGTTGCTGCATCAGCTTTGGAATGTTCGTTTTAAAATTTATTTATAGCCTGTCTCATTCTTCAAAGGAGTTCAGGCAGCTACAAGAATAAATACATTAAATAGAAAAAATAAAAAATTTAAAAATTACCAGGACCACGGAAAACACGCAGTGAAGTAAAAGGTCAATTATGTTTTGTGACTGCAAAAGCTGCCCTAGAATTGATGTGCCATCATTTACGGAAACGGCCCCTCCTGTGGGGTGTTTCCAGTTTATTTGGTTTGGGATGATTTTGTTGTGCTATGGCAGAAATGCTGCAGCTAACACTGTCATGCTGGTGGCTTTGTGCTTCTGTTGAAGGATTATTCGAGATAAATTCCTAGGGGAGGGATTACGGGGTCAGAAAGGCTGAACTTCCTTGTGGCGCTAGCTACAAAGCACCAGATGGCTTTTCAGGCATACTGTCCTGAAGTATTTACAGTCCACCTCTGAGCCTGTTCTTTAGCTGGGAGTTGAGCCCCAGAAGGTGTGGGAAGGGTCTTGGCCTGTGGCAGGGGGCTGAGGGATGGGGTGCCAGTAGCCTGAGCCCCTCCTCATTGGTGATTATGGAGACGAGCAGGGGAGGAGCAGAGGAGAGGCCCCTGCCCCGAGGAAGATCCCTGGAAGGACTGAGCCTGGGAGAGCAGGCAAAGCCTCCATGAGTTTAGAGCTGTGTGGTTGGTGATGGACCCAGGCCAGATGGGGCCCTCCTCTGCCTCTGTTTCCCCAGTCAGTGCTGGCTGTGCTATAGGCTGTGTCTGATGGTCCACATCGTGGATAAAACACGCATGAGGACTGTCTCCCCATCATATCAGGGACTTTCTGGGATCAGGGGCCAGGTCTCTCCCACCAGGTTGGGGTTCCCTGAGGTTGGTGACCACCTACCCAGCAGACACTGTGTATGTACTAGCGGGTGCAGGATTCTTGGGGTAAGTGGGCATTCGGCTTCTTGGAATCATGTCAACCATCTGGACTTCTTTAGATTGTCTAAGACGTCACCATTCATGAGACAGGGGCCGTGTGCATGGGCTGAGCCCCTGCCCTGGCCCCTGCTTCCTTCTGTTTTAATTTGGCTAATTACAGAACCAGGCTCCTTTCTTAGGCCCACCTGGAAGAAGCTCTGGAAAGAAGGGAGATGAGATACAAGGTTGACCTCTCACTTCAGGGGGAGCCGCTCTCTCTGGGAGTTCAGGCCTAGGACCAGTGCTCTCTTGGGCATCTCACAGCCTGGGCCAGAGGAGGTGAGAACCTGTGCAGCAGAGATAAGCTCATAGCACAAGGTAGGATGCTCAGCCTGCACTTAGGGCTCACCTGGGCCTGCCTCCTACATTATCTTCTCTAACCTTGGAGAGAGCCAGGGTGGATAAACAAGTAAGTACAAGTTTATGGAAATCAGATGGGGAAACTGAGGCACAAGGAAGTTAACAGACACCAGGAAAGTAACAGAGACTTTACCCTGCTCTGACCATAAGTCCAGTTCTCTTTGCTCTTTGGGGTCCCTATGACCCATCTGAAGGCCACAGTTTTAACAGAATAAGGAGGAGCCTTCTGCTGTAACAAAATGGGAGTGACTGGAAACACCCCTCCCTCCCACCCTTTGATGATTTGTCTCTGATTATGTGGCCCAGCTCCGACCAGCTGCGCCCCCCCTGGGTGTGGACACTAAACCCTTAGATCTGAGGGGGCCCTGCTTTAGCTGCCCTTAGTCACTAGTACCTCTCAGAGTGAATGAGTTTGAAGTCATTCCCAGGAGCCCTGGGAGATTAGGAAGCCTCGGAGCTTCAGAGATTGCCTGGCTGGGGCACCTGCGGGGGCCAAAGGCAGAGGAAGGGCCAGCAGCTTGGTGCCCTCAGAAACACAGGCAGCTGACTCTGCGATTGGCCATAGAAGGCGAGCTCTCCAATCCCTTCTCCCACCACTTTCCCATGGGGCTCCTACACGGAGCGAAATAAGAGTATTTAAGGCTTTATTTAAAGCCTTAAGTCGCAGAGAAAGGGGCCAAGGTACATGGAACAAGAGTCCTGAGGGAAAGGAGCTGGAGGCACCACAGGGCTGGAGTTCTGCCCCTACCCTACGCCAACTTCTGCGCCACAGGCTGGGGAGGGACCTCCCATGGGCTGCACTGCCTCCCACCATCCTACCTGCCATCTCACTTCTCCCCTAAACTCTCCCTTGTGCTTCCTCTGCAGTCTTCATGAATACAGCCATCCCCATCGCTGCCGTCCTCATTGTAAGTGGGTCCTCTGCCATCTCCTGGTGGGGAGAGGGGGTGGGGGGTGGATGTCTGCAGTGAAGGCTGCCCAGGGTTTGGCCTTTCTGCACAGGAATCTTGGAAGAGGGGCTCAGCAGCAGGGCTGAAAACAGAGGGATGGCTTATAGTCTCTACAGACAGGTCCTTCCCCACTCCAAGCAGACAGGAGACTCTGCCCCCTGGCCTGGAATACCTGAGACTCGCTATTTAGAGAAATTGTACTTTTAAAAATAGTATCAGAAAAAAAATAAAGACGATAAAAATAAATAAATAAAAATAGTAACAGTATTTTCCATTATACAAGTAAAACATGATTATTGTAGAAATGTAGGAAATTCAGAAAGAAAACACAACGAGAATTAAAATCATCCATAATCCTTTTGGTATCATCTTTAATGTGTTTCTAGCCTTTTTAAAGGCATATAACATGTCATTTTTACAAAAATAGGATTGCACTGCACATGCAGTTTTGTAACCTGCTTTTTTAAATGTAAAGATAGGACACAAACAGTTCTCCACATCACTGTTTTCTAAAGCGATTGACAAAAGCTGGGTGTGAGTTCAGCACTGGGGGCAGGCAACGTGCCCCCAGTAGCCTGTGGCCCCCTCTCCCAGGGCTCCACCCCAGGTATGTTCGGTGACTGCTGCAATTTTTTAAAAGGATACATTTCCGCCCCCAGGACCAGTGTCCCTGATCGGTCTCGAGTTCACAGCCTGTCAGGCATGCCTGGGAATTCACTTTGGACCTGATTTATTGGGCTGGCTCCTGCCTGGCTGTTTAGGGGAACTCTGGGTAACTGAGGCTGCTAAGCCAGCCAGGTAGCCGGGGGCAGGCATGGAGAGGAGGTAGTTTTGTAATTACTGTGATTACATTTTCCTGGCTGAAGACTGGAGAAATGAGTGCTGAGGCTGCTTTCTGAGGAGGTGGCAGCTGATCTAACTTGAGGGGACAGGACCTGAATTCCCTGGGGACATTTCCATGAGATGACCCTGCGGATAATGAAGGTGTCCTTAACCAAAGGTGCCCCTTAGGTCCTCCCCAGCCCTCCCCCTTCCTTCCCAGGGCTTTTTTCCATTGTGGGATGGGGGCCCAAACCCTGACCCAGCCCCTGCCTTAGCTGTGCCTTATGTCCACAGACCTTCGTGGGCCATGTCAGCTTCTTCAAAGAGGCCGACTTCTCGCCCTCTGTGGCCTTCGCCTCCCTCTCCCTCTTCCACATCCTGGTCACGCCACTGTTCCTGCTGTCCAGTGTGGTCCGGTCCACGGTCAAAGCTCTCGTGAGGTGAGAGGAGGGTTGGGGCAGTGGCGCCGGACAGGCAGCTCGTGTGTTGGCCTCAGGGCTGGCTCTAGTGAGTGTTGGGACAACGGCTGTTAGGTCCCAGGATGTGCTTCTGCATTGATTTGGGCCTCGCTGAAGCTGGTCATGGTTGCTCAGAGGGATGAAGGCTATACATGGCTTCTCTGAGAAGTGGCCAACTTTCTCACATACCTCCAAGGATAGGGGGCTCACGGTCACCTCCAAGACAGTTCTGTCAAAACAAAACAAAAGCCATGTCAAGCCAAAATTAGCCTCTGCATAATCTCTTCCCACTGACCCTAGTTCCACCCCCCAGAGCCACCCCGAATAAATGCCATCCCTCCCCCACATGATGACAGCCCCTCCGATATCAGGAGCTACCCTTCGAATCTTGTCTTCTCCAGGCTGAACATCCCCCATTCTTTCCACGGGTCCCAGCGCCTTCACAGTCCCAGTCAGTGAAGCAGCTTTCCCCGTGCCTACAGGTCATACCCCGGGTGGCCCTCAGTTCTGGGAGGCCACTGCCAGGCTCTAGAGCCCAGTGGTGCCTGTATGCTCCCAGAGACATTGCCCTCTTGGACATGAAAGCCTGAATGCAGAGGGCTGAGCAGCTGGCTGGGAAACGCCATACCTGGAGTTGAAGATCTCCTTTGGGCCTCTGAAATAACTCCTTGAAAGCAAGAGCCTGTCATGCCTCTGGGGAGTGCCAGCTGTGCCCTCACCCATCGCCAATGGGACCAGGCAGTAACATATGTCCTCTGTGCCCAAGCCCCTTCAGCCTTAAGGAAGATGACTCCATGGCCTCATGGGACCCTGAGCAGTCTCAGGCAGCTGGCAGGAAGGAGTAGCTGCTGGAACAAAGTAGCTGATGGAAGAGGCAACCTGCATGAGGAAGCTCCAGAAGGGGGCATAACTCAGCAGAATTGTGGTCAAAGGAGTATGTGATCTGGGGGCAGCTGGACTGGTGAGGGTATTTCCCAGTTCCAGGGCTGGCTATGCTGACTGAGTTTTAGTGGCCTTAGCATGGTGACTTTTAATGATCACCGCTTTCCCTTTCCTCCCCCGTGTAGAAACCACAGGTTCAAGGATGCTGCACCTACTAAACCTTTTTAGCTGATTTCCACATGTAAGCATTCCTAATCCCACCATTTCCAGGAACCAGGAATCTCAGGGTAGCTGGGGCCTTTTTAATGAGGGAGATCAGACTCCAGGCTGAAAGTGGGAGCAGAACCCCAGCCCCTTCCCAGTCACTAACTGTCCAGCTGGAACGAGGGAGGTGGGAAACAGAGGAGGCAGAAAGTAGTGGGAAGCAAGCTGAGCTGGCGGTTGGCTCCTCCAGGCAGGGGCCAGGAACCCAGGCTCATTTAGAGCCCCAGGCTGTTCTCACCTTGAGGTGAGAACTGGAGGTCCTGTCTGGTCCCAGGCCTGTAGGACATTTAGCAAAAATCATCTCTCAAGTTTCCCCAGACAGCTTCCACACTCCCAGGAATGGGAGAGAAGAGAAGTTCCCCAGGGAGAAAATGGCCTTCTTAGGAAGCTGGGAATAATTATACCTCCCCAACAAGAAGTTATGGGGATTAAATAACATAGTGTTGGTAAAGCAGTTAACACAGTGTCTTGCATATAGTATGTGTTCAAAAATATTAGCTGTTATTAGTCATAACCAATCTTAATCGTAACTAACCTTAACATTGGCCAACCATAACTCTAACAATAACTAAGAAAGCCTAAAACCAACCGTCCTTGAGTATAGTAACCCAGACTAACTTTATCATTGAACTAATCAATTCCACCTCTAATCCAGACACCAACCTACTCCAGCCAACTAATCAACCCTTTCAAACCCTGGTAATCCTTCTAACCCATACGGGGATGTCCACTGGTCTCTTCCCCCTTCTGGTTTGGGCTTTGTAGCGGCCACACCTCAGGCCCCTGTACCGAGCTGCTCTCTCAGGCCACCCCTTCTTCCCTCTCCCCTCCCCTCTGCCCCTGGCAGGGGTGGGGGGTGTCTCTGTGCTTCCTCTGTAGCGTGCAAAAGCTGAGCGAGTTCTTGTCCAGTGCAGAGATCCGTGAGGAGCAGTGTGCTCCCCGTGAGCCCGCGCCCCAGGGCCAAGCCAGCAAGTACCAGGCGGTGGTGAGTGCCTGGGCCACCCCCTGCTATGCCCAGCATTTTTCTCTAATGCCCAAAGCCCATGCCTCACAGGAAGAGGGGTCCCTTCCCTGCACAGTGACCAGCCCGTGGGTCCTCACCTCCTCCTAACCATCCCCAGCCCCTCAAGGTTGTGAACCGCAAGCATCCAGCCCGCGAGGATTGTCGGGGCCTCCCGGGCCCACTGCAGAGGCTAGCCCCCAGTGCAGACGGGGAGGCTGACAACTGCTGTGTCCAGGTGGGTCCTAACCCTATACCCCCACATCCATCACCCAGGGCCATGTCCAGGAGGGAGCGCAGAGCCTAGAAGGCCAGACACCCATGCTGAGTCCTCTGCCGGAGTCCACTCAGCCCTGCTGTGTCCCCTACCTGTAGGGGCCATGAGAGTCCTCAGACCAGGGGCGACTCTTTCATCTCCACTTATTGGGAGTCCCCAGCCAAAGAAGAGTGGCCTTCCCTCAGGAAGGCACCTTGAGCAGGGGTCAGCATGCGAAGGCCAGTCCCTGACTCTCCTGCCCTGGGAGTGATCTGGGGAGACTGAAATCAGTGTTTTGTTTTGTTTTGTTTTGTTTTTGGCTTTCATGGGGGAGGGGAGGCTGAGACTATTCACACTGAGAACCCACCTGCCTTTCTGTTCTCTTCCGGGTGGTTGGGTTCGGCCAATGAAGATCATTGGAGGCTTCTTCACCTGGACCCCCGATGGGATCCCCACACTGTCCAACATCACCATCCGTATCCCCCGAGGTATGCCCCAGTTCAGGGTTCCATCGTGGTCGGGGAGTGTCTCCCCTGGAGGCAGAGGAATTCAGGGGGTCCTTCTGTAGCCATGTCTGAAGTGCCTCTTTCCCATGTCCCTCTGAATGACATGGAGAGAAGAGGAAAGTCAACATTTATTGAAGCCCACTGTATGCTCATCACCTGAAGGCCTGGGGGCTGGGGTGGGCTACGTCCTCAAGGAACTCAGGAGCTGGAGGGAGTGCAGCAGCAAGGGCAAGCAGGACAGTGGGGCCTTGATGTCAACCTTGCAGGCTGTATGGGCGATACCCGAGAGGATCAGACCAGAGGAGCAGGGAAGGCCTTTTGGAAGAGGTGGGGTTTCCAAGAATGCACACAGCCCCTTGGGCCACAAGGCAGCAGGGGGCATTCTGGCCAAGGCAGTGCCATCTGCAAAGGACGGAGGCAAGACCAAGGGTGGCATTTGCTGGATCCAGGAGGAGCTGGGCTCACACTGGGAAGCAGTGGGAGGGAGAAGCTAGCGCTGAGGATGGGGTCAGGTGGGGGATGTCAGAGGCAGGGGTAGAACCTGGGGAGCCAGAAGAGGGATATAGATTTGCAGGGTGTGGGGCAAAGGGGCAAAGAGCTCCCCAGGGATTCTAGGTAGGAGGAAAGAAAATGGGGACCTGAGGGTTGGGTGTCTCTGTTGTCTGGGTGGTGGTTGTCCAGACTCCTTCCTGGCCTGGCTCCCATCTGCCGCCCTCCCTGCAGGCCAGCTGACCATGATTGTGGGGCAGGTGGGCTGTGGCAAGTCTTCCCTCCTCCTCGCCACACTGGGAGAAATGCAGAAGATTTCAGGGGCCGTCTTCTGGAACAGGTAAAAATTGCATCCTCAGGGTTCAGTTAGTGGGGAGAGACTCAGGTGGGCAGCCCTCCTCATGGTCAAAAGGATCCCTCCTTCTCAGGATGCAGCATGCATTTACTGAGTTCATTGTCATCATGATTATTTAGTAAACCCTTACTCTGTGCCAGGTAGTATGCAAGACTCTTGCATGCGTTATTCCATTTAATCTTTATGACAACCAGTGAGGTAAGTACTGTTATCAGTTCTCATTTTATAAATGAAGGTTCTACTATTTGCCCTAATTCACACAACTAATAAGTGGCAGAGCCAGAATTCAAACTCAGTTCTGTTTGGATCTAAATCCCATGCTCTTAACCACTAGGCCTCCCTCCCTCCCAGTGTGAGGGATGGTAGCACAAGATTGGCTTCCAGCAGGGCCACCAGCAAAGATGACGTGGACCATTCAGTGGGGGTGAGGAGCCAGAGAAAACCCAGACAAAGGTGGGCTTCTGGGCAAAGAGCACTATCTTAATTAAAGAGCCAAAGACCCCAGGCAATCAGGAACCTATTATCTACACTCATCTACTTTGGAAGAGCTCTTAAAGCTAGTTGATAAAAGATGCATATAAAATAGAACTTTTTTTTTCAAGTAAGAAAACAAGAAGAGCCAAGAGGTAAAGAGGGTGTGAAGCATGTATGGAAACCTGGGCAGAGGACAGCTGCTTCAACCAACAGAAAGCCTGGCTCTGAGCTCCCAGGTAGCCTAGGAGAAGAAGAATCCGATCAGGGTTTGTAGTTCTCATTCAGAAATATGGGGCTATTGCAGCCAATTCAGCCGATTTGGCAGAGGGGCCAAGCTCTCCCTAGGAGTCATTTCCAGGGGGAATTTATCATTCAAGATGTTGGGTTTTTCATAAACTTGAGTGCAGAACTGAGCAGAGAAAGCCCTTGGACCCAGCATCTGGATCCCTGCCTGCAGCCTAGCTCCTGCTTTTCCAAAATGCCCCTGGACGATGCATCCAACAGATGGCAAGTTTCAAGTCTCAGTGAGGCTGTGGGCTGGGCAGATGAGCCCTTAGGTTTCCCATGACCTGTCTCTTGAGCCTTGACTCCATCGGGGACTGTGGTATATTTGAGGGATTTCCCAACACAGCCTGACTGGGCAGGTTGAGGGCATTTGAGGTCACTTTGCCAGTCCCTTGTACCATCTGTCCCTGACTGTCTCCTGAGGTTTTGGAGGTGAGAGCCCTTACCCGTTGGCTGACCATGATATGGGGCACCTGCTATGGGCCAGGCCCTTTGCTAAGTGCTCTACAAGCGTGATCTCACTAAGCCTCTCAGCAAGCCTAGGAGGTAGCACAGAAGCAGGAACTGAGGCTCAGAGAGGCTGGTTAGTGTGGGGAGCAGGGAGCCAAGGCCCAGACTCTTTCCCTCCAGCCTGGCCACTGCCTCAGCCTGGGGTCCCCTGAGTCCTCTTCCCAGGAATCATTCTCCAGCTCCGTGTATTAGACAGACTAGACCTGGGCCTGTCCCCAAAACTCGGGCACTCCTGGCTTCCCCTGTGTGTGTCCCTCTCAGCACAAAAGTCAAAAGTACCTCAGAGCCTGGTTTCTCTGCTCCCCCTTTCTTCATCTCCCTCCACCCCCACCCAGCACACCCTCAGGTGCCCTCTCGCCAGCATCAGCACCTTCCCTGTCCTCTGCAGAGACAGGCGTCCCTTGTATGGGGGCCCTGCCCTGCCTAGGTCCCCACCTCTTTTCCAGTCCTCAGGGTCTGGCTGCTGCCTCCTCTCTGCAGAGCCTCCGCCCCAGCCCTGGGGATTCAAGGGTCCTCTCCAAGTCAGCAAACAATGAGCACCCCTTAGGTGCCAGGCAGTGTGCAGGGACCTTGACTTCATTGTCTCAGGCAGTCGCAGTCTCCACCACACTCTGTGAAGAAGGTATCTTTGTTATCCCCATTTAACAGATGAGGAAACCAAGGTGAAGCAAGTGGCCCAAGCCACCCAGCTCTTAAATAGCAGAAGTGAGATTTCCATATGGGTGCTCAAATACATAGACTTTCCACTGTGCCGTGAAAGAGAAGGGGGCTCAAGAGCAGCCTAGCTCAGCATCCCAAAGGCCAGCCCCGAAGGCCATGGCACATCCACTAGGCCTCCCAGCAGAGGCCCACGTGGGTCTTCAAAGCTCTATCCTCAGCAACACTCATTCTCCTCAACTCTCCTGGCTCCAGGATCCAGGCCCCAGCTCCTGGCTCTGGTGGAGGCAGAGGGAGGGGGGTGGTTGTGAAAAAGGTTCAGGTTTGTCCAGAATCCACTTTGTTCTCTATTCTCCAGCTTCCCTCCCAAGCACAGTGAGATCCAGCAGGTTAACTTACAGCCACCCCTAGGAAATTGTGAGATTTCATTTGTGACTCATGCACCAGTTTTTCTACACTGATTTAATCAGCCACCCAACATTTATTGAGCACCCACAGTGTACCCAATGCCAGCAACAGGAATACAAAGATGATTAAGACATGGTTTCTGCTTTCAAGTGAGGGGGAAAGAGATCAGTGCTTAAAGAGCACAGAGGACAGCAATGAAGTCTGCAGTCAGGAAGAGAAGGCTCCACTGTGGATGTGTTGTTTGAGCCTGGAAGGATGAGTATGGTTTCACCAAATGGAAAAGACAGGGGTTGGGGAAAAGCAGTTCCAGGCAAGGATAAGGGCATGGGCAGAGGCTGGCTGATGTGAAAGAATATGGTTCTCTGTACCTGGTACATGGGGTGCAGGGTGGGAGGTAGGAAGGCAATGCGCTGGGCTTAGATCACAGGTGCCCCTACATACCAGGCCTGAGAATTGAAAATTAGCCTGAAAGCTATAGAAAAACCATATAGGTAATAAAGGATGATGGAGGAGAGGGACTGCAGGAAGGGAGACCAGTTAGGAGCTCATTTCAGTGGCTGGAAGAGGGAGGCATCAGGGCAGATACAACTCATTTGGCTTCATCTGCTGTTTGTCTTTCAATATCCTGGACATGTACACAGCTCTGTCCCGTCCACTTATTCTGGGCAACGAGTTCTGTGCTGGGCCCGTGTGTTGGTGCCCCCTCCATTGCTGGCAGGAGCTCCGTGCCTCACATACCAGCCCTATGTCTACAGAGAGATGATGCACTTGCAAAGTGGGACAAGAGCAAGGTGGTGTTTGGCCTGGCAGCCCCTCCTATGACTCTGCAGTCTGCAGCCAGAGGTGAGGGTGAAGCCAGGCTGCTCTACATCTGATTTTCCATCCACACCAGGGCCAAAGCTGGTGACTAGGCAGCCAGAAAGTTCCAGGAGGCACGAAGCAGTTGGGTGGGGTGTTAGGGAGCACAGAATGGAGAATGTGCCAGTGCGATGGGTGTTTGTACAACCCTTCATTCATTCCTTCAGCAGCATGGCTGAGCAGACAGGGGCAAAGGCTCTGGAGCCAGGCTACCTGGGTTCAAATCTGAGCTCTACAACCTACCAGCTCCATGCTTTGGGAAGTTCCCAAAAGTGCCAGTTTCCCTTTAAAAGCCATGGGGTTGATGTGAGGATTCTCCTAGCATGTAATAAGTGCCCTATAAACATTATTCAACAATGTACTTTGCCGTCAACACAGTTTCCCTACTGCCCTTTAATTGTGCTGCAGCCTGTCTCCCTGGAGAGACTGTAGTGGGCTCCTCGGGGACAGGGGCCATATCTATTTATCTCTCTATATCCACAGCACCTTTGTGAAATGAATTCATTTGAACCAAGAGCAATTTATGACCTCCAAAATACTGCCATTATCAATATGTCTTGACATCTCTCTCTCTCCCGTGTGCCTTTGCCCAAGCTGTTCTCCTAACCTGGAATAACCCTTCCAACCTCTCCATCAACATTTGGAATGAGCTCCTCCTGTTAGTGCATGCCCACACCGTGCTGTGATTACCTGTTAATGGGCCTCTCTTCCCCACTACACTGAGCTCCTTGAGGACAGGCCTAGGGGATTATTCCATGCTGTACCCCAGGTGCCAGGCTACAAGGGAGAAGACCTGGCCCTGCTCTCGGGTAGCTCACCAGTGCTGGGTGGAGAGAGGTATGCAGACAGACTCCCAGGATACACACAGAAGGTCCATTGGCAAGAGGTCCTGCCAACGGGACTGGAGAGTGTTGCCGCAGCCTGAGCACGGCGATGTGTCGGCAACTCCATCCAGATCTTGGAGAGCCAGGCAACAACCGAGCATTCACTTTAGTAACAGTTCTGCCCCTGCCTGGCTCTCTGCTTCGATTGAGCTGTCAACCTAGGAATTTTCAAACTCACCCCTTAATCCTGAAGAAGAAAACATTTTGATCTTAAAAAGACAATATTAGCAGATACAGCCAAGTGAAATTCTTTCCCTGGAAATAAAGAACAGGGCCATGAATAGCTGCAGTGGAATGACATTAAACACCCCCAGAGAGCCAACAGGAAGAAGGGCCTCCCCACTGGGGATCTGCAAGTCCAGGCTACCTGGAGCTGCTGCCGGCCCTGTCCCCCACCCCACTCCCTACCCCCACTACCTGCTGTGGCCCCAGACTGAGGATCCCACCTGTGAACTATTTACTGTTTCTGTCTGTGCTCAGCAGAAGGCCTGGGCCCTGCTTGCCCTGGGCCTGCCTGTGATGGTGAGTGTTATGGTAGGTGTGATGGCTGCCTCCTGAGACCCTTGATTCCCCAGGAGGTAAGAAATAGCCCCTGTCAGGACAGCCCTGTGGGCCCATCTGCCCATACTGTTCTAGGAGCCTTTGGGGAGGAGGTGTCAGAGGCTCAGGTGTGCTCCAGGTGTGGAGGAGGCAGGTGTAGCGAGACAATGGGCAGACAGAAGGAGGGGTGCCATGTGGGGTGAAGAGTAAGGCTTGGGGATCACATGGTATCTGGTGATCACATGGTGTCATGGCTGTCACTTGCTGGCTCTGTGTCCTTGGGCAGGTTGCTTCACCTTTCTGGGGCTCAGTTTCTTACTCTGGACAATGAGAAAGAAAACTGTGCCTTTCCTCTCTGGGAGATTTGCATTGGGATCCAGTGAAATCCACTGGAAAGGGCTCTGTGGGCAGAAGATGAAGTTTCAGGGTAGCATCAGGCTTGTCCAGGGCAGGAGGAAAGGAGACCTGTGAGACCTAACTTATTCATCCAACCTCAAGCTCCACTTCTTTCTTTTTATTTATTGCTAGGGTCCTCAGTGAGGCTTGGAGGCATTCGATGCCTCCTCTGACTGTACTTTTGGGACTAAGCGCTGAGCTGAAAGACGATTCCGCTCAGTTCTTCAGCCAGCTGTCAGCTGTTTTTATAATACATTTTTCCAGTGTCATGGTGAGGTCAGTACCATTACCTCCATTTTGTAGATAAGAGATGAGTCTCCCACAGGTAAAGGGGTAGCACATGGTCTACATTTCCATGCTGCCTTCCCCTGCTACCTGGAATCCCCTCCCTCCTTCCCACCCCTCAAGGCTCAGCTTCAGGTCCACTTTGTCACATTTCTTCCTCTTCCAAACTACTTTTAAAAATTACTGTTTTCTCTGTGAAACAAAGCTCATTCCATTTTAAAAGGCAGACAAGCATAAAAGAAGAAAAGCCACTGAAGTGGGACACTTTATCCAGAGAGAAACTCAGCACCCAGACAATGTGTTTAGGAGAGGAACCTTTATTTCCGGCTGGCCGGGGCCTCCTCCAGCAGTATGGAGAGAAGCGACCCCCGGCTTCCCGCGGTAGGTTTTTATAGGGAATTTTAGCAGGGTCAGCATGATAAAGCAACTTTTCTTTGTGTTCAGATATCAGATTAGTTGATTAAAACAAAGCATTAGTTTTTTGCACCAGAAAGGGTGAGGGGCAGCTTCAATTGTCCATATCCAGCAGAGCAAGCAAGCAATATTACAGAAGCTAATTTTTGCGATTAGCATCGGTGTTAAGGGGTCTGGGTTAATCTTTACTAGGGGTGGGTTTTGCCATCTCCATGGTGGCGTGATAGGCCAGGCACGGATGCATATCCGGGGTATTGTTTTAAGCAGGTTTTGTGGGCCTTAGGAACTTCCATCAGTGTTACTATGTTTAAAAATCTCCATTACACCACCTAGTATCACATCACACAGAAGCTTCCAGTCTTTTCTCTATACATTTGCATTGGTGTCTGCATGCCGTTTCCTCACATTTTTTTTTCTTTCTTTCTTTCTTTCTTTCTTTCTTTCTTTCTTTCTTTCTTTCTTTCTTTCTTTCTTTCTTTTTTTTTTTTTTTTTGAGGTACCAGGGCCAGGGATTGAACCCAGGACCTCGTATGTGAGAAGCTGGCGCTTGACTGCTGAGCCACATCAGCTCCCCTGAGTTGGTTTTGTCATTTGTTTGCCTGTTGTTTGTTTTTTACTTCCTAGGAGGCACCAAGGACCAAACCCGGGACCTCCCATGTAGCAGGCACTCAACTGCTTGAGCCACATCTGCTGCCTCCCCCCTTTTCTTTTAGCCTGTATATTTTGCTTACCTCTGTACCTATCTGATTCACCCTATCATACTGTAAGCCCCCTGAGGGAAGGCTGTGTGCCTGTCTCAGTTTGACACATGCTCACACACACAGGGCCCAGCTCATAGCTGGTTGGATGGAAAGACATGGGATTGGAGAATTGGTGGGAATCGTCCTTTCAGCTCAGTGCTTGGTCCCCAAAGTGCAGTCAGAAGAGGAGTCTAATACATCCAATGCTCATTTACGATCCCAGCAATCAATGACAGAAGGTGCCTGCCAGGTGTACCATTCTTTACTTCTCCTATTAAAACATGCACACACAAAGCCTGGGGAGGCTCATTCTAAGAGGCTGGGTGCTTCCCTGGAAATAGGAGAAGATAAACCTGGATTTACACCAGGCTTCTCTCCCTGGCTCTGGGCATGTTATGTAAACTCTGAGCCTCGATTTCCCCATCTGTAAAATGGGGATACTGACCTCTTTAGAGTGTTGCTGTGAGGACTGAATGAGATGGGGAGTGTACACAGAGCCTGGCATGAGGACGGCCTGCAACAAGTCCCCTGCCTTCTTCCCGAGTGGTTAATTTGTCAGCTAGCAGCCTCCATTTCTTATGGATCTGTCCTGTGCTAAGTACTGCGGGGGCTGAACAAGATGCGCTTCCTGCCTTGCAATCCTGCTGGGGATAAAAGTCTTAAACAGGAGCTGATTAGAGAAAGAGTAAGGTAGTCCTTTATATGAGGGCTAATTGAGCAGCCCAGATAATGATGCAAACTGAGTTAGGAAGGAGAGAGCTGGCTGTGTGTTGGGAGCCTCAGGGAGCCCAGATGCATTTTCCTCCAGATAAATAATCTTTTCTACTCTGTAAACAGTCAAGGCAGGAAGACTCCAGAGATAAGCTTATCTGTGCTATGGCAGCAGAATTGGAATTTGTAAACTTGGAGTTTGTCTTTTTTTAATCTGCCTATAAATTACAGCAATCCTGTGGTTGGGGAGAGCTAGGTTAGTTTGGGTTGAGAGGATGAAATGAGACTACAAAGATTAGATATCTGGACCAGAAAAGACTGGTAATTACATGCCCATCAGTGTCTCCATTCAGTTCTGCCCTCAGCAGGAAGACAGAGGGGAATTTCATCACACTTCTATCTCTGGTTTTTGTCCATCCTGGTTTTTCTGACAAGAAGGTATTTATCAGAGCTATGGAGTAGAAAATCACAGTGAAGTAATGTAATGTGGTAGTTTAGAGCATGAAACTTCAGAATCCGACAGCTCAATTTTCTTTGCTACTTGTTGGCTGTGTGACTTTGGGCAAGTTACTAAACCTCTCTGAACCTCACTCCCCTTATCTGTAAAGTGAAGACAATTAAAATAAACCTTCATATGGTTATTTTGACCTTTAAAATAATGAATATATTAGTGCTTACACAGTGAAATTTAGCTGTTTCTAGTATAATTAAAGTGGAATCTGTATGAAAACATTGGTTTCTCCTAAATACACACATTTCAGAAGTACACATTTCATGGGCGGGGGTTGCTTCTGGACAGTTCAGAGGTGGCCCCGGTAGAGGCAAGAGCACTGGCAAAGTTGGCACTAAAATCTGGATCATCTCACTCAGTATTTTTCAAAAAAACTTATTGTAATCCACAGTATGAACTGCATTTTCCATCACAGTCTAGTACATGCATGTTGATAGATGAATAAGAGAAAAAAATAACATAAAAAATACAAATTTTGGCCACATGCCCTGCACACTTTTTTTTTTTTTTTTAATGAAGTTGTAACTCACTTATTTCAGATCCAGTTTTGGGGTCCCAATCCACAGTTTGAAAAACACTGGATGAAAGTCACATTCCTTCTCTGAGCCTTAGTTTTCCCACTATTAAGTAAGGTCAGACATAACGACCTTGATGCCTAGCCAGCATCACTGCTGCTCTGAGTCAATGTCAGGGATGCTGATTTAGCCCAGGCTATTTCGAGGGTGCCAATCTAGGTGCTGAGGGCGAGGGGGAACAGAAATTGAGAAATTTCCTCCCCAAGGAAGGTTCTTGGGGGCCTTGGGATGGGTGGGGGATTGCATCTTCCCAGTGGATGGAGAGAAAGGTGAGTGGGGTGGGAGGTAACTGGAGTTGGTCTTTCCCATTTGTGCCCCAGCAGCCTTCCTGACAGCGAGACAGGAGAGGACACCAGGTACAGGGGCTGGGTTGGAAGGGGCTGCATGTGAGGGTGGGTGGGAGGGCTTGTAGATGGAAAATGTGGAGTATGGATTCAAGGGTGTGCAGCCGACATACTTTCAAAGGCATGAGTCTAAGGGATTTGGGGGCAAAAACTGGCTCTCAATGAGAGCAAAAACTGGTTCTCGGTGGTAGAAAAAAATCTTTGACATTATAATGGTTTGTGGCCTTCCAAGGCCCACAGTACCCAAAACAGATATATAGTCTATCTCTGGCATTACAATTCATGGCAGATAGTGGTGATGGTTGCACAATATTGTAAATGCAATTAATGCCACTGAATTGTACACTTAAAAATAACTAAAATGTCAACTTTTATGTTACATATATCTTATTACAGTACATTTTTTTTAAATTTCATGGCAGATAGAATCAGAAAATAGATTAGTGGTTGCCAGGAATGGATGAGAGGGAGGAAGGGAGAATGACTGCTATTAGAACTGATGAAAATGTTCTGGAATTAGATGGTGATAGTTGTACAACTTTATGAATATACTGAAAACCACTGAATTGTAAAAACCAAAAAATTGATTGTATGGCAAGGACAATTAGGGGGGAAAAAAGTCTAAAAATATTCCTTGGATGATGATGAAAAAAAGTTGACGAACACTGCTCTAAGGTGATGAGGTCAGGACAGACAGAAAACTCGGTCTCATTGCTTTATGTTCAATGATGTACAGGGATAAAAAATCCAGGTGAAAGAGATTAATGAAGTCCTGAGACCCTCAAATATCCCCCTACCTTTACCTCCCCACTCCCCCCCCCCCCGCCCCCAAGAACATTTGAAACCCTCTAGAGGCAGTGTGAAGCTGGGACTGGGAAGGCTGACATGACTTTGTAATTAACTTTCAGCCTCTGGCCTTGGCTGTCCAACACCAAATAGGTTTGTTTTTTGTTTTGTTTTGTTTGTTTTTTGTTATTTTTTACCAAATAGGTTTTACTTCCCCTCTTTTCTCTATCCTTTTCTCCCATCTTGTCCCCAAGTGCCAAGGTGTGATGACAGGCCCGTCCTCTCTAGGTATAGTGACCTTATTTCCTGAGCCAAAAAATCAGACCTCATGGTATGTGACAAGCAGGGGTGTGTGGATGAAGAACGGGACAGAATAGTTGATACTGGAGCCGCTCAGAGCAGTCTAGGGCACGTGCGCTCCTCAGCTGACCATGTCTTCTCTGGCAGATGCCCCAGATTCCACAGCTGTCCTCTGACAGGTCCACATGGTGCTGCAAATCACGCCTCAGCCCTTCTCAGCACTCTAGCTGCACCCCAGTTCCACCTGCAGTCTGCAGGCCCTGATGGTGGCTGGCAGGGCCAGAGAGCACCCCCTGCCCGAGCCATTTGCGCAGTCATGTCAGCCTGAGGCTTTGGCCCGTTTGTCAGCACCTGAATGCAGAGGCTGGGTCAGGAGGCCGATGCTTCTCTGACCTGGGGCCTTCCCCACATTCTCCCTCTTATGTAACCGGGTCCCCGGGGCCTCCTCACAGCCTCCTCACACACGGCGTATTCCCGACGCTGCACAGGGTCTGCCCATGGAGGTCCCCAGGGTGTCCGTGCCTCGCACCCCTCCATGCCTTCGTAGCTGCAGGCTTGGTGACAGGGATTATAAAGGCACACTCCTGTTTGGGTGTGAAGGAGCTCAGAATGTTTATGGAGGACTCAGTCCACCCACTGAAACCTAAAGGCATGTGTTTCCACCCCTGCTGCAGCCCAGAGCAGGAGACACCGGCCGACTCGGACATCAGGTACCATGTCCTGGGAACACTTGCCCTCCATGACAGGTGCCTTCAGGGGTGCCTTGAGGCTTGAGGGAGCCAAATACTCTGGAGGACACCCCCCCCCCAGTCCTAGCCCCTGCTCTGGGAGGAGTCCCTGGAGGGGTCCGTGCTCTGTCTGGTGATCTGGAAGCTGCCCCCTTGATGCCACATCGTTTTTCTCTGGTTTTCATCTTTTTTTTGGTCTTCAAAAACCATAACACACAAAATGTAGTTTCCTTGGCTCCACCTTTTTTTTTCCCTAAAGTTCTTTGCTTGGGGAGTTATCTTCTGGTTTTAGAGTCCAGCAATATGAGGGCTACTCAAGGAAGGAGGAAGTCAGGGGTTGGGTGTTAACTTGATTTGGCCCCAGTTTTAGCTTCTCCCTGGCTTGGGGTAGAAGGGAAGGAGAAGGGAAAGGGGTGGGGCGAGCCAGGTGTAGGGCAGGGAGAGCCGAGCTCTTGTCCTTCCAGTCAGCAGGGCCCCTCGGCCCTCTCAGCTGAGCCCCCAGATGCCCACACCTCCCTTGGGCTCCAGGGAAAGAGGCCACCAGAGGCCTTGCAAAGCAGATCTGCCACTGCACATCCCCATCTCAGCACTGCCTCCAGCCCTTTGCCCCAGTGGAAGCTATCAGCCTGACAACTACTTCAGGGAGCCCCTGAGCATGCCTCTCCCCCACCCCCTGCCTTTTCCAGGAAGAGAGGCCCCGTGGCCTATGCTTCTCAGAAACCATGGCTGCTAAATGCCACTGTGGAGGAGAACATCACCTTTGAGAGTCCCTTCAATAAACAACGGTAAAAGCCTCTTGGAGGGAGGTGGCCTGGGGGAGGGAAGGAAGTGGCCCCAGGCAGCATTGGCTGCCGACCCCATTCCCCATGGCGTGGCCAGCTGCCCTGCCCATTCATCCATCACCCGCACTCAGCCATCCTGCTCTCTGGGCCGCCTGTCTAGATTCCCACCTGTTCCATATGATCCACCAGATGTGCCAGGGCATTAGGGCCATCCGAGTCTTTTAGGTGAGAGGGCAGGAAGGGAGGAAAGTGCAGGAATCCTGGGACCCCGCAGCTGACCCAGCTCTCCATGATGCTGCCCACCCTGTCCCATTTCCACCCCCAGCTCCGAGTCTCGTGTTCTGTTATCCAGTGATGATAATACTGGCTACCATTGATTCAGCCCTTACCACGTGCCGGGCACAGTGCCCAGCTCTTTATACGTGTTATCTGCTCTATGCTCACAAATCCCATAGGCAGGTATTATTATCATCCCCATTCTAGATAAGCCAACCAAGGCTCAGGAAGGTTAGGGATCTTGCCCCAGGCAAGAAATGGGCCTCAAAGGCAAGGCTGCCTGACACCTCAGTGTGTGCTCATCACCAAGGCACTCTCGTGCCTCCGTGAACCCTGGCTGACACCTGCCTAGACTGAGAGCTGCCCAGGGAAGTCTAACGGGAGCGGCTGTGCAAATATTTGCCCAGCCATCATCATTAGTGCCTGAGCCAACCAGCAGTGATTTTCCCAGACAGTGCCCAGCACATGGGCTCTGGCTGGAGTTTTTCCCACTGCATGGGGAACAGGGGGCCCCTCTTGTCACTTACTCCTCTTATTTGCTCCCAGCCAATTTCATATTTCAAATATTTAACTTGCCCCAAGACTGAGTGAAATGCTAACCTCAGCTGTTCCCTAGTTCACGCAGTGTTTGCTTGCACCTGATCAGAAGGCCCATAAAGTCATTGCTCACCCTGGCACAGCTGCCAGAGACTAATGACCCTCAGTAAGTGCTCAGGCCCAATTCTGCAGCCAGGCTGACCGGCTCTGTCCCTTGTCCCCACCCCACCCTAGGTACAAAACCGTCATCGAAGCCTGCTCCCTGCAGCCGGACATCGACATCCTGCCTCACGGAGACCACACCCAGATTGGGGAACGGGTTAGCAGCAGCCTGCAAGGGGTCTTCTCACAGCCGGGACCCCCAGCTTGGTTCTCCCTTCTGCCTCGTCCCCTCCCCACCCCCACCCCCAGGCCCCACCTCCTTTTCAGGGAGGGCAGACAACTAGGAAATAGGAGAGGGATGAAGACTGAAGAGTTGCCTGCAGTGAGATGGAAAATGATTTCCAGGTGCCCCAGGCTACTGGTGGTAGTCCTTGACAGATTTCCAGTCCTGATTGATGGGAAAGGTCATTTGAGGGCCATCCCAGGCCAGGGTAACTTGCATCGCCCTCATTCACAGTGTCTATTAAGAGCCCGCGCAGCATTGTGCTAGGCCCAGGATGGTATTGTTCGTGGTCACTCTCCATTAGCCTAGAAATAATTCTCCTGTGACAGTCCCCTCTGGTGATAGTCCTCCTTGGGTACGATTTAAGTCCCTACTTCCTCTGCCTTGTATTCATTGGTCAGATGGCACCTACATGATGGCTCTTCAGACTTGGGGATTATGCTCCCCACTTCTGAATGAATTCAGTAAACCTGTATAAGTTCCTTCTCTATGCAAGGTGAGGAGGGGCAAAGAGGTGGACAGAACCAGGCCTATGTTCCCAAAGAGGCCACAGTCGAGTAGGGGGCAGGACACTCTCCCATGGAAGGGCAGTAAGGACTTGACCTGTTTCTCCCCTTTGGTGACAGGGCATCAATCTGTCTGGGGGTCAGCGCCAGCGAATCAGCGTGGCACGAGCCCTCTACCAGTACACCCACGTTGTCTTCTTGGTGAGTGGGACAGCCAGCATCTCCCTTGGCACCTTTCCTCTGGCTGCTTCCCTGGCCTACACACACACACACACACACACACACCATTACCCAACAATCTCGGACCCCTCTCCAGGAACAAATCTCTCCTGCCATAGATGTTATCTACTTATCTCACTGATGGGAAAACTGAGGCAGGGATTGCATAATTGACCCACCATGAACCTCACACAGAACCCTGCAGTATGAGGGATGGAGAGGAGTAGCTGCAGGCTGCCTCCCCCAATCTATCAACATTTATTTAGAATGGCAAGTATGTGGGATATGGGCTGCTACTTCCCATGTTGTGCCAGGGCAGACACATTAATTGATCACAGCATTCTTTCCCATGGAAACTAAACTTGGCCTTGGAATCCTTCTTAACCCAATATGCCAGGCAACCACTAGCAATCAAACATGAAATAAAATTTATTTACTATCCCTACCTTACTTCATGCTAAGCTCTGTCTCAGGTGCCTTGGTTGATATGGTAGAATTCTAAGGTCCAGGTTTGGTTTAAGGTCTGATTAAGGAGACAGAGTGTATGTATACTCAGAAGCCACAGGCCAATTCAGGGCCAAACTGTGTGGCACAGACTATGAGGAGCTTTGTCCAGGGAGACAACTGTCAAGGCTGGAGTAATCAGGGAGGGCTTCCTAGAGGAGGTTGTTAAAGTGTTTCAGTTAAACAGAAGGAAGGAGACAGGGAGATGGAACCAGAAACTTCAGGTCCCTGGTCCCTGCTTTATTCCCTCCCCCCCACACACACACACAAACATTCCCCACCAGACGCACTTCATAATTTAAAGGCTCATAGTCTTTGTTGCATCTGACACGTGCACAATACTGTACAAAGTACCAGCCCATTCATGATCCTATGTGAACTTCCAACAACCCTGGATATTTTACTTTATTTCAGCAAACTTTTATTAAGCTCCTACTCTGTGCACAGGGCACAAAGGATCTCCATTCACAGTGCAGGTATCACTGGAACAGAAAGGGGGGAAGGGTAGGGGGTCAGGAAAGGACACAAGAGGGGCTAGTGCTTGGGTGGAAAACTGAAGGATGAGTAGGAGTCACCAGGCAGACAAAAGGTAGACCAGCACATCAGGCAGAGGGAACAGCTTCTGCAAGGACCTGGAATGGCACATTCCCTGGAGCCTTTAGTGTAGGAGCTTGGACAGGGCAGGGGAGAAGTGAAGCTGGAAAGGAAGACTGGGCAGGTTGTGAAGGGTCTGGGATATTGTGCTCAAGAGTCTGGACTTTATCGACAGTGGGGAGTCAGGCAGTGAAGTGATTAGATCTGTTTGGGAATGATAAATGATAACAGCCCCATTTTAAAATGAGGCAACTGAGGCCCAGAGCGGTTGGGTAAGTGGTTCAAGGCCACAAAGCTAAATACTCTGAGTCCCTGAACCACAGCTATGACACTACTGGTGGTTTTTACACCCACTGTTACTACCCACCCCACCCCTCCAACACGCCTCTACCCTCTTCCCTCTGCCCAGGATGACCCCTTCTCAGCTCTGGATGTCCATCTGAGTGACCACCTGATGCAGGCAGGGATCCTTGAGATGCTCCGGGACGACCAGAGGACAGTGGTCTTAGTGACCCACAAGCTGCAGTACCTGCCCCATGCAGACTGGGTGAGAGGCCACAAGGGGATCAGGTTGTGGAGGGCTGAGGGAGAGGCAGCCACATATCTGCGGAGGGGTCGCCAGGTGTCTCAGTAGCAATCACGGTGGGTCACAGAGCAGAAGAGACCAATGCTGGGCAGTTTTACATGGGCTGGCCAGCCCTGGGCTGGGGGCTCAGGGAGACCCTGCACAGGCAGGGGATTTGGGATTACTTAGGCCCACTTACATTCCCTAACCTGGCCTGGTGGTACCTAAAGCTGCCACCAAGAAGTCTCAGAAGTAAGTGGATACTCATTTCCCACCCTCCGGTTCTGGCCCAGATTGAGAGCTCATCTCCTTGACCTTGGGAGCTGCCTATGTAGATGGAGCAGGCACCCCACCCTCAGATTTGGATGTATTTCAGTTAGGATCAGATGGAAAATATGACAACAAACAATAGCAATTTAAAAAAAAACTTCACTATTATCAATAGAAGGCAATTTTGTGAAGCCCCCCACATTAACTAAATTCCCATACTGTCCAGTATGTTGGCAAGAGTACTTTTAAATTAACTGGAAAGCACTTAATTTTTTAAAGATGGAAATGAAATCTGCGCCTTGCCTAACTCCCTGTGGAAACATGCCTCTGAACAGCCGTCAAAATTTGAGGTTCCCCTGAGCTTAAGCCTGTGCTAAATGCCCCTGCTAGTTCTCCCCAAATAAGTCTTCCTTCCATATATGATGAGACCCCCACCCACTATAAAAAAGACAAAAAAAATTCCAGATTTAAATTAAAAAAAAAAATATATATATATATATATACATTAAAACAGAAGCAGGTTTGTGTCTGAGTTTCTGTGCTGACCCTGGTCAGGACAAAACATGAGTCCAAAGAAGGCTGACGCAGAGGTGCCCAGTCCTGAGGCGTCCCTCAGTAAACAGGACTCCTGGGCATGGCCCTGCCTGGGGTGGTGGGCTGAGAGGAGCAGGCGTCTGAATTAAAGACAAGTCTAAATGACACCACTGAGTGGTAAAGCAAGGTTTACCGACTTCAAAGAGGCAACCACAGACAAACCACCAGGTGTTTTGCCAAGCCTTGGTGGGATCTACCAGACCCATCAGAAGTAGCTAAGGGTCGTGGGCAATTAGCCCAGTAAGAGTATGGATACAGCTGCCGCGGGGGCCCTGAGGGGTTAGCAGCTAGCTGGAGCAGCTCACCCTGGGAGTGAGTTGGTGAGGGCAGACTATCCGTCCTGGCTGGCCCCCTGCAGGGGGCGAGCAGGAGGCAGTTTGGGGTGGTGGTGGGGGGGCTGGGGCGGGGGATGTATGCATCTCCAGCCCAGACTCCTGAGTCACGCTGTGACCACCAGCCCCTCTCCCAGCCGCCTCGGGGCCAGGTTTGTTTCTGCTCTTTCAGATCATCGCTATGAAGGACGGCACCATCCAGAGGGAGGGCACGCTCAAGGACTTCCAGAGGTCTGAGTGCCAGCTTTTTGAGCACTGGAAGACCCTCATGAACCGGCAGGACCAAGAGCTGGAGAAGGTGGGTGTTCCCCAGGCATCAGGCAGCCAACCTCTGGAGGGGAAGGTTCTGTGGGAACCTGAAATTATAAAGGCGTCCCTTCCCTTACTGCCCAAGGAAGCCCCCACGGGACAGCTGTGGGAGCTGGGCATGAGCTCACTCCTAGCAGAGGAGAGCCAGGACCTGTACTGGCTGCCCAGAGCCACCTCAAGTGGGTGCCTTCCTCTTATCCTAAGATACGTATCATTTAGTTACAGGTTTCAAAATGTCAACTCAAACTGGCTAAGCAAAGAAAAAAGGGGGAATTAAGGACTTATTGGATCATAAAACCAAGAAAGAATTATAGGGCACAACTCACCCTGCAGTATGCCTGCGGTCCATGCCTCAGACTGTGTACTTTTCTCGTTTTCTTGTTTCTTAATAAATCCTTTACTCCCTTGCCTACCCTATGGTGTGTACATAAGCCAAGAACCTAAGAAGCCCAGAACCCAGAACCATCCGGTAACATTATCTGGCAAGTCTAAACCTCCCCTGCCTCCAGCCCATGATTTAAAAGGTTCCTAGCTATTCCTAGCTCCCAGCCTATTCCCTTGTAACACTCCAATCCTTCCAGGAAAAAGGTTCGCGGGGCTTTACCCCTTGTGGGAGGTAACTCATGGGATGCAGCCCCCAGAGCAGCCTCGATTTGTGTCTCATCGGGGCAGGGCTTCTCTGGACCCCTTAACTTCGTCCTGGAAGAACGAAGCTGAAGGGTCCTGCATGAGGTTTCTGCTGTGGGTGGGCACTGGGAGCTTTGTGTTAAGGTGATTCTAAAGGCAGGTCTTTCCCTAAGCTAAGCTTAATAAACTCTTTACTCCCTTACCTATCCTAAAAAAAAAAAAAGTATCAAAGCTTCAGGTATAGCTGGATCTAGGTGATCAAACAGTGTCATTGGGAATTTGTTTCTCCCCATCTCTTGGTTCTGCTCTTCTCACATTGCCTTCATTCTCCCATGGCAGTGAGGACCATCACCAGTCTCAAGCTTTATGTTTGCCCAGCTCAAGAACTCTGGCAAAGAGAGAGTGCCTCTTTCACAGTTCAGCAAAAGTCCCAGTGCTGCCTCATTGGTCCAGTAGGGTCATGTGCTCACCCCTGAACAAATCATTGTGGCCAGGGATGTGGAATGTCATCATTGGCCAGGCCTGGGCCACGTGCCTGCACCTAGAGCCAGGGAGAGTGATCAGTTTTCCTCCCTCAGTCACAGAGACTAAGAATAGGGGAGGAGTGGTACCCCACAGGGTATTAGGGTGCTATTAGCTGATGAGGGGGAAGGAGCAAATACTGAGCAAGACAAACATGTGTCTATCTCCTATAGCATCTGCCTGGACAGTCCACTGGCCATGTCAGTCAAGGACTTAAATATCATCTGGGACAATCATTTGGGGCTTTAAACTCCCCCTCCCTAGTGCCAGGGTGCATCCCTGGACTCCAGAAAGAATGGACTTTTTCCTAGTTCAGGGACTGGTGGAGCAAGTTTTCTGCCAGATGTGGGACCAATCTGTAGTACGGATTTTGAGAATCCCCAGCCCCCCAAATGCCTCTTTCTTTAAGCCAGTAATTCCGCCATTTAAGTCATTCTTTAAAGGTTTTTCTGGCTGTGGAGAGCAAGAGTCCTTGGTTAAGATGCAGGTGCTTCAGCCTCATCAGTGTGTCCCTGGATCTGTCACCTGTCAGCCAGCTGAGTTAGGGACTGGGGGTGGGGGGTGGGCTGCCGTGCTCACCCCTGGGGCCAGGAAACAGACCCTGGCAGCAGGTATTGGAGTGAAAGGTGGATGGGAAGAGTGACTGGAGGAAGCCTTAGGAGGCAAAATGTGGGAACAGACAGAACCGGGTCCCAGTCCCAGTCCCTGAGTGGCCTCTTGGCCTCAGGTGCCGCCTCTGTGATTGCCCCCTCGCAGGGCTGTGTGAGGATGGGTGGGCTCCTGAGCATGAAGAGCTTTATACTTGTAAAGTCCTGTGCGTACGTGAAGACCCTGTTATTGAAGTTTGCCTGGTTGGTGTTCTCTTCCACATGGAATTGGAGGAGAACACCAAATTTCCTCCAGAGCTAGGCGTAGTGTGATACAGAGGTCCAGGTGCAGGCTTAGTACCAAGCTGACTTGGTCAGATCCCAGCTCCACATTTCACTGTCTGGGTGACCTTGGGCTAATTATTTAACCTCTTGGGGCTTCAGTTTGCCTGTCTGTAAAATGGAATAATAAAAGCCAACCTGTCTACATTGCCATGAGGGTTAAATAAAGTAACATATTAAGAACGCTTAGCACATTGAGTAGCAGAGCTCAAGGACTATTGGAGAGGGGTGTGAGTTGTCACTCAGATCTGGAACCCTGGCCCCTAACTCCTAGGCTGCTGCCTCCAGTAGAACCTTAGCACCTTCAGTTCTGTAGAGTCTGCCTACCTCCTCTCTCTGACCCCCAACCTCTGGCCATTTGCCTTCTCCCCAGTCTGGCCCCTGCCATCGGCACTCTGTGCCATGATCAGGCTCCTCATGGTGGGGAGAGGATCCAGCCAGGAGCCCTGGTCCTTAGCTGCCTGCCCATCCTGCAATGGTTTAGGCAGCCAGGCAGCCAGATGGCCAGAGCCCGGAAGGCCAGGATAGACAAGGCCCAGCAATTCCAGCCCAGAGTGGGACTAGCCCACAACAGCACTGCTCTGGACCCTCCCCCAGGCAGGGGCAACTCAGGAACCCCGGTGTTGCTCCCCTCCTTCCTCTCCCCCTAACCTTTACCCTAAAGACACTGGCCAGGCCCCATCTGCCTTTCAGGAGACCATGATGGAGAGGAAGGCCACTGAGGCACCCCAGGGCCTGCTGCGAACCATGTCCTCAAGAGATGGCCTTCTGCAGGATGAGGAGGAGGAGGAAGGTACACACAGTGGGGCTGGGACTGAGCTCTCTGGAGGCCTCAAAAACCATGGGGACACTAAGGTTTGGGGTTGGTGATGAGATCATGTGCCTTTGATTAATCACCTCCCTTCTGGTACCTCAGTTTCCCAGTCTGTAAGTGAAGATAAAATACTCCCTGGTTCACCCTTAGAGGGATGTGCAGGGGGAAGCCACAGGGTGGGTTCTTGTGGCCTGCAGAGGAGGCGGCCGAGAGTGAGGAGGAGGACAACCTGTCCTCGGTACTGCACCAGCGGGCCAAGATCCCGTGGCGGGCCTGCGCCAAGTACCTGTCCTCTGCCGGCATCCTGCTCCTGTCACTGCTCGTCTTCTCCCAGCTGCTCAAGCACATGGTCCTGGTGGCCATTGACTACTGGCTGGCCAAGTGGACCGACAGCGCCCTGACCCTGAGCCCGGCAGCCAGAAACTGCTCTCTTGGCCAGGTGTGGCTGGTGGCCCCACAGCAGGGGCTAGGGTGGGGGACTCAAGAGGGCTGAGCCAGCAGGCACCCCTGGAACCCCACCTCATTGTCTGCCCGACCCAGGAGTGCTCCCTCGACCAGACAGTCTATGCCATGGTGTTCACCGTGCTCTGCAGCCTCGGCATCGTGCTGTGCCTTGTCACGTCTGTCACCGTGGAGTGGACAGGGCTGAAGGTGGCCAAGAGGTTGCACCGCAGCCTGCTGAACCAGATCATCCTGGCCCCCATGAGGTACCACTCTGTGGGCAAGTCTCTGCTTCCCTCTGAGCCCCAGTTCTCCCATCTCTGAGCTGGGGATAGACGGTTTCTTTCACAGGCTTGTGGGATGACTCAAGAAGACAGTGTGTGAAAGTGCCCTCCTCAGGGCAAGAGGCAGAGGGAGAGGGCATTTACTCAGGCTGGGCTAAGCATTACCTTGTTATCTCATCTAAGTGTCACACAGTCCTTCAAAGGGAATGT
This sequence comes from Tolypeutes matacus, assembly GCA_026826555.1. Taxonomy (NCBI): domain Eukaryota; kingdom Metazoa; phylum Chordata; class Mammalia; order Cingulata; family Chlamyphoridae; genus Tolypeutes; species Tolypeutes matacus. Next base: position 31,899,509 of record JAKSZT010007815.1, read on the forward strand.
CCAGCAGCCTCTGCGTAAATGGTAGTTTCAGCTCCCTCCCCTCCCCTGCCCCCTCCACCCCCAGCCAGCCTGCAGGCTCTCACCCTGGGGAGCCAGAAGCAGCTGTTCTAATCTCCTGTAATGGCATGGATAAAAACCACAAAGGCCATGTGGAGAGAAAGAGATTGACGCCTGCCTCTGCCCAGTGCCAGGTCAGTTGACCAATTTGGTTTAAAAACACAACAGGCAAACATGTTACCTGGCCCCTTGCCAATGCCAGACCTCCCTGTCTGACTCCCCTTTTTACTTTTAAGCCTCATGACTGTCTCTGTGACCCAAAGACACAGCCTCAAAGTTTACTTACCCTCTGTTTGTCCCAGATCTGTGGTTCTAGAATTCTTTTGTTGAGGTCGGGCTGACTCCACGTCATGGCCAGAGTGATGACAACCAGCGTGGCCTCATAGGTCAGCCAGCCGACAGGCTGTCCCCTGAGCCCTGTTCCTCCCCACAGGAGAGGACTCTGTGTCCCTCAGGAGGACAGCTGCTGAATGCGTCAGGCTGGCTGGGAGCTGGGCAAGGTGGCAGCAGTCACACGTGGGCTTAAGAGTCAGAGAGGCTAGAGAGGGGCCAGCATCCCTTTGGGCAGCTGCAGGAATTTAAGAGCACAGCCCAGATGTCTGCAGACCTGCAAAGGGTGACCAGACCCGGAAAGCCAAAACCGGCTTCCTGGACATTCCACTGATGACTCCAGAGACACTTAAATGATGATAATACCATATCCATGGGATATAAGCCCTTTCTCACTTGGAGTTGGAGTGGACATCACCATCCCAGTCCCCTCAGGATTGGGGGAAGAACTATGGACTAGAGTGGACTTGATGGTATTCTCTTGTTCACATATGGTGATTCTAGCAATGCAAGAAATTATAACAATGAGGTGGAGCCAGTGGCCACTTGACACTTTCGGGGTAGGGAGAGGATGAGCAGTTGAAATACAGGGGCTTCTTTGGGAGTTGGAGGTTGTCCTGAGTACTGTTGTGGCAACGGATGTAGGCCATTTTAAATCAGCACATACCACTCAGAACTGAGTGGGAGAGAGTGTGGTCTACAGTGTGAACTGTGGTCTATGGTTGGTGGCAAGGCTCCAGGATGTATAAGTTCATTGAGGGTGGTGGGCTACACTGTGGGAGATGTTTGTGTGGGATGTGGTGGGAGGTGTGGGAGGTGGGGAACATGGGAATCCCAGTGGGTTCCGTGTAATATTTTGGGTAATCTAAGCACCTCTTAAAATATATGTATATATATATATATATAAATAACATTTTTTAAGCAAATACACATATATGCATATATATTTATATATCGTTTTGCAAATGTTTGTATGTATTGTGAGAATTTTGATTTTTACCCATAATAATAAAAAGAAAAAAAAAAAAAAGAAGAGAAAGAGAAAAGGAGAAAGATATGAACTGTTTAAAAGACCAACCCAGGTTATTAACCCAGGAAGGCTAATAACCAATTTATAGGATTCTAAGAAAGGGAACTCAAAGCATGTTCTTGGGAGGAAATTATCAAAGTAATAATAGAAGAGAGGTTCAGAGCTAAGAAGGATATGGGAGAGTGTGTTTTTGGTGGATTTGGAGTGTTTGTAAATAAAATTAATTTTTAAAATGAAAAAAAAAATAATAATAATAAATAGCTATTCTCATTCAATAAACAGGAAGCAAGTGAATGAGCTACTGTTTCTCTGGTTGCCTCTTAGGTTTTTTGAGACCACGCCCCTCGGAAGCATCCTGAACAGATTTTCGTCGGATTGTAACACCATAGACCAGGTAATAGGACTGTAGCCTGTTTCCCCTAGTTCAGAGATGAGCCAGCTCCTGGGGGCTTTTCCTGTCTGCTGCCACATTCCCCAGATCAGGCAATCAAAGTCCTGTGGGAGGAAGCCAGGGGTTATCCCATCTGATTATAATGCTACTTCCTTCCCTCATAATAAGCATATTCTGAACCAAAGTGGTTGATTTTGTGGGGAACAATCATTCTGAGTCAGTCTGCATTTTTTATTTATATTGTGCTAGATGGTGAGAAAACCAAATCCTCATCCCTGCTCTCTTACCGTGTAGATAGAGGGATAAGACTTAATAAAATGAGAGAGCAAAAGCTGGCAGCAGGTAACACCATGAACATAATCAAATACCAAAACACTCGAGTGCAGTGAGAGATTAGAAGTTCAAGTGTAGGACTTGAGACACCACAACAGGCTTCGTGGCTGCTTTGAAATTGTGCCCTAACCCTATAGGAGAATTCACCTCCTTAATTAAGCAAGATGCTCCATGTGCCACAGGGAAACTCCCAGAGAGGGTGTCAGGACTTCCACTGCCCGCCCCTACCCTCCAGAGACTTGCTTCCTGGAGCTGGTCCCTTTCTGGGCACTCACCTCCCCCTCTCCCCCTCGCCTCCCCCAGCACATCCCATCCACTCTGGAGTGCCTGAGCCGCTCCACGCTGCTCTGCGTCTCAGCCCTGACTGTCATCTCCTACGTCACCCCCGTGTTCCTCATCGCCCTCTTGCCTCTGGCCATCGTGTGCTACTTCATTCAGAAGTACTTCCGGGTGGCATCCAGGTGATGGCATCTTTGCCAACCTCCAGGGGTTGTGGGGGAAGGGGGAGAGGGGAGGGTGGGCATTGCTTTGCAATGGGCAGTTTGGTACCTCTAGCAGAATTGTCACCATCAAAGTAGTACAATCGTGTTCCCCAAAAAAAAGAAAACAGAAATAAAGGAACTAGAGGTCCCCGTATTCTACTACCCTAATATACCATCTGTTAGTGCACACATGGGCACTACAGTTAAGATCTGGATGAGTTCCTGGGGATATTGTCAGGAATGGAATTGCTAGGTCAGTGGATGCACACGTTTATGCCCTTCATACAGTCGACCAAAACACTTCCCAGGAGAGGTATATGATTCCCAATCCAGGCTGGTAGCTGACGCGTGAGATCATGGCAGGAGGGTGACTGAGGGCACCTGCTGGGAGGGATGTTAGGGCAGCCGCCCCCTGCCCACAGGAAGCCAAGCGTGGCTGTTAGCCTCGGCCAGAGGGAGCCTCTCACAGCCACTCTGCTGGCACTGGCCCTCACGAGCCCAGGAGGCACATGTGCTTCTTTCCTGCTCAACTTTTCCTAAGGACATTCTCTAGAAAGTTCTTTCTGGATGTGAGTCTCTTAAACGCATTGGTTCAAAGAGTTGTGGGGATAATTTTATAGAACCTCCAGGCTGATGTTTCTCAAACTACCCATTACAACCCATTACTGGGTTATGAAGCCAGGATCATGGGCCACAACCTGAATTTTTTAAAATGAAATAAAAGGGAAAGTAGAAAACTATTTTCACATAAAGAACATTAGTTTTGCTTCACAAAACCTTTGCTTTGGTCACGTAGGTGTGTACTGACTATGATGTAAAATGTATTTCTTCCCGTGGACTGTGGTCAGAAAGGCTAAGTACCTTTCCTGAGGACACACAGTTGGTTAGAAACTGGAGTCAAAATTCTGATTAGCAATAATAATATTTAACTTCAGATGCATTTTGGTCATAATTACCTTCCCATAAGGATCAACATTTGTGTAACGGGCCTTTTGTCACGGTGATCCAAAATCCCCTGGCACCCACAAGGAACATAGTACGTGACATTCACAAAATTACTCTGGACAAGCTGTTCTCCAGAGTTCATTTCTGCTGCCAGGGAGATTACCCTGTTGCTCTGGTACCCACTGTGGCCCTGGAGACAATGTGTCCAGGAAAGCTGCTCCCTCCATCCCAACATGGCCTACCCAGCACTCATGTGCTTTGTCAAGGTGCAGCTGTGGGAGCAAGAGGCAATTCTGTTGCTGTGGAAACCTCTGGCTTTTCCTCCCTGAGCGCTTTAGCTCCTGGCCTGTGATAGGTGGAAATCTATTGTGGTTATTAGGGGCAGGGAGGGCAGGAGCTGTTGAAAGCTTTGAGTTTGGGCAAAGCTGGTTCCTTTGACCAGCTGTTTCATGGTTCAGGCTATTCACCTGTAAAGTGGAACTAATACTGCCTGCTCAGCATTTCCTCTGAGCCAGGTGATGCAGCAAAAGCCCACCACCAGATGCAAGGGGAGGCAGGTGACAGTGGGGTTACAGTGCCTGGCTGTCCTGTTGAAGCCTTTAATATCAACCATCTCATTCAGTCATCACAACAGCTCAATGGGGTGGTACCACTGTTTTACAGGTGGAAAAACCAAGGCCTAGAGAGGTGAGGACATTCGCCCACACAGTAGTAGCAGGGGGTTGAGCTAGGATTTAAACCTAGGTGACCCCTGAGCCTGCCCTCTTAACCACTATGCTCTGCTCCCGGGGCACAGGGACCTGCAGCAGCTGGATGACACCACCCAGCTCCCACTGCTCTCACACTTTGCTGAAACTGTGGAAGGCCTCACCACCATCCGGGCCTTCAGGTATGGGTCCTGGTCCACCCCCTCACCCCAGGATAGGGGTGGAGTGTGAGCGGGACCAGGGTAACAAGTCATGGAATCTGCTTAATAAAGCTCCTAACCCCTCCTCAGGCCCCAGGGCCGAGTGATGTGCCCAGAAGGGACAGACCAAGTGGGCTGCAGTTATATGATCTAAGACACATCCAGAGAGGAGATGCCAGCCCTGCAGACAAGCCCTGGGCCTCTGTGAGCTAAGGCAGGATATGAGAAGGCCAAGGCTGGGCCAAGTCCTCCTTTATGAGCACTAGAGAGGCCCCGGGATCACGTGGCCAGCCCTGAGGCCTTCTTGTATTGAGAATGCCCAGGGTGCTGAGTACTTTACATGTGAATCTCATTCATTCCTCCCTGCAACCCTGAGTGGTGAGCATGGTCATTCCCACTTCACAGATAAGGAAACGGGCTCAGAGAGGTTCTATAACCTTCTATGGAAGGTCACACAAAGCCCAGACTTGATTCTTGGTTCATTCAACAAACATTAACTGAACACCTACCAGGTGCTAAACCCCAGGCCAAGCACTTAAAAAGCCAGAGATGAGTCAGAAGAACCTTTCCCTGGGGGCACTTACAGCCCAGGCTTTGAGCAGCCAGGACAAACCTATGTGACAGGTACTCTGAAAGAAAGAGGGACACCGGCTGTGGGAGTGTAGAAGACAGGCGGTTGTGGAATGCTTCGTGGAAGGATAGGGAAGAGTTCACCAGGCTAGAGGAATTCCCAAACTCCAGTGCTCCTGCCATCCTCTCGCCACCCTGAGTGGGGCTGCTGGGCTGGACAGGAGCACCTGAGGCTGCCTGGGGAGAGGACAGGGCTGTTGCTCCCCTCTCTAGCCTCTCTATGAGCTGTAGGGACATCTCTCCTCCAGCCGACAGGCCAGAGACCCCTGGCCCAGATAGTTTGGCTCTGGGCCCTAAGCCTCACCCAGAGAGTGATTCCAGGTTATTTTTAGGATGGCACAGTTGTGCAGAGTAGACCAGTGGCCCTGCAACTCCAAGCCCTGTGTCCAGGAGTAACCCTAGGGCTCAAGGAGCAGCTGAGAGTCTGGAGAAGCTTGTATCTCCTCCCCCAGTTCCTGAGGTCCAGCTGCAGCCCTGGGAGAGGTGTCCAGCCCCCTGGAGCAGTGCTTTAGCCTCAGTTCACTCCCTGGGCATCTGGGGGTGGGAAGACAACCTCTTAGGCATCCTGCCTGAGTAAAGAAAAGAAAAGCAGAGCTCTAAACCAGCCTTGTACTTCCTGTGCTGTGTTTTACACAAAAGCTCCTTGGAGACTGGCATATGACTCTAGGCTTCCCTCTGAGCCACCTTCTCTTCTCAAGTCTGAACTTCCCCAGTTCCTTCAACTTCCAGGCCCTTCAACCCCTCCTGCAGCTAGCCTCTGCTCTAAGTTTTGGCAATGCCCCCGCTTATAACTGGTCCCAGAGGCCTTTGGGCTGGGCCTGGGGCAGAGAGATTGTGACTTTCCTGGAGTGAACTGGGCCCTCTTGTGAGTGGACCCCAGCACCCTGTACCCACCCTCAGACACTGCTGGCTCAGCCAGAGGAACTCCTGCCCAGCGAGGCCTCCCACACCCCATAATTACAAGATGGATGATTTTTAAACTTGAAAGTAGCTGTTTACTTCATTGGCTTTAGCCCAGCAGCCTGCTCTGTTGAGAGTTAACTAGCATTTATTGATTATGCACTTGCCACGTGCCAGGACTGTTAAGTGCTATATTTATATTATTTCATTAAATCCTCACAACAGCTCTGTGACAGGTGCAATTAGCCACACTCTACAGGCAAAGAAATGAGGCCCAGAGAGACTGGGTAGCCAACCCAAGGTCACACAGTGTGTTGAGCTTGGAACCCAGCCCTGGCTGACTTCTGCTCTTTCCTGAGAGTCCCTGCTTTTTCCCCAAAGACTTTCAGGAGTGCCTAGAACCAGCTCAGTGTTTTGCAGAGATTGTTTCAGGTTATATAAGGAGGTATTACTAACCCTATTTTGACTGACGAGGAAACTGAGCCTCAATCCTGACACGCAGCCAGTAAGTGGATGCTCAGACTCCACCCTGGGTCTGCCTGGCTCCCAGGCTGTGCTCTTTCCACAGACCACACCTATCTCAGAAGTTCCCACCTCATACACACACTCCCCTCAGCCGCTCCTGTCACACATCTTCAGCACATACTTAGAGCCTTCAGATGTTCCACACTCACCTCACACACATCACACACCCACACTCATCCACCCCTTGGCGATGCAATCGCATGCTCTCACATACCTCAGAGACTCATCTCTCTCCCCTCAGACACATAGTTCACACAGCCTCTACCCAGAAATAATCAGAGCAAAGCAAACACTTCTGGGAGTGAAAAGCAAATACCCGAGAGAGCATACTGAGTCCCTCTGAGTCCCCTGACTTTAGCCTTTATCAGAGCAGTGGTGCTGGGACAGCTTTTCATTCATCAAACCAGCACTCCTGCCCCACATCTGGGCTTGGCCCAAGCCAGCCAGGTCTGAAGGTGCTGGCCAAGAAGAGTGATGCCAGGAGCCCAGGCTGGTCAGAGAGAGGAGGCAGATCCATGTGCAGTAACACGGGAGAACGTGATGAGGACCTGAGGGAGGGAAAGTGGCCTTTGGAGTTCCTTGTACAGAGAGGGCCCTTCTACTTAGAAGGCCAGGGAAGGCTCCATTCACTCATTCATTCATTCATTCAACAAACGCCAGGTGCCAAGGATACATTGGTGAACAAACAGACAAGGCCTCAGTCCACATAGAGCTTACAGTCTAGTGAAGGTGTTGGATCATAAACAACTAAATAAAAGAAGCAAAACAGCTAAAGGCTGTGAAGAAAATAGGCTGCAGAGTGAGAAAATCACAGGGGAGACCTACTTCAGGCAAGGTAGTGGCCAGGGAAAGCCTCTCAGAGGAGGTGCCATTTAAGGTGCCCCAAAGGTTGAGAAGGAGCCAGTCTTGTGAAGAGCAGGAGATAAAGCATTCTAGGCAGAGGGAACAGCAGGTACAAAGGCCCTGGGGTGAGGAAGAACCGGTTTTTGTCACCAAACTGAAAAAGGCTGGGGTAACTACAACAGAGTGAGGGAGGGGGCTTAGGGAGGGGGCTGGCAAGGTTGACATCGGCCAGCTCACACGGGCTTCTGGCAAGGAGGCTGTTCTTTATCCTAAAGCAATGGAGGCCATAGATATTCTAAGTCAGGGAAAGATATGATGCACTCTGTGGTTTAGAAAGATGCTGCTGCCTGCTGTATGCAGACAATAGGTAGACCTAGGAAGCTGGTGTCATAGTGCAGGTGCGAATTTGTGGTAGGCAGGAAACTGGAGATTTTGGAGGTAGATCAGCTGATGCACTGGATATGAATCCAGGATGGTTTCTAGGTTTCTGTTCTGAGCGCCTGGACAAATGGAGGTGCGCTTTATTGTAATGGGAAAGACCTAGAGGGAAGAACAGGTCGTGGGGTGAAAAACAAGAGTTTGAAGGAGGTGGGCCTCTTGACCAGTTTGAATGATAGGAAGGGAGCTGAGAAGGCATTCCAGAGAGGAAGAGCATACATGAGATGGCAGAGATGGCCTGCAAGGGGCTGGTGAGGCCCAGGCCTCAGAGCCTCCTCATCCTCCTCCAGGTATGAGGCCCGGTTCCAGCAGAAGCTCCTCGAATACACAGACTCCAACAACATCGCCTCCCTCTTCCTCACGGCAGCCAACAGATGGCTCGAAGTCCGCATGGCAAGTGCCGCCCACCTCTACCCTGGGTGGCAAAACAGGGCATTCTGAGAGGGGTGTGGAGCCAGAGCAAGGCCAAACATGGACCAGCAGGAGGGACAAGGGGAAGGATTTCCAGGCTTCTGGGATCTACAAGGTGGCACTGAGCCCTCCTGCTTCTCCCAGCCCTGATGGGCCTCCCAGTGTCTGCCCTGAACTCCCTTTGCCAATATCGCTGCTTGGGGGCTTGTGTATCTGGGGTGTATGCCAACAGCAAAAACAGCTGTGTCTTTAACTCTGATGGGTGTGTACTGGGGTGGGTCATATATGACATATACATATGGTGTACAAGTGTGAGCCAGCTGGTGGGGCATGTGTGTTCCAGTGTGTGCAGCTGACTGGGGAGTAAGGGGGGCATAAGCTTGTGTGAGCCCCTTGAGTGTCACTGGAGCTGCACCTTCAGAGGCCTCCTGTGTGGTCCGATGATGTGTCTGTGAGTGGGTGGGTGCTAGGGCTGAGTCTTGGCTGAGCTGCTCTCTGCCCTGGAAGGGAGTGGGCTGAGATGGGGTGGGGGCCCCTGTGGCTCCAACCCGAGTGCCCAGGCCAGCTCCTCTCCCCCCTCAGGAGTACATCGGTGCCTGTGTGGTCCTCATCGCGGCCGTGACCTCCATCTCCAACTCCCTGCACAGGGAGCTGTCAGCCGGCCTGGTGGGCCTGGGCCTCACCTACGCTCTAATGGTGAGTGGGCAGTGGGCTGGGGCAGGGGTCAGACACCAGCACACAGGGAATCCCAGGGCCCCCTCCCCAACCGAGACATCCCCCAGACCCTCCCCTACGCTGATCTGAGTCTGTTGCCAGAGGGACCCTGTGGGCTGACTGGCAGGTACCTGCCTCTCCACCCAGGCCCCAGGCCCCAGAGAGGTATAGAAAAGGACCCAGAGTCGTTGTAACCCTCCCCTGCTTCCAGCTGGCTGGCGGACAGCAAAAGGCAGCCAGAGGGCCCTGGCCCCTCACCAAGCTGTGAGAAGAGCCTGGTGGCAGGGGCTAGGACTAAGTGAACATACACCGTGACTGAATGGCTTGCCACCTCGTGCCCTGTTGTGCCCACAGGTCTCCAACTACCTGAATTGGATGGTGAGGAACCTGGCAGACATGGAGATCCAGCTGGGGGCAGTGAAAAGGATCCATGGGCTCCTGAAAACTGAGGCGGAGAGCTATGAGGGGCTGCTGGGTGAGGGGCTCTGGGAGAGGACTCCAGGGGGAAGGACCCAGAGGAGGGGAGGGTTTGGCATGGGGGATGGTCATGGGGGTGATGGGGGTAGGTGACACTCCTGGGCACTAGCTGACCCCCATCCCGGCCCCTAGCCCCATCGCTGATCCCGAAGAACTGGCCAGACCAAGGAAAGATCCAGATCCAGAACCTGAGCGTGCGCTATGACAGCTCCCTGAAGCCTGTGCTGAAGCATGTCAACGCCCTCATTGCCCCAGGACAGAAGGTCAGACGGCAGCACACTCTGCACCTGCGACTGCGAGAGGGCAGTGAGAAGGGCAGGGGCAGCCACAAACAGTCTCATCAGGGCCCTCCAGGGGCCCTCCAGGCCCCTCACCCACTCAGCCCCCAGCCTGGGGCCCTAGGCCCATCAAACTGACAGGGCTCAGCCCTCCACTCTCCTCCCTGCCTCTTCCCTCCTCTCCCTCTCCCCTGCTGCCTTCAAGGTCCTGCCTCCTCACTGGTCCACCCAGGAGACGGATGCCTGAGGCTATCCTGACTTTCAGAGGCTTTGCCTCCCCTGCCTGAAAATGGTCAGGGGCTCTCCCCAGGCCACTCCTCCCTGAGCATCAGAGCAAGGGCCTAGGAGCAGAGAGGGAGGCTGCCCCTGTCCCCAGGATGCTCTGATTCCCTCCTCCTTCCCCCCTGACTCTGCCACCCCCCTGCCTTTGTCTATCTCACTTTGTCTTGTCTGTGGTTGTCAGTCTCACTATCTCTGACCTGTGGACTTACCTCTGTCCCTGCCTCTATCTCCTTTATCTGTCCCTGCTGCTCCCATCCTTCTATGTCACTATGTCTATCTCTGTATTGGTCCCTTATTTTAACTTCTTTTGTTTCCAAAGGGCCAGAAGCAATGGGGACAGAGATAGCTCCAGAATAAAGCAGGGCACACAGGCACATCCCTGCACACCATGCTCAGCTGTCCCCATGCCCTCCCATGCCCCGCCTCACCCATGCAACTCTCCTGCAGCCCAGTACCAGGCACACTCAGACCACACTAAGGTCCAGGCGAATGCACATCTACACCCCACACATGCTCACAGGTCCCCATGGGAACCACCCCTGGGCCTGCAACAGGAAACAAGCTCAAACCTGGGACTCATCACTGGCATAACAAGCTGGCCCAAAACCAGGACAAGAAGAGATGCTATGACCTCCCACACTTGCTTGTGCCCTTGGAGCCTGGACTAGGCGGGTAGCCTCTCCCCTCCCAGCAGACCCCAGAGCCCCAGCAGCATACCTGCTTCTCTCTTTTCAGATTGGGATATGTGGCCGCACAGGCAGTGGGAAGTCCTCCTTCTCTCTCGCCTTCTTCCGCATGGTGGACATGTTCGAAGGTGAGACCGGCCTTCCTGACCACCCCCTCCACACACACGGTCCCCCTGGCTGGATGGCAGGCACCCTACATCTAACCACAGCCACCAGACAGGACCTCAGTCCTGGTGTGTGGCAGAAATCACAGGAGGCTCAGAAATCACTGCCTTCCCCTCCGTCCTCATGGGGACCCATGTCCCAGCACTGAACCAGTCCCCAGGCCCCTTCCCCCCAGCGGCGCCCCACCTGTGACATCGTCACCGTGCAGGGCGCATCATCATTGACGGCATTGACATCGCCAAATTGCCATTGCACACCCTGCGCTCGCGCCTCTCCATCATCCTGCAGGACCCTGTCCTCTTCAGCGGCACCATCCGGTGAGCCCCAGCACCCTGGCACCCTGTCAGGCCTGCCCTGGCCCGGTCCTCAGCTCAGCTCCATCAGACCTGGGGCACGAAGAAGAGGAGGTGGGGGAGGTCAGGAGAGCCCCCTCCCAGGGAAGCAGCCCTGCGGGGCTCTGGGTATGATGAGCCGGCGCTAGTTCTTCCAAGGAGCCACATTTTACCCTTGTGCCCTTCTCCTTCCCATGAGGCCTAGGCAGGCCCCGGCCAGGGTACCCCAACCGGCAGGTATGAGATGCTTTCCTCGAACCACTGCCACCTCCTCAGTGTTACCTTCCCAGCCAGACCCTCACATCAATCAGTTCTCAGTCACTGCTCCCTTCACCAGCCTTGCCCTCTGAGTCCCCTGGGGATGGAGCTGGGACTCTGCTCCCCTCCCTGACGGGCCTTTTTGTGTCACCCTCCAGATTTAACCTGGACCCAGAGAAGAAGTGCTCTGACAGCACGCTGTGGGAAGCCCTGGAGATCGCCCAGCTGAAGCTGGTGGTGAAGGCGCTGCCGGGAGGCCTGGGTAACTACTTTCTGCTGAGCAGCAGGGCTGCTTGGGCTGCAGCTCCCTGCTGGACCCCCATGAGGCCTGTGGAAAGAAGCCTCACACCCAGGACTTAGGTTTGCCCAGGGTTTGGAGTCTGGGGTCTGGCAGGACTCCAGAGTTCGACTTTTATTCATATAGGAGCCAGAGAGGTCAAGTAACTTGCCCCAGGTCACACAGCTCAATAGTTCAGAGCCTGGCCCTTGCTGCTACTCAGCAGGGATGGTAGGATACAGCAGCCATTGCAAGTCTCCCCTGTGATGGTGGTATCTTCAGCCCTTCCCTGCCCTGCAGTTGGAGAGTCCAGACTAGGAAGTCACAGGCTCAGGGCACTCTGCAAGGCTGCCTGGAAGACTGCCCCCACCTGAGCAATGGGCAGAGCCTTGATCTATTTGCTGCAACCCATGGGGCAGTGGGGGCTGGCCAACTCTTGACTTCAGAAAATCACCCAGAGAGGCCCCACCAAGGCAGCACACACACATCTTGCACACACACACCCTGCTCAAGACCACAGCAGTGCACAACTCTGGGAGGCGCCATTCTCACCACAATCCATGCAAATGGTGCCGTGGAGTTGTATAAGGTGTGACAACTCTGCCCATACCTGTACTCACTGATGCACACCCACACACCCTAAACACATTTCTGGACCCCTCCCAAGCCACACCATCTGCCCCACTCACAGCACAGGCTTAACTCAGCGTTGCTCCCCCTCTCGGGGGCTATTTTCAGATGCCATCATCACGGAAGGTGGGGAGAATTTCAGCCAGGGCCAGAGGCAGCTGTTCTGCCTGGCTCGGGCCTTCGTGAGGAAGACCAGCATCTTTATCATGGATGAGGCTACAGCTTCCATTGACATGGCCACGGTTGGTTCTGGGCTCATCTGTGGGGCTCAAGTCTTGGGGAGGGTATTGGCAAGGTCTTAGGGAGATGCTCACACAAAGTCATCCTGAGCCTCAAGTTGCCCTTAGTGTCAAGGGTCATTTGTGTCAGAAAAGGCTGGGGGACCCCTGGCTTCATCCAGTTTTAGGGCATGCTCATCTACACAAACACACACACACAAGCTGGACACAGATCCACATACACTTCACACCCATCCTCCACTACACAGCACACACAAACACACATAGACATATACACACACCCTCACAGAACCCTACACCCCTATACATACTATACACACACATACACTTGGAGAGCCACCTAGATTGCACCCATCACCCCATACACATACACACATACAGGTAAGCCCCCAGCAGCATGAGTCTAGCCACTGAATGCTGGGATCCAGGTCAGTCCTATGGGGACTAAAGCTAGACAGAGGGTGGGAGTGTGGCTAGGATGGAGGCCGCATGGGAACTGGGCCACAAACCTGGGCCTCACGTCCTCAAAGCCAGGCCAGACTCCCTGCACTGGGCAACAGCTGCTGCCCTCATTTGGCAGGAAAACATCCTCCAGAAAGTGGTGATGACGGCCTTCGCAGACCGCACCGTGGTCACCATCGCAGTAAGGGGCCCTTTGATGGGGAGTGGGGGGACACCTGGAGAGAGGACTGGCCTCCTGGGGACTGGTAGCCAAGGAAAGACCCTGGAGCAGTGCAGGGCAAGGAGTCTGGAGGGCTGCAGGGAGCCTGGGTTGCAGGATTTGGGATGCAGGGCCCTTCGCACCTGCACTTCCCTCAGACCTCCCCTCTCTTTCTCCAGGTTCCAGGCTCCGTCCCCATCCCAAAGCCCCATGAGTTAGGCTGGGGTCGCTGCTCCATGGGGAGTGGGGGATAGGAGTTGCCAGGGGGGGTCTGGAGGTGGGAGCAGAGCTCAGACTTGGTGAGGGAAGGATGGTGGTATTAGTGGATGGAGGGCTCGGAGTCACGGCCATCCCAGGAAAGAGCAGTCACCACGGATGTTCTGGCCACGTGGTGCCTCCTCCTCCAAGCTGCAGGAGAGCCACCCTTCAGCTGCCCTGCACCCCACCCTGACCAGCCCCCTCCTGCCCCACCCAGCACCGCGTGCACACCATCCTGAGTGCAGACCTGGTGATCGTCCTGAAGCGCGGCGCCATCCTTGAGTTCGACAAGCCAGAGGAGCTGCTCAGCCGTAAGGACAGCATCTTCGCCTCCTTTGTCCGTGCAGACAAGTGACCTACCGGCACCCAAGTGCCATCTCCCATTCCTGTGCCACCCTCCTCCACCCCCCTTCTACTACCCCGGCCTGGGTTTTCTGACTGTAAATCACTTGTAAATAAAGAGATTAGTTATTTCCTACCGGAGGCTCTGGCTCTGCCAGGCAGAGGCTGGTGGTGAGCTGTGGATACAGTGGAGCTAAAGGTGGCTTTGCCATCAGGCAGATCTGGGACAAAAGCATGCTGCTTTATCTGTGCAATGAGGGTCAGAGAGTTGCTGTGAAGATCTTATCAGATAAGGGAGCAGATTCCCATACAGCTTGATTCCCTTCCTTCTCACGTTCACTTGTGGATTAAAACTGGGGGACCTGGGTACCCTGAGTAAACACTATTTTAGTTGCAAATGGAGGAAGCCAACTCGGGAATTTATCATCATATGTACCTGAAAAGGTCAGGAGGGGAAGTGCCTCAAGCATGCCTGGATCCAGGTGTTGTTCTTTGGGAAGTTCTCCATTTCTGGGTTCCTCTTCTTCCTGGATGACAGATGGCCACTAGCAGCTCCAGCCTACATCCTTTCCCCTCAGCAGCCCCAGAGGAAAAAAAAAACATGCTCTTTCCCAATAATTCCAGCAAAAATCTCAAAGGACCAACTTGAGCCACATCCCCATGCCTACCCAATCCCTGTGGCCAGAAGGATGGAACACACTGACCGGCTAGGCCCAGAGAACATGTCCCTGCCCTGGCCCTTTCATTCAGGAGTGAAAGCAGGTGGTTCTTCAGAGGGAGAACAAAGTGCATAAACCACAAGTTGCCCAGGTGGTGGCTGGGAGATGCTGGGGCCAAGACACTGAGGAGACCAAAGCAGCAGCTGTCCTCAGACTCCCTCTGCGCCATGAAACAGGAGTGCACACCTGCCCTCAACCAAGAAATAGCAGGTGCTCATTTCCATATGATTATATTATCATTTACATGTTGCCTTCAATATCAGCTGTACCAGGTCCTGGGAGTGCAGACCCCAGAGTCTTGGACCTGCATCCCTCCTTACACAGTGTAAGGAAAACCCAGTGGTCATTGCAGGAGGGCCCAAGAGCCAGAGGAGCTGAGAAAGGGAGAGCTCTGGGAAGCCTGGCAGGCTGCCTGGGAGAGGCAGGATTTGAGTTGGATCATGGGTGGAGTGAGATTTTGATAGGCAAAAGTAGAGAAAAGGGCTGCAAGTTTGGGGGCAGCATGAGCTAATGAATGTTGGTGGGAGTGAGTTAGAAGTGCTGGTTGTCCAGAAAGATGGAGGGGAGACAAGGGTAGCAGGGAGGGGCATGATAGTAGAGAGCCTCGAATGACAGAATAAGTAGTTTGGTATAAACCTATGGACTAAAGGGAGCTGGAGAAGGATTTTGAGCAGTGGTCCTGGCAAATGCAGGGTTTGGAGGAGGTGAGTATGAGCAGGTGCAAGATAGAGCAGAGGGGAAGGCTGAGACCTTCAGGTGGGGCAGGGAGTGGAAGGGCCTGGCCTTTCCAGCTCCAAGATGCCTCTGGGCCCAGTGGCTCCCCCTACTATGGGGCCAACCAAGAGCAGAGCTGAGGGAGAAGGAGGAGGACCACCCCACTCCCAGCATTGCAGGGAAGGAGGAGGAGAAGGGCAGGGCCCACACTGGTGAAGTCTTGCAGGGCCCTCCAAAGCCATCTAGCCCAAACCCTTCTACAACATGCTTGATGTGCGTCATCCCTGGTTACTAGAATTAACTCTTCTGCAAGTGAAATCAAAGCCTACCTCTGCTCCACCCAGTGTCCTGGTTCTATCCTTTGGGCTCCAGAAAGCTACTAGTCTGTCCTCCTTTGACCTAAAGATTATTTGCAATAGTGCCCAAACCCCTGGGGGAACCTCCAAGGCTCCTCCTCTGATACTCATAAACAGCTGTAGTTGCCTCAGAGGTTTCTTGTGTGACCCTGTCTCCTTGAGCTCCCCACTCTGCTGATCCTGTTTTCCCCTCCCTGCTCTTGGAACTGCACCTCTGTTAATATAGCCCAAGAGCAAGCTTACTCTGACTGACAGAGTCCATTCTGCCTGCAGGCTGGTAAGGGAGAGAAAAAGCAAAGGATATGAAGGTCACGCCCTGCCCCACTGTGGCCCACATCCCCACTGCCCCTGTCTTTCCAGGCCCTGCCTCTATCCCCCATTCCAACATGACCACACATAGGTCAGGGGTCCCTCCATAAGGATCTGAATCCCAGGGAAGGGGTAGGGCCATCCATTTCCAACAACAGAGAGTTAGAAGGCTTTCCCTCCTGGGTGAGCACTGGGGTCTCCCACCTGGAGGCCAGGATGATACTGCAATGGAAATACCCCCCATGACCGGGCCATGCGTGGGCTCCTCAGTGCCCAAGGCAGCCTAACACAGCCACTTAGACCAGGATCTGTGGGTGTGAGGAGGTGGGAAGCAAGAGCAGATTGGTAGCTAAAGCCCTCTTTAAAATGCAGGGGCGAGACAGGGGAGATCATGACCGAGAGGATGGAGCCATCCAGCATCCCCTGTAAACTGTGCTCCTACACCTACTAAAGTTTTGGGGTTTTTTTGTTTTTTGTTTTTTTGTTTTTGTGTTTGTTTGTTTGTTTGTTTGAAGAGAGCAGCATTGGCTTTCATCGGATTCTTAAAGGGTCCAGGACTTAGAAAAGCCAAAGAGCATCCTCCAAAGGGAAGGAGTGGTCAGTTGGGAAGTCCTGGACCCGCCTAATCTCCTCTCTGTAGCCTCCGGACCCGTGGTGCAGCCTCTGGGGTCTCCTTTACCTGGATCCCGCAGAGTCTAGCTCTGCCCTAGACTCGGTTATTTCAGATGGGAAAATTGGGGGATGGGAGCCAGGGCGATCGCGGCTGAGGTCCCCAGACTGGGAGGGCGGGTCACGGAGAGGTGAGTCTCGCTCTCCCCCTCCCTCCCAACTTCGTGGAGCTCGGGCAGGAGGAGCCCCTAAAGCTCCCTCCGATTGGGCAAATAAATACCCAAGGCCAGACAGTGTGGAGAAGGCGGGCGGGCCTTGCGCGTGTGCCCGCCCTCCCAATCCAGCTCAGGAAAAGGTCCGGCTCCCCCTGGCGGCCCCGGGCCCCCACTTCGCATCCTCCACCCCACCTAGCACAGACCCACCGCCGCACGCGAAGACCGCCCGCTGCGAGCGCCCCAGCCGCGGGAGGGGCGGGGGAGGAGGTGGCTGCGGCTTGAGTAGCAGGAGCAGGTGCCGCGGCGGCGGGGCGGGGACCGAGCGCCGGGCGGGGACCCAGCGCCGGGCGGGGGCACGCGCGGGCTTGCGGGCTTGCGGGCGTGCGGGCGGCGGGGAGCCGGGAGGCCAAGGCGCTGAGTGAGCCTGGCAGGTCGCGCAGGGGGCGAGGGGATCCAGAGCTGAGCCGAGCAGGGTGGTGAGGGCCCAGGACCCCGAGACAGAGGGCAAGAACTAGAGCAGGATCCGAAAAGCGGCGGGGTGCTTCCGGGGGAAAATAGGACACATACCTGGAGGTGAGACTGGAGTGATCTGGTCATGAAGCTGGAACTTGGAGCGGAGGCAGGATACACGGTAGGGGCTGGGTGAGGTCTGGGTAGTTGGTAAGATGCATTCGGTGATGGGAGAAGCCGGCTGAGAAAGAAGGCTGGGTGGGGAGAAGGAGGTCTTAGAGGGAGGCCCCAGCAGTTTCAGCTGGTGGGCTCAGATCCAGGGCGACGTGGGGAGAAGGCAAGGTGGGAGCTCAGTGGGACAGGGGCATGTGGGCCGAGGTGTGAGGCCGGTGTAGGGAAGTAAGGCAGTGTCCAGGTAGAGGCAAGGAAGAGTCTGGGGTGAAGGCATCTTGGAAGTGAGGCCAGGCCCAGGGTGAGAGGGTTCAGGGAGGAGTACCCAGAGTGAGGCCCACTCAGGGGCCCTAGGCCTGGTTGGGGCACCCCTCATGGGGGAAGCCCCTCCCTGGGGGCCGCCGGAGCCATGCTGTCCCGCAAGGGCATCATCCCGGAGGAGTACGTGCTGACGCGGCTGGCGGAGGCCCCGGCAGAGCCCCGGTACCACGCCCGCGAGCGGCGGGCCCGCTTCGTGTCCAAGAACGGCAACTGCAACGTGGCTCACAAGAACATCCGCGAGCAGGGCCGCTTCCTGCAGGATGTTTTCACCACGCTGGTGGACCTCAAGTGGCCGCACACGCTGCTCATCTTCACCATGTCCTTCCTGTGCAGCTGGCTGCTCTTCGCCATAGCCTGGTGGCTCATTGCCTTCGCCCACGGGGACCTGGCCGCCAGCGAGGGCGCCCCCGTGCCCTGCGTCACCAGCATCCACTCCTTCTCGTCCGCCTTCCTTTTCTCCATTGAGGTCCAGGTGACCATAGGTTTTGGCGGGCGCATGGTGACCGAAGAGTGCCCGCTGGCCATCCTCATCCTCATTGTGCAGAACATCGTGGGGCTCATGATCAACGCCATCATGCTGGGCTGCATCTTCATGAAGACTGCGCAGGCCCACCGGCGCGCGGAGACGCTCATCTTCAGCAAGCACGCCGTCATCGCCCTGCGGCATGGCCGCCTCTGCTTCATGCTGCGGGTGGGCGATCTCCGCAAGAGCATGATCATCAGCGCCACCATTCACATGCAGGTGGTGCGCAAGACCACCAGCCCTGAGGGTGAGGTGGTGCCCCTTCACCAGGTGGACATCCCCATGGAGAATGGCGTGGGCGGCAACAGCATCTTCCTGGTGGCCCCCCTCATCATCTACCACATCATCGACAACAACAGCCCGCTCTATGACCTGGCACCCAGCGACCTGCACCACCACCAGGACCTTGAGATCATCATCATCTTGGAAGGTGTGGTGGAAACCACGGGCATCACCACCCAGGCCCGCACCTCCTACCTGGCCGACGAGATCCTGTGGGGCCAGCGCTTTGTGCCCATTGTGGCTGAGGAGGATGGTCGCTACTCTGTGGACTACTCCAAGTTTGGCAACACCGTCAAAGTGCCCACACCACTCTGCACTGCCCACCAGCTCGATGAGGACCGCAGCTTGCTGGACGCCCTGCCCCTTGCCTCTGCCCGTGGGCCCCTGCGCAAGCGCAGTGTGGCCACAGCCAAGACCAAACCCAAGTTTAACATCTCTCCGGATTCCCGGCCCTGAGCCGTGGTACCTCAGGCCGCACACACACCTATGTGTGCGCACAAGCAGTGTGGTATGGTAAGAGTGGACATCATGGGGCCCTTTGGCCAGACAGGACCTGCTGCGAGGCTGGGCCCTCCTCACCTCAGCCTCCCCCTTGCTGCTCGCCCACCATGTTACAAGGCACTTGTCACTATGCTATTTCTGGCCTCAGTAGGAGCCTGTACTGGGTTATTTTTGTCCCTGTTCCTCCCAGTCCCAGCTCAGAACTGACTGGCATCCAGGGCTGGGCAGGCTGTGGAAGGTGCCAGGCCCTAGAGCTGGGTCTCCAGCCAGTCCTGAGCCCCCACAACTGACCAACCACAAGCTGTGCAGGTGACTGGGGAAGAGCAATCCTCGGGCCAGGGGTCTGCTGCTCTTGATTCTGTGGCCCCAAGAGATGCCACGGTCAGGCCCCAGTTCCCCCTTGGTCCCTAGAAAAGTGGTTCTAAGGGGTGGGCCTGGCCGGCCTGGGAGGGCAGCCGATGAGGGAGCACTTCCCACCTACAGTTTTGGAGCTGTGGAGCCTACACAGGGGTGGGACAGGCTGAGGCTGACAGTACTTCCCACCAGGGGCAGGGGCAGACCAGTGAGGGGGAGGCAGAAGGGGGAAAATGACCTGAGGAGGCCCAGCTCTGCTGAGCCCCTCCTCAGCCCCTCATCCTTGTCCCCGACATTAGCCTTCTACAATGTGGGTTCCATGGGCTGAGGCTGCTGGGCCTGCCTGCTCCCATTCTGTCCCCAACCCTGGGAGGCTGCAGCAGGCTGGGGCAACAGTCCACTGCTACCACTGCAGACAAAGACATGCCAAGCAGAGAGATACTGAAGAGAGGAGGTCCTGGGACCTGCCACGCACACATGGCGGGCCTCGCTCCGAACTCTATGGCTGCCTCTCACCCTGTGTGTACAGGCTATGGCGGTCTTTGGGTTGCTGGAAAAGGAGGTGTTGGAAAGTTCAGGATGGTGGGGGTGAGCAAGGTCCTGAGGCAAGCAAGCCCTTGGTCCTGATGAGTTTGACCTTGAGCCCGGACTCCTGGGACAGTGCTCTGGATACTTGCCCAGAATTCCACCTTCTCTGTTGTCAATAAAGCCTCCCCTTCATGATCTAAACTCTGGGCTGTTCTTGGTGGGGAGGCAGAGACAGCGAGCACTCTGGCGGACAGGGAGGATAGGGGCTGGCAGCTATCTCCCCAAAAATAAGAGGTGCTGTGGGCCCAGTGGAGGGGCCCAAGAAGAGACCCAGGGCTGGCTCCTCTTCCTACAGCTTACGGGGACTTTTCCCCTTCTGCCTCATCCCCTTCTGGCCATCCCAATCTTTGGGTACCCATTGGGCCTTACAGCCCTGGGCCTTGCCTCCAGCTGGGTGCTCAGGTGCTCAGGGGACATTGGTGTAGTGGTTGGAGCAAAAGCTCTCAAGCTAACTGCCTGGGTTGCAAACCTGGCTCTAGCTCTAAGACCTTGGCCAGGTAACTTAACCTCTCTGTGCCTCAGTTCCTTCATCTATAAAATGGCATTCCCAATAGTATCTACCTCATAGAATTGTTGGGGGAAGTAAGTGAAAAAAATATATAAAATGCTTAAATCTCTGGTCCATAATAAGTGTTCAATAAATGTTAACTACCGTGACTGCAATCAGATCAGCCACATGAGAAAACTGACCAAGCAAATGTTAAGGGAGAAAGTCCTTTCTTATCTTCCCTGGATGATGTGTTTCTTTGTCTGGTCTCTTACTTTCTATGCAGTGCCCCCTCCTAGCTCAGACCCTGATTATGGGTGCTGTGACAACATTGGCTGCCTGATTCCCTTGTCTGCAGTCTCACCCCCTGCAGTCCATCTGCCACACAGCCACCAGACTGTTCTTATTAAAATGGTTGCCGTCGTTCCCGCCCCCAGGTCAAGCTCCTTCAGTGGTTCCCCCATTGCCATCTGCATCAAGGCATTTTTGGCTGTGCTGCCTTTCCAGCCTGACAGTCCACTGTTCTCTTGCCAGGACCCTGTGTACCCTCCCATTTCCCTGGCTGCTGCACTTCCCCCTGGCCCCCTTGCACATAACAATGACCTTCCCTCCAGGCCTTTGCGTATGTCATTGCCACTGTCTGGACGGCCCAGGCCTCAACTCTTCCTATTGAAATTCATAAAAGTCCAGGCCAAAAGATGCTTCCTTGAAGCCTTCCCTGATTCCTCTGGAAAGAGATGGTCCTTCCTTTCTCTGCTCTTGTGGGCACTCTCTTTTTGCCTGGATTTATGGGTCTCTCTCCCCAGAGCTGCGGCTCCTAGAGTTCAGGGATTGTGTCTGATTCAGCACTATGCCTAGCACTGAGTGGAGTGCTGAATGAATGAATGAATGAATGAATGAATGATGGGTAGGGCACCAAGCCAGGGCTGTTGTCCTGGGATGCTCCAGAAGCAGAGCCAATGGTCCAGGAGGTGGTGGCTGCTGTTCGGAGCTCTGAGCTGCCCCCATCCCTACACCCACAGAGGACCCAGGTGTGATTCCCTTCCATGCTGAGCACGCCCGTCTCTGGCCCAGAGGGAGAAGTGGTAAGAAGCTGCACAGAGTCAGCCCAGACTTCTGAGGTCCATGCCTGGCTACTGGGACTCGGCTTGGCTCTCCTTAAGGCCAGGGGAGGGGCTCGACTTACTAATGAAGAGCCCCTCCACAGCACCATCCTTGGGGCTCCATCAAGAAGAACATCCCTGGCCCCCAGACCTTAAGCAGCTGATGACTGACAGCGAGCCTTAAGTCAATAGAACTGAGGGCTCAGCGCCACCTTCTGGCTAAAGGGAAGATCTACTTGATTCCAGAATCAGGGGCACTGGTCCTAGGCTTTCCACCAACTCTAAGGGAAACAGACCCCCAGCCTTAAGGCTTAACTCAGGGAGAAGCTGGAATGCTCCAGCCATGAAGGGTAGCTGCACCAAGCCCTCCTTGACCCCTTGGGATTTTTTCCCCACTGATGGTGCTACCCTTTCTTGATGGCATTGGCCTAAACTAGACAAGGAAGCACCCATGAGCAATGGCTTATCTCAGCAGGAACTATGAGAATTTTGTTTCTGACATTCTGCAACCAGAACTGCATGGTCATCGCATGAGAGCGGATGAAGCAGTTTAAGCTAGTTTGTACCCTGTGTGCAGCACTGGTTCCATCTAGGCCCCACTGGAAGGGGCAGGGAGGTAGCATGTGTCAGCGTGGTCCAGTGCTATGAGGGAGGCTCCATTCTCCAAACCTATAGATGAGGAAACAGGATCAAAAGCTCATCTGCTTGGATCTCACACCTATTAAGCAGTGGACTCTAGCTTTCGACCTGAGTCTGTCCAATGCCAAAGCCCTGGTCTTTTTCCCCTGCTGCATAACCCCACTGGCCTGAGCTCTGCTTTTACTAGGGTTGCTACCTTTCTCTAAGTGTCAAGTCCACTATGGGAAGATAATTGTCTCCCTACCAAGAACAAGAGGGAATGGATTACTGGGAAACCTCCCTGAGCCTCTCTGAGGTCCCAAATTTGATACTGATGGCAGATTCAGCTGGGGGACAGCCTAAATTATGTCCAAAACACCCAAGGAGCCAGAGGGACCTCGTGGAGGCCTTCTCTCACCCTTTTGCATGATGAACCCACCATCCTCCCCCTTCTTGCAGGAGGTTTGGGGTCCTTATTTCCAGACTTGCCCCAGCCCATCAGGTGGAAATGCAGCCTCATGGGATACATCTGCCACCAATGCCTGCCCCTAACTCACACCAGGTTATGTGACATGTGTCCTCAACAGGGAGAGGAAAGCAGGCCACCCTTTTCCTATAGTGAATCTGAGTTGCTAGTCTGGGAAAACTAGCCCACTCGGCCTTCCTGGAAACCTGCCCATGACTAACACCTGTGGAGTGTTATCTCCAGCAAGGCCCATATGTGACCCTATAACATGCACCTCTGGCAGTTCTGCTGGAGAGGACTCATCCAGCCTCCCCAGGATCCATTTGCCCTCCATGGATGGCATCCTCCCAGTGCTGTCCTGCACTTCAGCTCCTCCCCAACAACCTCCTTTCTAGGGACAATGTCAACTTGCCGTCACAGAAGTAGAGCAGCCCTGGCTCCTAGAGGTCTCTGGGCTCTCCAGGGCCTCTAAGGTCACTCCAGTTCCAAGTATCAGACACCCTATCTTGTACCAAGACACACAGAAGACTTAGGGGAAGAAGACATGAATTCTGCATGGCAAGGTCATGTTGACCCCAGACTGGGTTAGGTCTGGAGAACACGTGATCTATTCCAGCTTGAAAGGAGCTGGGAAAAGGAAGAACAGTGGGATTGAAGTTAGAACTGGGAACAGAGAACAGGTTTCACCAGAATCTAGGTTATTGGCCTGCCGGGTGCATCCTCCTGGGACATTGTATATCTTCATGGAAAGAGAAACAGGTGCTTCCTACACCCTTTTCTGTCTCCCACTCTGTACAAGCCCAACTCTGGAGTGACGTTAAGGGCTGGCTGCCTGGAATGTCTAACCTGGGTACAGGAGTAGAAACTAATGCGTTTCCCTTGACCTTGGTTCCTTTCAGCTGCTGATGCCAATGAGCTGAACAGGTAATACAAGGTGTAGATGCACTATGTGATTTATTACCTATACTAGGAGAAGCAACACATTAGTAGTGCCAGAAGCTTTCTTCAGCTCACAGGCTCAAGCTGACCTTTTTATACATTAGTCATATACTTTCCCTTCATGCTATATTATTCTTTGCAGCAAAATACATCCCAAACTCCTCCTGCACTTAGAACCATGCTGTATCTTAACCATGTTCATCACCTGGCGTGAGACCCTCCATGGCCCTGTCAACCTCTGTCCTAGATAAGGTTCCCACACTTATGTCTAACTAGGAATGGCCTCAGCCACCTTGGTTCAGCTACAGAAAACAAGGTAACGGCCAAACATACAAACTGACAGCACATCCCCTAAGAACAGACTAGAACTGTATGTAGTGAGCCCTCTCCTTTATACCTAACAATCCAGCTCATCCTTTATAGCCCAACTCCAGCCATGCCCTCTCCCTGGAGCCTTCCCTGGTGGTATGGGATATTGATTAAGAAATCTGAGCTCCATCAGGATGTCAAGAGAGTTAAATAAAACAATGGCTACGGAGCACTTGGTACATACTAGGTCCCCACCATGTTAGTTTCTTTTCTCTCTAAAGCTTGTATGTACATCCAACATGCCCATCTCTACAGACAATGAATATGGCATGAATTCTGGGAGGGGACACTGCACTGATGACACCTGTGGGTTGCCTGGCTGGTGTCTCTCAGGCAGATGAAATGTACTGCAGGGCTCTCTGGCCTTCAAGATAGAAACTCTGGTGTGGGCCAGGCTGTAGAAGGCAGCCCTGTCTCTTTTTTATGAGGTAGAGCTCCTAAGCGTCCACCATTAGATAAGACCCCTGCTCCACCTCTTCAGCACTTTATTATTATTATTATTATTATTATTATTTTATTTTATTTTTTTTACCGGGAGGTCCTAGGGATCGAACCCGGGTCCCTCCATATGGGAGACGGACGCCCAACCATTTGAGCCACATCCATCCCCCTCTTCAGCACTTTAATATTAAAATATTAATATTTTACCTTGAACCTTGAGGATATCATGTTGAGTGTGTTAGAACCAGGGGGATGGATACTGTATGAGTCCACTTATGTGAAATGCTAGAATGTGCAGGTTCATAGAGAGTTGAGTAGAGGTTATGGGGGGTGGTGGACAGGGAGATGGGGAGTTGTATGGTGGATGTAGCGTTTCTGTTTGGGGTGATGGGGAGGTGCTGGTAGTTGATGGTGGTGAACGTAATGCAACACTATATTATTTATCCCAATGGATGGTATGCTTGGGGGTGGTTGGGATGGGAGGGTTTGTATTGTATATATGGCTCCACAATTCAGAAAGGAGTGACTAAGAAGACAATGCTGGCTGAGTTCAATCCATGATACTGTTTACAACCCACTCTTAAAGGTCTAGAAAATAAATAGATGAGAGAGAGATATGGGTGGAATGATATGGCAAATGTGGCAGAATGTTGAGGATTGGTGGGTCTGGGTATCTGGATCAGGGTATGCTTGAGTTCTCTGTATGAGTTTTTGTATTGTTTTTGCAGCTGTCCTGTAAGTTTGAAATCATTTCAAAATTTAAGAAAAAAATCTGAGCTCCACCCTTTTCTAGCCCCAAGACCCAGAATGAGTCAAAACTCAAAGATATTTAATTAAAATGTAGCTAAAAACCTTTCTTTATAAATCGGCATATATAGATTGATCCCTCTGAACAAAGAGGTAAAGGGAAAATTTTAAATGGAAGGCAGAGAATTTAAAATAGAAAAAAAGCCATCATTTTGGAAACAGTAAGTATTGTGTTCTTTTTCTTGGGTAAGCTGATTGGCAGGAGGCTATCAAGGAGGGCAGTCTGAGTCATCAGGAAAAGTAATTTCAGTTATTTATGCATTCTCTGAGAAACCCTGTGGTCTCTTCTGGGAAATGTACACAATGTACTGTCTGCCCCTATGTGTAAGACTTGCCAATGTCCTTCCAGTTGTACCTCCACCTTGAATAAGCCATGAAGGCACCATTTCCCTCATAATAATTCTTCAGTCCCTTTTTTTGTCAGCTCAGGTCTTCTGGTAAGCAGACTGCAAGACAGAGTTAGAAGTGCAAGAGATTTATTGGGGTTAATACCTATGAAAGATAAAGGGGAGAAGGTGCCAGAGTAGGTGGGGAAAGTTATCAAAACATGATGCAGGTCTGACAACTGTGAAAGGAGAGGAGGAAGGAAGGAGGATTGGGTAGGAAAAGGCTCAGAATAAAATGCAACTTTGAGAAAGTCTTGGCCACCCCAATGAGCTCCCAAGCAAAGATTCCTCCCTTGCTCAGACATTTGCTGGAATGGCCCAGGGAGAGCATGTCATTGCTCAAATACTGCAGGTGATTCCAGAGATGCTGTAGCTGGAGCAAGTGGGGTGACTATATTCCTTGGCAGAGTCTTTTGAAGGGAGAGTATTAGTCAAGATTTTCCAGGGAAAGAGAACCAACAGGAGATATATATATATGTATATATAATCTAAATATTATGAGATTTATTGTAGGAATGGGCTCATATGACTGTGGGGATGTACAAGTCCAAATTCCATAGGACAGGCTGCAAGCTGGGAACTCCAATGAAGGTTTTCAATGAATTCCCCAGGAGAAGCTGGCTGGCTGAAGTAGAGATGGAAATTCTTCCTTCTGACTGCTGAAATCATCACTTCTCTAAGGCTTTCAACTGATTGGATGAGACTTCTCTCATTGTTGAAGGCAGTTTCCTTAGTTGATTGTAGAGTTAATCAGCCATAGATGCAATCAATTTACTGATTTAAATCCATGAAATACCCTTACAGTAACAATCAGGCCAAAAATCTAAGCTTCTACCTTAGGAAACTAGAGAAGGAGGAGCACTTTAAGCCTAAAGCAAGCAGAAGAAAAGAAATAATAAAAATTGAAGCAGAAAGCAAGCATTGAAAACAGGAAATCAATAGAGAAAATTAACAAAATCAAAAGCTGATTCTTAGAAAAGATCAATATAAATAAACCTCTAGCCAGATTAGCCAAGAAGAAAAAGGTGAGAACACACAAATAACTAACATCAGAAATGAAGGAGGGGTCATCACTACTGATCCCATGTGCATTAAAAGGATACAAAAGGGGAAGCGGCTGTGGCTCAATCAGTGGGGCTCCCGTTTGCCATGTGGGGGGCCCCGGGTTCGGTTCCCGGGGCCTCCTGGTGGGGGCGGGCCCGCCCGCATGGAGTGGTTGGCTGGCCCAGCGAGCGCGAGCAGCGGGGGGGGGGGATAAATGAATAAATAAATAAAATCTTTTAAAAAAAAAAGTATACAAAAGTAATGTTATGAACAATTCTATATGTCCACAAATTTGATAAAATAGATAAAATGGACCAATCTTTAAAAGACACAGACTACCAAAACTTACACAGGAGAAAGAGATCAACTAAATAGGTCTGTATCTATTACAGAAATTTAATCAGTAAGTAATAACCTCCCAAAAGAGAGCACAAGAACCATATGATTTCACTGATGAATTCTACCAAGCATTTAGGGAAGAAATTATATGATCCTTTACAATCTCTAATAGAAATACAGCAGAGGAAATACTTCCTAATTAATTCTATGAGGCCAGTATTACTTTAATATTAAAAATAGATAACTCTCAAGTTCATTGGACAACAAGGAGGTGATGATGGACAACCACCATACCAAGGAACAGAGAGAGTCTGCAACTGCAACCAAGAGAGTCCCATCCATCAGCCATATGGGACTGAAGCCCTCTCTCAATTAGAGGTGCAGTGGGCATCACCATCCCAGACTCATCAGGATTGGGGAATGAACTGTGGACTAGAGTGAACTTACTGGTATTCTACTATAGACTTATTGTGATTCTAGCAATGGAAGAACTTACATCATTGATGGGGAGGCAGTGGCCACTGGAGGGTCTGAGGTCAGGGAGAGGGAAAACAGGTATAATATGGGGGAATTTTTGGGACTTTGGAATTGTCCTGAATGACATTGCAATGACAGATACAGGCCATTATATATCTTGCCATAACCCACAGAATTGTGTGGGAGACAGTATAAACTACAATGTAAACTATAATCCATGCTTAGTGGCAATGCTCCAAAATGTGTTCATCAATTGCAATGAATGTACCACAGTAATAAAGGGATGTTGTTAATGGGTTTAGGACACCAAGGGAAGGCTGGACACTGCCCAGAAGAGAGAGGGACAAAGGAAAAGAATCATGATGGCAAAACTGTGAGTTAAAAGTGGCAGCTGCTACTGCCGGCAACCTCCTCGACACTATAGACACTTCTGAATTCTCAGACCTCAGGCCAATGGCTACAGACAGAGGGCCTCAGGGATCTACCTCTCCAGGAAAGGGGAGAGAGAGGGACACAGCTTAAGGCAGACTCAGATTTTGACCCACAACTTTGGTCTGCTGTGTCCCATGAGCCCTTCCAGGCTGGGTGGGACTGGGACATTGTTTGCCTTGGAAACTGGCAAGGGACTAAAGAGATCTGACCCTCTCAATCTCCCCCTCTACCAAATGGGACTGGTTGTTGAGGATGTAGAGGGAAGTGGAATTACTTCCTACCCAGAAAAAGGAAGGGGGCTGCCATCAAATGTTGAAGAACTGCCTCTAAGAAAGTTTGAAATACGAGGCTCTCAACCTCCAGGCAGGAGCCTCTATCACATTGATCCCATCCATGTTGCAGCAAACACCCTCCAGCCAGGGTTTGAACTGAGAGGCTTGTTGAACAGCACCATCTACTGGCCACACAAGGACATGCATGTGAGGAAATTAAAAGTAAGTAAGTTAAGAGGGGCTTTTTCTGGCCTTTATAGCCAGCCACCCTCCCCAAGGCCCTAGGAGTGGATCTGCAACCCATTACTAGGCAAAGTGCCCTGTTTTGAGCAACTAACAGGGACAATCCTAAAGACCCAAAACAGGTTGAACCAAGAATCAAAGAACTAAGCAGTAACACACAACCTACAACCACTAAATCCCTATGAAAGAGAGAGAAATTGAGCATCTGAGTAAACTCACCATCCTAATCAGATGCGTAGACATCAGCAAAAAATTACAAGCCATACTAAGAAAATGGAAGACATGGCCAAGAAAAGGAATATATCAAAGCCCCAGAAGAGGCACATGATTTGACACAACTAATCAATGAGACTTATACAAATTTCCAAAATTAAATTAATGAACTCAAAGACAATATGGCTAAAGAGATAAATGATATCAAGAAGACACTGAGCGAGCACAAGGAAGAATGTGAAAACCTGAATAAAGCTCATGGAAATGAAAGACACGATAGGTGAGATAAAAAACACATTAGGGAAAAGAAGCACATTAGAGGCATACAACAGCAGATTCGTAATGGGTGAAGAAAGAATAAGTGATACTGAAGACAGAACAGCTGAAATGGAAGAGAGAAAAGAATGGAAAAAATTGAACAGGGGCTCCAGGAGTTGAATGATAACATGAAATGCAACAACATAGATGTCATGGGTCCAGAAGGAGAAGAAAAGGGAAAAGGGGCAGAAAGAGTATTTGAGGAAATAATAGCTAAAAATTTCCCAACTCTTAGAAAAGAAATGAACTTACATGTCCAAGAAGCTCAGAGTATCCCAATCAGAATAAATCCAAATAGACCTACTCCAAGACATATACTACTCAGAATGTCAAATGTCAAAGAGAAAGAGAAAATTCTGAGAGCAGCAAGGGTGAAGCAAACCATCATATACAAGGGACACCCAGTCAGACTTAGTGTGGGTTTCTCATCTGAAACCATGGAGTCAAGAAGACAGTAGTATGATAAAATTAGGATACTGAAAGAGAAAAACTGCCATCTGAGAATTCTTTATCCAGCAAAATTTTCCTTTAAATGTGAAGGCGAGTTTAAAATATTCACAAACAAACAGAAACTAAGAGAGTTCATAAAAGAGAATCCACCTTTGCAGGAAGTAAAGGAAGCCTTAGAGTCTGAAAGAAAAAGACAGGAGAGAGAGTCTTGGAGGAGAATATAGAAGAAAGAATAGCAGAAAGGGTAATGAAAAGAGTAAAAAGACATATGAAAATAAGATATGACATATGAAAACCAAAGAATAAAATGGTGAAAGAAAATAATGCATTTACAATAATTTCATTGAATGTGAATGGATTAAACTCCCCAATCAAAAGATATACGCTAACAGAATGGATTTAAAAACATGAGCCATCCATATGTTGCCTACAAGAGACTCATTTTAGATCCAGGGATACAAACTGGCTGAAAGTGAAAGGTTGGAAAAAGATACTCCATGCAGAGAGTGACCACAAAAAAAAAAAACCCAAACAGGAGTAGCTATACTAATATTGGACTAAACAGACTTTAAATGCAAAAAAAGATTCAGAAGGCCATTATATATTAATAAAAGGGACAAGCCACCAAGAAGAAATAATAGTTATAAATATCTATGTACCTAACCAAAATACATGAGGCAAACTCTGGAAAAACTGAAGGGAGAAATAGACATCTCTACAATAATAGATGGAGACCTCAACACACCACTCAGATCCTTATATGGAACAACTAGACATAAAAGCAACAAGGAAACAAGAACTTGAATTTGATAATTGAGTTTGACCTAACAGATATATACAGAACAAAATCAGCAGGTTATACATTCTTCTCAAGTGCTCATGGATCCTTCTCCAGGATAGACCACATGTTAGGTCACAATGCAAGTCTCAATAAATAAAAAGATTGAAATTATACAAAGCACCTTCTCAGATAATAGATGGGAAAGAGGTAAATTTGCAAATGTGTGGAGGCTGAACAACACACTCCTAAACAATCAGTGGGTCAAAGAAGAAATTGTAAGTGAAATTATTAAATATATTAAGACAAATGAAAATGAAGACACAACTTATCAAAACTTGTGATATAAGTTAAGGTATCTGTAATACAGTTACCCCTAAATGCCTATATTAAAAAAGAAGAGAGAGCTAAAATCAAAGATCTAACTGAAGAACAGCAAACCACTCCCAAAGCAAGCAGTAGTAAAGAAATAGTAAAGAGTAGAGCAGATATAAATAAAATTGAAAAAAAAAAAAAAAAAAAAAAAAAACAGTAGAGAAAATCAACAAAACAAAAAGCTGGTTCTTTGAGAAGATCAATAAAATTGACAAACCCCTAGCTAGACTAACAAAGAAAAAGAGGGGGAAGATGCAAATAAATATAATTAGAAATGAAAGGGGTGAAGTTACAACTGACCCCACAAAAATAAAAAGGATCACAAGAGGATATGATGAGAAACTGTATACCAATAAACTAGACAACCTAGATGAAATGGACAAATTCCTAGAAATGCACAAACAACCAACACTGATGCTACAAGAAATACAAGAACTTAACAAACTAATCACATTTAAAGAGAATGAATCAGTCATCAAAAATCTCCCAAAGAAGAAAAGTCCAGGACTAGATGGCTTCACAGGTGAATTTGACCAGATATTTTTAGAATTAACACCAATTGTGCTTAAACTCTTCCAAAAAATTGAAGAGGAGGGAAAATTACCCAACACATTTTATGAAGTCAACATTACCCTAATACCAAAGCCAGATAAAGACACTGCAAGAAAAAAAATTACAGACCAATCTCTCTAATGAACATAGATGCAAAAATTCTAAACTAAATACTTGCAAACAGATTCCAACAACATATCAAATGACTTATACATCACGACTAACTGGAATTTATTCCTGGTATGCAATGCTGGTTCAACATAAGAAAATCAATTAACATAATACACCACATCAACAAATTGGAGGAAAAAAACCACATGATCATCTTGATGGATGCAGAAAAGGCATCAACAAAATCCAGCATCCTTTCTTGATAAAAACATTTCAAAAAGATAGGAATAGAAGGAAAATTCCTCAATATGATAAAAGGCATATATGAAAAACCCAGGGCCAACATCATACTCAATGGGGAAAGGTTGAAAGCTTTCCCTCTAAGATCTGGAACAAGACAAGAATGCCCACTGTCACCATTGTTATTCAACATTGTGCTAGAAGTTCTAGCTACAGCAATTAGACAAGGGAAAAAAAAAAAAAAAAAAAAAAACCGCATCCAAATAAGAAAAGAAGTAAAAATTCTCACTATTTGAAGATGACATGATCCTATATTTAGAAAATTCTGAAATGTCTATGACAAAGCTACTTAAGCTAATAAATGTGTTCAGCAAAGTGGCAGGATACAAGCTCAACATGCAAAAATAAGTAATGTTTCTGTACACTGGTATTGAACAATCTGAGGAGAAATCAGGGGGAAATTCCATTTACAACAGCAACAAAATGACTCAAATACCTAGGAGTCAATTTAACCAAAAAAGTGCATGACATTTATGCAGAAAACGACAAAACAATGCTAAAATAAATTTTTAAAAGTCCTAAACAAATGGAGATATATTCTCTGTTCATGGACTGGAAAACTAAATATTGTGAAGATGTCAATCCTACCCAAACTGATTTATAGATTCAATACAATACCAATCAAAATTCCAACAGCCTACTTGACAGATATAGAAAAGGCAATTACCAAATTCATTTGGAAGGAAATGAATAGCCAAAAACATTCTATAAAAAAATATAGAATTTCACTGCCTGACCTTAAAACATACTATAAAGCTACAGTGGTCAAAACAGCATGGTATTGATATAAAGACAGGCACATTGATCAGTGGAATAGAATTGAGAATCCAGAAATAAACCCTCACCTCTATTGCCAACTGGTTTTTTACAAGCCTGCCAAAGCCATGTTAACGGGACAAAACAGTCTTTCCAACAAATGGTGTTGGGAGAACTGGATATCCATAACCAAAAGAATGAAAGAGGACCCCTATCTCACTCCCTATACAAGTGTCAACTCAAAATGGATCAAAGACCTAAATATAGAAGTCAGGACCATGAAACTACTACAAGAAAATGTAGGGAAACATCTTCAATACCTTGTAGTAGGTGGTGGTTTCTTGGACCTCACACTCAAAGCATGTGCAACAAAAGAAAAAATAGATAAATGGGACCTTCTCAAAATTAAACACTTTTGCGCTGCACAGGACTTTGTCAAAAGGGTGAAAAGGCAGCCAACTCAATGGGAGAAAATATTTGGAAATCACGTATCTGATAAGGGTTTAATATACTTGATATATAGGGAGATGCTACAACTCAACAATAAAAAGACAAGTGACCCAATTTAAAAATAGGCAAAAGACTTGAATAGACATTTGTCCAAAGAAAAAATACAAATGGCGAAAAAACACATGAAAAAATGTTCAACATCACCAGCTATTAGAGAAATGCAAGTCAAAGTTACAATGAAATATCATTTCACACCTATTAGAATGGC
Source organism: Tolypeutes matacus (assembly GCA_026826555.1). Lineage (NCBI taxonomy): Eukaryota > Metazoa > Chordata > Mammalia > Cingulata > Chlamyphoridae > Tolypeutes > Tolypeutes matacus. The sequence goes on from JAKSZT010007815.1 coordinate 31,932,436, forward strand.
CACTATTAAAAAGACAGAGAACTGTAAGTGCTGGAGAAGTTGTGGAGAGATAGGAACACTTATTCACTGTTGGTGGGAATGTAGAATGGTACAGCCACTGTGGAGGATTATTTGTCATTTCCTAAGGAAGTTGAATATACACTTGCCATGTGACCTGGCAATACCATTACTAGAAGAACTGAGAGCAGTGACACAGACGGCATTATTCATGATTGTCAAAAGATAGAAACAACCCAGGTGTTCATCAACCAATGAATGGATAAACAAATTGTGGTGTATACACATGATGGAATATTATGCAGCTGTAAGAAGAAATGAAGCCGGAAAGCATATGACAACATGGATGAGCTTGGAGGATGTTATGTTGAGTGAAGCAAGCCAGATACAAAAGGAAAAATACTGTGTTTGTGCTAATATGAACTAAATATATTGTGTAATCCCATGGAGTTAATACCTTGAATATGGGTCACTAGAAAATAGAATGAGGTTAGAGAATGGAAAGCTGAGAGTTAACTTGTGCAGAATTGGTACAAAAGGATGTTTGTTACTCTGGAAATGAATAGAAAAGGTGAAAGCACAACATAATGTCTGTAACTAGTAACACTTCTATGTGGATATGAAAGGGTTTTAAAGGGAAAGTCTAAGGTTAGGTATATGACTAAAGGAAAGATAAAAAATGTAACATGGAACTTTATAGCATAGTAAAACCACGTGTGATATATGAATATGGATAAAATTATATAAATAAGACTGTTTTTCTTTGAAATTGAACAAATATATGCTAACATTACAAGATGTTAATATCAGACAAAAAAAAATTATACTAAATGAAAGAAACCAGACCCAAAGTACTACACATTATATGATTCCATTTATATAAAATGTAAATATAAATCAATTTATAAAGATGAAGTTAGATTAGTAGTTATGTAGGTTTGGAGAAGGACTGCTAAGGGGTGTGGAGTTTTTCTTTTTGGAGTAATGAAATTGTTCTAAAATTTTTTGTGGTGATGAATGCACAACATTGTGATTATACTAAAAGCCATTGATTATACACTTTGGATAGGTCATATGGTATATAAATCTATCTCAACAAAACTGCTTAATAAATAAATAATTGTACAAGAATAGCCAGAAATAGCATCTATGTACAGCAGGGGAAGTATAGAAAAATCAAGGAGTGAAGAATTTCCTTGTTAGTTAGCTTGAGTGTTTTTTTGTTTGTTTGTTTATTATTATTATTGAAATAATGAAAATGCTTCAATGATGATTGAGGTGATGAATGCACAACATTGTGATTTTACCAAATACCATTGATTGTACACTTTGGATGAGCTGTATGCTTTATTAATATGTATCAATAAATTTAATTTACTAAAAAAATAAAGACATTATAAGAAAGGAAAACTAGAAACCAATATCTCTCATGAACACAAATGGCAAAATTATCAACAAAATATTAGCAAATTGAATCCAAGAATGCATAAAAAGAATTATGCACCACAAACAAGTGGGATTTGTTCCAAGTATGCAAAGCTAATTCAGTATTTAAAAATTAATTAGGGGAAGCGGCTGTGGCTCAATCAGTAGGGCTCCCGTTTACCATATGGGAGGCCCCGGGTTCGGTTCCCGGGGCCTCCTGGTGAAGGCAAGCCCGCCCGCACGGCGTGGTTAGCTGACCCAGCGAGCACAAGCAGCAAGGGGGGATAAATGAATAAATAAATAAAATCTTTTAAAAAAAAAAATTAATTAGGGGAGCGGATATGGCTCAAGTGATTGAGCATCAGTTTCCTGCATACGAGGTCCCAAGTTCAATCCCTGGCCCCTGTAACTCAAAAAAAAAAAAAAAGAAAGAAAGAAAAAAAAATTAATTAATGTTATCCATTATAACAACAAGCTATAGAAGAAAAATTATATGATCATATTAACAGATGCAGAAAAAGCATTTGACAAAATCCAACACCCATTCATGATAAAAATTCTCCTTCACACTAGGAATAGAGGGTAACTTTCTCAGCTAGACAACAACCATCTTCCAAAAAACCCATCAGTTAACATCATACTTAATGGTGAGAAATTAGATGTTTTCCCCCTAAGATAGAGAACAATACAAAGATAATCCTTCTCACCACTCCTTTTCAAAATTGTACTAGAAACCTTAACTAATGAAATAAGACAAGAAAATAAAATAAAAGGTACTCAGATTGGGAAGGAAGAAATAAAACTGTGTTCACAGATGACATGCTATGTGAAAATCACAAAGAACTGACAAAAACAAACCTCCTGGAACTAATAAGTGATTATAGCAAGGTTGCAGGAAACAGCAATGAATAATTGGAATTTGAAATTAAATACATGATAGCATTTACATTAGCACCCAAAAAATGAAATATGTAAAGGATCTATATGAGAAAGATTACAAAACTCTGATGAATGAAAGCATAGTTATCTAAATAAATGGAAAAATATTCAATGTACATGGATAGGAAGACAATATTATTAAGATGTCAATTCTTCCCAACTTGATCTATAGATTCAAAGCAATCCCAATCAGAATCCCAGCAAGCTATTTTGTGGATATTGAAAAAATGAATCTAATGTTTATATTGAAAGGCAAAAGACACAAAATAGGCAACACAACACTGAAGAAGAAGAACAAAGTTGAAGAACTGACACTACCAAACGTCAAGACTTACTATAAATCTACACTAATAAAGACAGAGTAGTACTGGTGAAAGAAGAGACAAATAGCTCAATGGAACAGAATAGAGAAATAGACCCACACAAATATTGTCAACTGATCTTTGACAAAAGAGTAAAAGCAATTCAATGGAGAAAGGATAAGTTTTGAGCAAATGATGTTGGGATAATTAGACACATATGCACAATGAATCTAGACAGAGACCTTACAACTTTCACAAAACATAACTCAAAATGGATCATAGACCTAAATGTAAAACATGAAACTATAAAACTTGTAGTAGATGTAGTAGATAGCATAGAAAAAAATATATGGGTGACCTAGGGTTTGGTGATAAGTTTTTAGACACAACATCAAAAGTACAGTCCATGAAAGAAAATAATTAAATTAGGCTTTGTTAAAATTAGAACTTCTTCTCTGTGAAAGACACTATCAAGAGAATGAAAAGAAAAGTCACAGACTGGGAGAAAATATTTGTAAAGCACATCTGATGAAAGACTTGTATCCAAAATATACAAAGAAGTCTTAAAACTCAATAATAAAAAACAACCCAATTTAAAAATGGGCGAAAGAATTAGACACCACACCAAAGAAGATATATATATATATATGGCAAATAAACATATGGAAAGCCTCTCAACATCATATGTCATTAGGAAATTGCAAATTAAAACAATAATGAAATTGTAACAAGTGTACCACACTAATACAAAGTATTAATAACAGGCGATACACGTGAACTCTGTATTTTATGCATGATTTTTCTGAAAACCTAAAACTTCTCTAATAATAATTAAAAAGGGAAAATCATAATGAGATATCACTACACATCTATACTTATTAGAAGGGTTAAAAAAATTTTTAAACTGCCAATTAGAAGAACAAATAGGGCAATATCTTCAGGATCTTGTATTCAGCAATGGATTCTTAGATTTTATACCATAAGCATGGAGCAGCAAAAGAAAATATGGATAAATAGGACCTCATCAAAATTAAAAACTTTTGTGCATCAAGGAACATTATCGAGAAAGTGAAATGACAGCCTGTAGAATGGGAGAAAATACTTGTAAACCATGTATCTGATAAAAGTTTAATATCCAGAATATATAAAGAACTCCTACAATTCAAAAACAAAAACAAAAAAAACAACCCAAAAACTTAAAAGTGGGCAAAGGACTTGAATAGGCCTTTCTCAAAAAAAAAAAAAAGATACACAAATAGCCAATAAGCACATGAAAAAATGCTCATCATCACTAGCCTTTAGAGAAACGCAAGTCAAAACCACAATGATATACCACTTCACACCTACTAGAATGGCTATTATTAAAAATTGGAAAATAACAATTACTATGTGACTCAGCAATTCCACATCTAGGTATATATATATATATATATATATTCAAAATAATTGAACAGATATTGGTACACCAATGTTCACAGTAGCATTATTCACAATAGCCCAAAAGGGGAAACAGCCCAATATCCATCAACAGATGAATGAATAAACAAAATGTGGTCTGTACATACAATAGAATATTATTCAGCAGTAAAACAGAAGTTCCAATATATGATACAACATGGGTGAACCTTGAAGATATCGTGTTGAGTAAAATAAGCCAGACACAAAAGGATAGATATTGTATGATTTCACTTATGTGAAAGACCTAGAATAGCCATATTCGTACATACAGAAAGTCGATTACAGGTTATCAGGGGTAGGGGTAGGGAACCGGAGAGTTAATGTTAGTTAATGGGTACAGAGTTTCAGTTTGGGGGGGATGAAAAAGCTTTGGTAATGGATGGTGGTGATGGTAGCACAACATTGTGAATATAATTAATACCACTGAATTGTATACCTGAAAGTGGTTAAAATGGGAAGTTTTGTGATATGTATGTTACAATAATAATCTTTTTAAAATTCATAATATCAAATACTCATGGGGATGCAGAGTAACAGGACCTCTCAATCATGATGGGAATGCAAACTGGCACTGCCATGATGAAAGACAGTTTGGCAGTTTCTTACAAAGCTAAATATAGGCTCACCATAAGATCCAGAAATCATGCTCCTAAGTACTTACCCAAAGGAATTGAAAATTTGTTTACACAAATATCAAATACTTGCAGATGAAGGTTTATATCAGCTTTATTCATAATCACCAAAAAGCAGAAGCAACCAAAATGTCCTTCAATAGATGAATGTACAAGCAAACTGTGGTACATCCATAAAATGGAATATTATTCAGAGATAAAAAGAAATGAGCTATCAAGCCACAGAAAAACATGGAGGAATTTTAAATATGTATTGCTAAGTGAAAGAAGCCAGTCTGAAAAGGCTACATACTGTATGATTCCAATGATATGACATTCTGGAAAAGACAAAACTATAGAGGCAGTAAAAAGTTCAGTAGTTGCTAGGGAATTGGTGAGAATAGGGAGGGATAAATAGGTAAAGCATAGGGCAATTTTAGGACAGGGAAACTGTTACAATCATAAAATAAATGACACTCAGTAGCAATAAGAACTCCTAGGACCCAGATCTTGGTTTTTAATACTGTTCTGTAAAAGAAGGAACCAGGAGAAATGCCTGTTTCTACAACTAGGAGAGGAAATATATAAGATGAGCCTGAAGCATCTTGTAGTACTATAAAGTAAGCAATTACTCAGAAAGAAAAACCCACAATGATGGGAATATGTCAAAGGAACATAAGAGACAAATGAAATAGCTGGACCCAATGGCCAAACTGGAACAAAACAAATAAAATTGAGCAACAAAATAAAGTACTATTGGATTATAACCCAAAGCATAAAACAAATATCCATTAGCCTATACTGATATAAATAAATGATTGAATAAATTAATAAATGCAGGTAAAGAAACAAATCTCCCACTCAGAAGCATTACAAATAAATTATTTAGATACCCTACCCTAAGGGAAGGGGAACATAGCTCCCACTCCTTAAATGTGGGCTGTGTATAGGAACTTCCTTTCAAAGAGTACAGTATGGAAGTGGGGAGCAGGGGCAGAAAGTAATTTCTAGGGGAGAAACCTGACAAACACTACTTCAACCAGGTGCTCAAGGTCAACATTAACAGTGGTAAATCATGTTGATAGTTTTTGCCCTTGAGATGATGTGACAAAAATATCACTTACCTATATGATCTTACCTTCCCCCAAACCCATAACCCCAGTCTAATCATGAGAAAAAAGAGCAAATTCCAAAAGAATTGCCTGACCAGTACCCCTCAAAACTGTCAAGGTCGTCAAAATTGGGAAAGTCTTAGAAACTCATAGCCAAGAGGAACCTAACAAGACACAACAACTAAATGTAATATGGCATCCTTGGAACAGAAAAAGCACATGAGGTAACAGCTAAGGAAATTTGAATAAACTATGGACTTTAATTAATAATAAAGCATCAATTTGGTTCATTAACTATTGAAAATATGTACCATACTAAAGCAATATGATAATAACAGGGAAAATGGTGTGTATTGGGGGTGAAGAGAATATGGGAACTCTCTACTATCTGCTCCGTTTTTCTACAAATCTAAAAACTGTTTTAAAAAATAAAGTCTATTAAATTTTTTAAAGCCCCTTATTTTAAGTTGTCAGTTGCAGAGGAATTGAATCCTAGCTGACCAAAGTCTCCCCACCCTAATTCATAGGTATAAAACACTCAAAGTCGCATGTACAATTTCTCTCACCCCACCCCAGTTCATCCACAGATTATCAGGCAATTTTATGATAGAGGAGTGTGGAACTCAAAGAGGTGTTTGTTGTTAAAAGCTTGACTAAGCACCTCCTCACAAGGGCACTCCACTGAGTATTTATATACATTATCTTAGGTAATCCTTAAAACGCTTTGATTTATCACCCTCATTTTGAAGATGGGAAGACATTAAATGATTGGCCCAAGGTCTCCAAGCTTGGAAGTAGCAGAGTTGGAATTACATTCAGATCTGTGCAGCCAGAGTTCAGTGCTTCTCTTCTTTCCCAGCTACCTTTCGGAAGTACCTTTTCAGTCAAGACTGGCTGCCTTCCAGTAGAAGAATTATATAATAATTACTATGGCTATCTTTTAACGAGTACTTACAATGTGCCCAGCACTATACTAAGCACTTTACTTGCATTTTTGATGGAACCATGCTACAGTCTTCTTAGATAGGTATTATGAGCACCCTTGTTCAGAGAATAGGGAATTGGGGTTCAGAGTGATTAATAACTTGCCCAGGTTATCCACAATATACAGAAGTCCAGGACTCAATTCCATGTCTGTCTGGCTCCCAGGTCCGTGCTCTAAACTTCTGCTCCATATGCGGCCCACCCTCATGTCCTCTCCAAGCCCCAGCACCATGTGAACCCCAGGCTGTCCTCAGGCACTCTCCCACAACCCCCAGCCACACCCATCCCTGTGCCTTCTGAGGGGTAGCCACCATTTCACACCGGTACTCTCCTGCTTCCTCTGCCTGGACCTCAGACAGCAACAGTGACGCATGCCCCCTCTTCAGCCGCCATTGAGGCACAGTGGCTCCAGGTCAGAATGCCTCTTGGTAGCTACAAATAACTCAAACAGCTTGATGTTCTTGGCAGACTTAAAATTCTTCCAAAACCTGGTGATACCCATGATCCTGATGTTCAGGTGTGGGGAACTAGGGATCTTGCAGAAGATGGTGGTGCTGGCATTCAGGAACAGTTCCTGCCATCTCCACTTCCAGGAAGCCTGCAGCAATAAAAGAACTCAGTTACAGGAGACCCTTGGGGAAACCTGAAGCCTGGCACTCTCAAACACTACAATGTAATTGGGAACAAATGTCTAATTTTGGAGGGCTGGTTTTGTGGAGGGTGCAAGGCAGGGGTTGAGCCTCAGGTACAGAAGCCTTCAGTTCATGGCCACTCAATGTCGACATAAGATCCCCTTCTTCTTTCATTTATTTATTCTTTTTTATTTCCATTTGCCTCCCCATAAGGCAACCATTCTAAGGAGTTTAATGGTCTAAATTTTTTTGTTTCTATGATCTCTTCCAAACTGTGCATTGTTGTTTAGTGTGCATTTGCTGAAACTTCTGGGGATGGTATTGAGTTCTATGCCTCATTGTTTCCCTTCTCAGCACTATGCTTTCAAAATCCTTGCACACTATATGTATAGCTAATCCATGGCTTTCACCTGCTGCCCAATTCTCCATGGTGATGTCCATATTACCCCCACCAATTGACTCCCAGATTGCCTCCTTGAGTCCTACATCCCCCACACCCACTTGACATCACCCAGCCTATTTTGGCCAGTCTAAAAAGAGTCAAGCAAGATCTCGTTGTTTTAATTTCTATTTGTCTGGTTAACAATGAGGTTTTTTGTTTTTGTTTTTTTTTTTTACCGGGAGGTACCGGGGATCGAACCCCGGTCTCTCCATATGGTAGACGGACGCTGAACCTCTTGAGCCACATCCGTTTCCCAACAATGAGTTTAAGTATCTCTTTATATGCATTTCAACCTTTTTGTTTTCTTAAAAGAAACAACGCACAGAATTAGAAGAAATGTGCTGACAAAAATGTCCTTAAATTCCCTTAGCTTGACAAAGTTTGAGACAGGCTTCTTCCAGATTCCAGGTCCCTAACCTCCCTCTCACCTGCACCCCCTTATATTATCCAGGTACATGAGAGGCTACTAACTAGATAGATCCTCATCTCACTCTTCCTCTCTCCTGGCCCTTATAGGCTTCAAGTGGCCCAATCAAAGCAAATGAAAACATTCAGCACCAAATGGCCCTAAGTGCAAACTCAGAAAAACATAGGCCCTTCCCAGTGGTCTATCTCCCATTACTATCCTCCAAGTATTTTCCCACTTGCACACTCCAGCCCTTAAAAATCCTGCTGTCCAAAGATACCCTTTCAATAAAGGGTCAGCATAAAACACTCCAAGGTACAGGTCCCCCCATAAAGAACTTTGCAGCTACTAGAAAAATCTGATAAATCCTTCTTCCTCAAGGCTCCAGAAAACAGTGAAGGGGTTGCAGTAACTAAGAGAGTACCAATTTTAGAAAACACATCTTTCAAAATAGGAGAAGAGCAAGCTGTGGCACCCTTGCTGACCCTCCCCTAACCTCTTCTTGCTGCATTGTGGGGCCAACCAGCATTCCCATTGTGGGTCCCTGGCCCTGTCCTGGAGGGAGCAGAGTAACTCCTATGTATACATTGGGGTGCCGGTATGTCACTGCTAATTGAGTGCATGGAAGCCTGAAAGACATAACCAGAAAACTCCTCTATAGCTCGCCCTCTCAGAATTTGCTTTGCAGGCAAAAGCAGCATGTGGACAGTTAAAGCAGTATAAGAAACAAGTAAGGGGTTGGATGTGGCTCAACTGGTTGGGCGTCCGTCTCCCATATGGAGGGACCCGGGTTCGATCCCCAGGACCTCCCGGTAAAAATAAAAAAAATTAAAAAAAAAAAAAGATGTCTATCCTAAAAAAAAAAAAAAAGAAAGAAACAATTAAGTCAAGGTGGCCTGGGGCAAAGGATTAGCTGATTAAAGAAATAAATAGAGCACTCAGGAAGAGGGTGGATTCTGTTTCATAGAAAGTAGACAGGGCATTCAATTTTCAGTAAATGAGGGAATTCCTAAGGTATGAGCAAGCACAGGCCTAGGACAAGAGGCAGTCTCAGAAAAGACAGAGAGCACCCTGTACTTCATATTTGTCTCAAGTGATCTTCTTGATAGGAGGGCTAAACTCTGAAGAATAGCACCAACCAATGCACAGCCAATTTGCAAAGACTGTGAAGGGTGTTTTTTTGTGTTGTGTTGTTTTTGTAAGCTCCTGGCATTCAAGGTCACTTCCATCATACCACTAGCTGGATAAAAACTAAAGGAACAGAGAGCTCAAGGACTAAATCCAAGAGTTAACACTGTAAATTATTAAATGTTAATATTTAAATATTAAAAGGTACAGTGTGTAACCAAAAAATTGGAAAAAAAAAAAAAAAACCCATAAGGAAACAAGAAATCATAGCCCATCCAAAGAAGCAAGATGAAAATCCAGAAACTCAATGAAGACCATATTTTGGTCTAAATAAATGATCCTCAATATGCTCAAGGAGATATAAGAAAACATGGAGAAAGAACTTAATAATATCAAGAAGTGATGAATGAACAAATGAGCATCTCAATAAAGAGAGAGAAATTTTAAAAAGGAACCAAACAGAAATACTGAAGTTGAAGACCACAATAACCCAACAGTAGAGGCACAATAGTAGAGATTAAAACTCTAGAGGCATACAACAGCAAATTTGAACAGGCAGAAGAAAGAATCGGTGAACTAGAAGATAGGACAATTGAAATCATACAGTCAGAGGAACAGATAGAGGAAAGAACAGAAAAAAATTGAGGAGTGTTTCTGAGATGTGAGCATGAAGCACACAGACATATGTATCATGAGGGTCCCAGAAGGAGAAGAGAAGGGAAAAGGGACAGAAAGAATAGTTGAGGAAATAATGGTCTAAAATTTCCCAATTCCTATGAAAGACATAAATATACATGTCCAAGAAGTGCAATGTACTTCAAACAAAATAAATCCTAATAGACCTACTCTAAGACACTAATCAGAATGTCAAATGACAAACATAAAGAAAGAATTCTGAAAGCAGCAAGAGAAAAGTGATTTCTCACATATAAGTTATCTTCAATAAGACTAAATGCTGATTTCTCATCAGAAACTGTGGAGATGAGAAGGCAGTGGTATGATATTCATGGATAAACAGAAACTGAGAGAGTTCATCAACAAAAGACCTGCCCTACAAGAATTACTAAAGGGAGCTCTACAGGTTAAAAGGAAAAGACAGGAGAGAGTGGCTTGGAGTAGTGTGAAGAAATGAAGATCATCAGTAAGAGTAACTAAAAGGGTAAATGCAAAACCCAATAGTAATGTATCCTCAAAATACAACTCTATGCTTTAATTCCTATAAGAATTAGAATACAATTGAACAATTCTGATAGTGAGTGTGCAAAATATAAAGTGGTAAAGTGGGACAAAAACAACATAAAGAGAGGAAACAGAGATATGAGAGCAGAGAATATGCTATTGAATCTAAGTTGGTATCTTTTCAAATTAGTAGGTTATAGATGTGGGTTGTATAATATAATCCCCAGGGTAACCACAAAGAAAGTACTTTAAAAATATGCAAAAACAAACAAGGCCTCAGTCAGATGCAAACGGAAGTTGCAATAAAGGGAAAGAGAGGCACACACAAAAAGATATGACATATAAAAACCAAAGGAGAGAGAATTGTGGAAAGATGGCACCAGATTAGGCAGGTAGGGCTCAACTTTCTCACAAAAATAACAGAGAAATAACCAAAAGCTCTCTGAGGGACCTACTTTGGGGGTCAGCAGACCAGGACAGTGCTACACAATGCCCAGGAGGGTAAGGGACAGAGAGACAAAGAACCCAAAACAACAAACATGAGTTACCAAACCCCCATGGCAGCTGAGAAGGTCTCCCTTCCCCACAACCCCCAAGATATTAAGCTGGGGTAAAATCCCTGGCTCACTGCAGCTGACTGAGAGGGAAACAGACATCTTCCTCCCTATCAGCTGCTACAAGGGGAAAGGGTGGGGGAGTTGGGGGGCTTCTCTTCAGTGAATTCAGCCAGCAGATCCTGCTTTGAATCTTGCCTCTGACCAGACCAAAACACAGGAAAGCAGAGAGTTAAACAAATCTGTGGAAAGGTGTGTCAATGAGCACTATCTAGTGGCCGGTCTGGAAATTGCATGGACAAAAACTGCTTTTGGTTCTTTCTGTACCCTAACTCTTGGGAAAAAATTTGCACCCCATTAGTGAGTTCCTGGCACGATTTTGATAACTTAAGTTGGGCAATTTTAAAGACTTAGAATAAGTTGAACCAAATATCAAAGAAGAGCTGTGAAAAATAAACAATAGGCAAGAGAGAGAAATTGACCATCTGAGTAAATTCACCAACATATTCAGGTGACTAGACATCAGCAAAAAATTACAAGCCATATTAGGAAACAGGAAGAGATGGCCCAGACAAAGGAACAAACCAAATATCCTGAAAAAAAAAAAACAACAGGTGTTGGCATTCAGGAACTGGGTCCGTGAAAATGGTGCCACAGATGAGAAAGAAAGAATAAGACAAAGAGAAGAAAAACTGGGATCAGGGGACTCTCTGTCTGATATGGCAAGAAAAGCCCAGCCACCTCATAAGGTGTGGCTTTTATTTTGGCTTTAGAACAAAGAAAATATATATGTGCATATGCAAAGGCAATAGATACTTGACAGTTTACATTTCATTAAAATCAGCAAGTCTTAAAGGTTAATGGCTCAGTTCCTCTTTTCATTCCTGCAATTCACAGACATTGTAAATCTTACAAGCTCAGGATGTTTCCCCACCCAGCTCCCATCAGCATGAGACTGGAGGGCTTGTTTCCTATATTCCAAGGTGACCTGCTTTCTGTCAGGAGTCATGACCTTTAATTGAAACTCCATTAACCAGGATTTAACACAACTAATCAGTGATAATCACACAACTCTCCTAAATCAATTCAAAGAATTTAAAGAAAATATGACTAAAGAGATAAAGGATATTAAGAAGACACTGTGTGAGCATAAAGAACAATTTGAAAGCCTACAAAGAAAAGTAACAGACCTTCTGAGAATGAAAGACACAATGGATGAAATTAAAAATATATTAGAGGTGAGAACAGATGTGGCCCAGGCAGTTGGGTACTCACCTCCCACATGAGAGCTCCTAGGTTCGGGTCCCAGTGCCTCCTAAAGAAGGCAAACAAACAACGAGCAGACATCAAGCAAAAACAACAAGCAACAGACAAGAAAAAACAAGCAGACAACAAGAAAAAAAAAAAAAAAAAAAAAACAATGAGCAAAACAATGAGAAGGTAGTGAGCAAAACCAAAATAAGCAGGAAGCAGATGTGGCTCAAGCAGCTGGGTGCCCACCTTCCACGTGGGAAGTCCCAGGATCAGTTCTAGGTGCCTCCTAAAGAAGAAATGAGCAGACAATGAACCGACAATGAACAAAAACAATGAGCAACAGACGAGAGAGCCATCTCAGGGAGGGGTGGGGGATTAAAAATAAATAACTAAATTTGAAATAAAAATGTTAAAAAAAATATATATATATATACATTTGAGATACATAAGAGCAGATTAGATTTGCTTGAAGACAGAATTAGTGATTTCAAAGACAGAACATTTGAACTGGAAAAGACAGGAGAACAGAAAGAGAAGAAAATGGGAAAAATGGAACAGAGTCTCAGGGAATTGAATGATAGCATGAAATGCACAAACATACACATTATAGGTGTCCCAGATGGAGAAGAGAATGGAAAAGGGGCAGAAAGAATAGTTGAGGAAATAATGACTGAAAACTTCCCAACTCTTATGAAATACATAAATATCAATATCCAAGAAGGACAAACACCCCAAAAAGAATAAATCTGAATAGACATACCCCAAGACACCTACTGTTCAGAATGACAACTATCAGAGAAAAAGAGAGGATTCTGAAAGCAGGAAGAGAAAAGCAAAGCATAAGATACAATAAGATTGAGTGCCAACCTCACATTAGAAACCATGGAGGACAAAAGAAAGTGGTAGGATATATTTAAGGTACTGAAAGAGAAAAACTGCCTGCCAAGAATTCTGTATCTAGCAAAACTGTCTTTCAGAAATGAGGATGAGTCCAACGTTTTCACAGACAAATAAAGACTGATAGAATATATTTCTAAAATACCAGATTTACAAGAGATACTAAATGGAGAGCTGCACCCTGAAAGGAAAAAGCAAGGGACAGACTTGGAGAAGAGCATAGAAATGAAGATTATTAAGGAAGGGTAAATTAAAGGGTAAAAAGACAGACAACAGTATGATATGACAACAGAAAGCCAAAGGACAAAATAGATGAAGGAAGTAATGCCTTTACAGTAATAACATTGAATGTTAATGGCTTGAACTCCTCAATCAAAAAACATAAACTGATAGAATGGATAAAAAATATGAGCCATCTATATGTTATCTACAAGAGACTCACCTCAGATGTAAGGACACAATGAGGTTAAAACTGAAAGGTTGGAAAAAATGGCATCGAAGTAGGTAGGCAGAGCCCAGCTCTCTCACAAAAAAAGAATGGATTAAAGGGCAAAAACCTATCTGTGGGAGCTTCTTTGGAGATATATAGAATGGGAAAATGCTACACAATATCCAGGAAGGAACTAGACAGATAAAGAAGCCAAAGGAAAACCATTTTGGATGATAGAAGGGTCACAACTGTGGCAGGGAAGGATCACTGGTGCATGGTGTCAGTGATGGGGGGATGAATGGGAGGGGGTTCATATGGGGCATGCCTCTAAGGCATATGAACGTGTTCAAGTGTTCATGGGGCATTGTCACGGTGGGTGGAGAACCCCACAATAACTGAAAGAATATCAAATTCCCATCCTGGGGAGTTCTGCTACATTCTCTAATGGGACAACAAGAATCCCCTGAATACAGGGGCAGTACCTAGTGAAGAAGGATGGACCATTGTGCGGGGTCCTTGATATTGATGATTGTATTTATGAACATTTTGTTTTGAAATTGAAACTTAGCCTAGTATTATATGTTGCCTAAGAGTTACCTCCTGAGGGCCTCGTTGTTGCTAAAATGTGGCCTCTCCCTTAGCCAATTCCAGTATATAAATGCACTACCTTCCCCCCAGTGTGGGACATGTCTCCTGGGGATGAACCTCCCTGGCACCAAGGGATTATTACCAAACACCAACTAGCAATGCACCTGGAAAAATACCTTGACCATAAGGGGGAAATAGTAAATACAAATGAGTTTTTATGGCTAAGAGATTTCAAAGTGAGTTGGGAGGTCATTCTAGAGGTTATGCTTATGCCCCTCTCAGCAGGATCTCATTGACTGCCACAGTAAATAGTGCCTCAAATAGTGGGGCTCCCCCTCAATTAATGGTGGAGTAGGCATCACCATCCCAGAGTCCTCAGGATTGGGAAATGAACTATGGACTAAAATAAACTTACTAGTATTCTACTATAGACTTATCGTGATTCCAACAATGGAAGAAATACCATTTTTATGGAGGCAGTGACCCATGGATGTTCTGGAGTTAGGGAGAGGGAAAAAAAGGTGTAATAGGGGGGGCATTTTCGGGACTTGGGAATCATCCTAAATAACATTACAACCACAGATACAGGCCATTATATATCCAGCCATAACCTGCAGAGTAGAATGGGAGTGTAAACTACAATGTAAACTATAATCCATGCTTAGTGGCAATGCTCCAAAATGTGTTTATCAATTGCAATGAATGTACTACACTGATGAAAGATGTTGCTAATGTGGGAAAATGTGGGAAGATGTGGGGCATATGGCAATCCCCTATATATTCTCTGGAACATTTATGTAATCAAAGTATCTTTTAAAACATTCAAAAAAATTAAAAAGTGAAAAGAAAAAAAAAAGTAGTGGGGCTCCTGAGGGCTCTGGAGACATCCAGGTACTATAGGCAGGACAGACAGCTCAGGAGTTTGGCACCCTGCCAACGGGCCTTAGCTTGGAATTTATGCTCCCCAGTGTGACAAAGCTGGACCCATTTGTGGTTTCCCTACACATGGCTCTTCTGCCTCTTCTATTTGAACCTACAGTTAGTACTATACTTGATAAGTATATGTCCGAAAGACTTAAATCTTTGGTCCATCCATGTGCCAGTTGGGCCCTGAATCTCAGCAGAGTTGCAACACCTACTCTCCAGTTCATTAGACTCACCCAGGCAACTAACAATTTGATGATGATGGACAACACCCATCCCAAGGGACACAGAGAGTCTGCAACTGCAAGCAAGATAGTTCCATCCATCTGCCCCTTGGGATCTAAGTCCCCCTCTCAATTAGAGGTGGAGTGGGCATCACCATCCCAGAATCCTCAGGATTGGGGAATTAACAATGGACTAAAATAGAGTATTTTTCTACTATAAACTTGTTATTCTAGCAATACAAGAACTTGTATCATTGATATAAAGGCAGTGGTCACCTGAGGGTCTGAGGGGAGGGAAAAACAGGTATAATATGGGGGCATTTTTATGACATTTGAATTGTCCTGCATGATGTTGCAATGATGGATACAGGCCATTATATTTTGTCATAACTTACAAAATTGCATGGGACAGAGTGTAATGTAAACTATAATGTAAACTATAATCCACGGTTAGTGCAATGCTTCAATATGTGTTCATCATTTGTAACAAATGTACCACACTAATGAAGTATGTTGTTAATGTGGGAAAGTGTGGAAGGGGGAGGGACTGGGGCATATGAGAATCCTCCATATTCAATATTGTGCTAGAAGTTCTAGCTAGAGCAATTAGGCTAGATAGATAAATGAAAGGCATCCAAATAGGAAAGGAAGAAGTAAAACCTCCACTGCTCACTGATGATATGATCCTATATCTAGAATCTCCTGAAAAATTCTTAACAAATCTACTAGAACTAACAGACGAGTTCAGCAAAATGGCAGTATACAAGATTAATATGCAAAAATCAATAGCGTATCTATACACTACTGATGTGCAATCTGAGGAGGAAATCAGAAAAAATTTTTCCATTTAAAATAACTAATTCAATAAAATACTTAGGTGTAAACTTAACCAAGGACATAAAGTACCTGTATTCAGAAAACTACAAAATATTGCTAAAAGAAACGGAAGAAGACTAAATAAATGGAAGGACATTCCGTGTTTATTCATTGGAAGACTAAATATCATTAAGATGTCAATTCTACCCAAACTGATTCACAGATTCAACATAATCCCAATAAAAACCCAAGAATCTTTTTTTCAGAAATGGACAAACCAATCATCAAATATATTTGGAAGGGTAAGGGGTCCCAAATAGCCAAAAATGTCTTTAAAAAGAAGAATGAAGTTGGAGGACTCTCACTTCTAGACTTTAAAGCATATTACTTAGCTACAGTGGTTAAAACAAACAAACAAACAAACAAAACAAAACACATGGTACTGGCATAAATACAGACAGATTGACCAATATAACCAAATCAAGATCTCAGAAATAGATCCTCATATCTATAGTCAAATGATTTTTTGGCAAAGCTATCAAGCCCTCCTAACTGGGCCAGAACAGTTGATTCAACAAATGGTGCTAGGAGAACTGGATATCCATTTCCAAAAGAAAGAAAGAGGACTCCTATCTTATACCTTATACAAAAAGTAACTCAGAATGGGTCAAGGATCTATTTGAAAACGACAACCATGAAACTCCTAGTAGAAAATGTTGGAAAACATCTTCAAGATCGTGTGGTAGGTGGTAGTTTCTTAAACCTTACACCCAAAACATGAGCAACAAAAGAGAAAATAGATAAATGAGACTTCCTCAAAATTAAACTTTTGCCCCTCAAAGGACTTTGTCAAAAGGGTGAAATGGCAGCCAACTCAATGGGAGAAAATATTTGGCAATCGCATATCTGATGATGATTTAATATCCATGATATATAAAGAGATCATACAACTCAACAGTAAAAAGACAAACTACCCAATTAAAAAATGGGTAAAAGACTTGAAAAGACTATTGTCCAAAGCAGAAATATAAATGGCAAAGAAACACATGAAAAAATGTTCAACATATTTAGCAATAGAGAAATGCAAATCAAAACTATAATGAGAAATCATTTCACACTTATTAGACTGGTTGCTATTAAACAGTAGAAAAACTGTAAATGTTGGAGAGGATGAGGAGAGTTAGGAACACTTATTCACTATTGGTGGGAATATAGAATGGTATAGCCACTGTGGAGGACTGTTTGGCAGTTCCTAAGGAAGTTGAATATACACTTGCCATGGGACACAGCAATAACATTGCTAGGTATATATCCAGAGATCTGAGAGAAGTGAAACGAATAGACATCTGCACACCGATGTTGTGTTGTGAATAGTGGCATTATTCACAATTGCCAAAAGATGGAAACAACTCAGGTGTACATCAATTAATGAATGGATAAACAAACTGTGAGGTATACACATAATGGAATACTATGCAGCAGTAAGAAGAAATGAAGTCATGAAGCATGTGACTACATGGATGAAACTGGAGGACATTATGTTGATTGAAGCAAGCCAGACACAAAAGGACAAATACAGTATGATTCCACTATTATGAACTATATATATTATGTAAACTCATGGAGTTAATAATTCGAATAAGGGTTACTAGAAAATGAGATGAGGGTAGAGAATGGAATGCTGAAGATTAATCTGTGCACAGCTGGTGAAAAGGTTGTTTATAAATCTTTGGAAATGAATAGAAATCGTAAAAACACATCACAGTGTTTGTAACTAGCAGAACAATTATATGGGTATGACAGTGGTTGAAAGGGAAAGTCCAAGGTCATATATATTACTAGAAGGAAAGCTAAAAACTGTAACATGGGACTGTATAACAGTGAAACCTCATGTAAAATACAAATATGGGTGATATTGCATATATAAGATGTTTTTACAAAATATAAATACAAATAAGCTAGAGAGAAGTAAACAGAATAGCAGCTATGTACTGCAGGGGAGCATAGAGAGACTGAGAGGTGATGAGTTTTGTTTGGTTTTTGTTTATTATTATTATTATTAGAATAATGAAAGTGATTGAAGTGATGAATGCACAACTATGTGATTACACCAAATACCATTGATTGTACACTTTGGATGGATTTATGCTTTATTAATATATATTAATAAAGTTGACTTGTTTAAAAAAAACAAAGGAAAAAATAGTTAAAGTAAGTACTGCCTTTACAGTAATAACACTGAATTTAAGGATTAAACTCCCCAATTAAAAGACGCAGATTGGCAGAATGGGTAAAAAAGCATGATCCAACTATATATATGTTTACAAGAGACTCACCTTAGACCCAAAGACACAAAAAGTTTGAAAGTGAAAGGATGGAAAAGATATTCCATGCAAATAGTAACTAAAAAAGAGCTGGGGCTATACTAATATTGGACAAAATTGACTTTAAAGTTAAAATGCTAAGAGACAAAGAAGGACACTATGTATTAATAAAAGGGGAAATCCACCAAGAAGAAATAACAATCATAAATACTTATGCACCTAACCATGGGGTCCCAAAATACATGAGGCAAACACTGGCAAAACTGAAGGGAGAAATAGATGCCTCTGTAATAATAGCTGGAGACTTTAATACACCACTCTCATCAATAGACAGAACATCTAGTCAGAGGATCAATAAGGCTACAGAGAACTTGAATGATATGATAAACAAACTAGACTCAACAGACATATACAAGATATCGTACCCCAAAAAGAACAGGAAATACATTCTTCTCAAGTGCACATGGATCATTCTCCAGGATAGATCATATGTTGGGTCACAAAAAGGCTCAATAAATTTAGAAAGATTGAAATTACACAAAGCATCTTCTTTTACCATAATGAAACGAAGCTGGAAATCAATAACAGGTGGAGAACTGGAAAATATACAAATTATGGAAGTTAAATAACACTTAAACAATAGGTGGGTCGAAGAAGAAATTGCGGGGGAAATCAGTAAATATCTTGAGATGAATGAAAACAAGAACACAACATATGAAAACTTATCAGATGCAGTGAAGGCAGTGCTGAGAGGAAAATTTATAGCCCTAATTGCTTACATTAAAAATGAAGAAAGGGTGCGAATAGTCTCGCTGTCCTGATTTTGTGATAATCAGGGTAGGCTAAACATTTGCTATATTAGAAACCATGCATGTGTCCCCAGACCTAGTTTTGCTCCCTAGGTCTGGTTTTTGGATTGCTGGTGATAAACTAAGCCTAATTTATTATATGACCATCCTGTATGGGAAAAGACTGTAACTCTGGGTATCTTTGGTCAACCTTAAGAGATATAGCAGGGGGACTGATGTGGCTTGGGTGGTTGGACATCCGTCTCCCACATGGTGAGACCTGGGTTCAATCTCCGGGACCTCCTGGTAAAAATTTTAAAAAAGAAAAATACAGAAGGCACATGGGCTACCAGACCACGCGCATGGGTGCACCGCCAGGCCCCACGAGCCACGCAGCAAGATGATGATGTAACAGGGGGGTGACACAGGGGAGAGCTAAGACAAGATGCACTGAAAAACCAGGAACTAAGGTGGCGCAGGTGGTAGACTGCCTCTCTCCCACATTGGAGGTTCCAAGGATCGAATCCCAGTGAAGACAGGAGGAGGAGAAGGATGAGAAGAGAGGGCAGCAAATGGACACAGAGTCACCCAATGAATGAACACAAAAACAGCAAAAAGGGGGGAGGGAGGATAAAATGGATAAAAGTAAATAAATAAATAAATCCTTTTAAAAAATGTATAGGGTAGGAAGATATGGACTATAGTTGGTAGTAGTACTTTGACAATGCTCTTTCATGATTTGTTAACAAATGTTTCACAACAATTCGGGGTGTTTGTGGGGGGGGGGCGGTGATGTGTGGAAGCCCTGTATGATGTTATGCATGTTTGTTTTGTAAGTTCACGATGTTTACTGAACACTTATAGTTTATGTATGTTCATGTATGAATGATATACACTTCAATAAATTGTTTAAAAAATGAAGAAAGAGCTAAAATCATAAACTAACTGTACACCTGGAGTAACTAGAAAAAGAACAAAACTAACCCCAAAGCAAACAGAAGGCAATAAATAACAAAGATTAGAGCAGAAATAAATTAAATCAAGAATAAAAAAAAAAAAAAAATAGAATTAACAAAACCAAAAGTTGGTTCTTTGAAAAGATCAATAAAATTCATAAACCTTTAACTAGACTGACAAAGAAAAAAAAAGAAGACACAAATAAATAAAATCAGAAATGAGAGGGGGGACATTACTCCTGACACTACAGAAATAAAAAGGATCATAAGAGGATTCTATAAACAACTGTATGCCAGCAAATTAGACAAGCTAGATGAAATGGACAAATTCCTAGAAACACACTAATAACCTACACTGACTCTACAAGAAATAGAAGACCCAATAGACCAATTACAAGGAAAGAGATTGAATCGGTCATCAAAAACCTCCCAAGAAAGAAAAGCCCAGGACCAGGTGACTTCATAGGTGAATTCTACCAATCATTCCAAGAAGAATTAATACCAATCCTGCTCAAACTCTTCCAAAAGAATTGAAGAAGAGGGAACACTACCTAACTCATTCTATGGGGCCAACATCACCCTAATGTCAAAGCAAGATAAAGGTACTAGAAGAAAAGAAAACTACAAACCAATTTATTTTATGAATATAGAGGCAAGAATCCTCAATAAAATACTTGCAAGTCAAATTTAACAGCACATCAAAAGAATTATACACCGGGATCAAGTGGGTTTTATTCCAGATATGCAATGGTGTTCAACATAAAACATCAATTATGTAATACACCACATTAACAAAATGAAGGGAAAAGCACATGATCATCTCCATTGACACAGAAAAGGCATTTGACAAACTCCAGCATCCTTTCTTGATTAAAAAAACCACTTAGAAAAATAGAATTAGAAGGAAACTTCTTCAACATGATAAAGAGCATATATGAAAAACCCACAGTTAACATCATACTCGGTGGTGAAAAACTGAAAACTTGCCCTCTAAGATCTGGAACAAGACAAGAATACCTACTGTCACGACTGTTATTCAACATCATGCTGGAAGTTCTAGCCAAAGCAGTTAGGCAAGAAAAAGTTATCTCCTCATTGATCCTAATTAATATTTTATTTCACATCATCAACAAAGAATCAATATACAGAAAAGCACAGACAGACCCGGACTCAAATGCCAGTTCTGCCATCTGCCAATTTTAAGGCATTGGGCAAGTTACCTCATATCTCCCACCTCAGTTACCATTTGAGGTAGTAAAACTCCCTTGCAGGGCTGTTTCAAGGATTACAGAATCAATGTACTGGCTGGGTGTGGAATATATCCTCAATAGAGTAGACTTATTGGTATAGTGAATTTAGAATTAATGATACGGCCACTAAGCAACTATCTGCAGGAAAACAAATCATGTGCAATGGAAAGAGCAGAGGACTTAGAGGAGATGGGTACTGTGGCAATTTAATATTATTTTATGAATCCCCAAAAAAGAGAAAGATTATGTTTGTAAGCAGGTCTGTTCCTCTGGGTGTGACACTCTTTTGATTGTATTAAATTCAAAGGTTTTAAGTTTACTTGATAAAATCAATTTAGGGCTTTTGATTCGACAATGTCAGTAAGGCATGACTCAGGGTTGAGTCCCTGCCCCTCTGTTGGGCCTATATAAGTGGACACTCACTCAAGAAGACTCATGGGAAGAGGAAAGAACTTGGTCATTTCAGTCCTGCCATGTGACAGAAAGGAGAAGTCTCAAACAGCTAAAGCCCCGGGAAGAGAGCTGAACCATATGCTTGATAGTTTGCAGCGGAAGAGAACAGAGCAGCTGAGTAGCTGAGAAAACCCGAAAGACCAGGCAGAGATTGCCTGCCATCTTGCTTCAACATGTGGCAGCTGACTTTGATGAAAAAGCAGCCTTGAGTTGGACTCTTTTGGGCCTTGTAACTGTAAGCTTTACCCCAAATAAATACCCTTCATAAAAGCCAACAGATTTCTGGTACTTTGCATCAGCATCCCCTGTGGCTGACTAATACAGGTGCCCATACTGACCCCAACTAGTGAAGGGGCCTTCAGAAGGTCACAGTTTTCTGGGCCACATTTGTATAACGACTTCAGTGTCAACCAGCATTTGAGTATCACGTCTCAATGCTATACCGAAATAAAGGGCATGTAAAGTCAGAGACTCTTCCATAAACCTCTTAGAATATATGCTCATTTGTTTGAAAGGCATTTGTGAAGCATGTGTTGTATCTGCCAGGTTAGGTCCAGCTATAGAGTTTAAAATTCTAAATTACACCTCCTTTCAACCGCTACCTCCTCTTGCATGGTAATAAGTATTCTTCCAGCACTATTGACATCATTAAATACCACCCCCAATGGGAGAATATGAATTCCTTTACTTTCCCAGAATAGTGATTCACAAGTTGTGACACACAAAATCACCTGTAGAAAATTGGTTAAATTACCAAAAAAAAAGACAAAAGGGTAAAAACTGGCAGATTTCACCACTTGTATTTCATTAGACTTTATGGATAAATAAAAAATATTAAAACCTTATTTACTTGTGTTATAATTTTTACCAATTTCACATCTACTTTATTTCTGTAAACACAACCTTTCATTCAACCCCATATACACAACAGATGCTTCACAAACACTTCTCAAATGAGCATTATCTTCTAAGGTTTATATTTTTCTGGCTTTACATGCCCTTTACTGCTACATAGCATTGAGACTTGATATTCAAATGCTGGTTAACACTGAGGTCATTTATAAAAGCCACATTGTCTTCAACTTTCTTTTGAAATGTCACATACAATTTTGGAACCATTTTTACATAGATGAAAACGTCCAACAAGTTATTTACATGGTGAAGAAGGGACATATGGACATACATACAAGGACAGTATGGCAGAGGCTGCTACTTGTCAACCAGTATTTAGTTTCCCCTTCTTCCTTAATAAAGTCCCCAATTTTTTTCGGGCACAAGGCTCTACAAAATAAAAGACTACATTTCCTAGCCTTCCTAGCAACTAGACAGGACCATATGACCAAATTCTGACAAACAGAATATAAATGGAAGTGTTTTGTGTGACTTTTGGAAAATGTCCTTAAAGGGAGGGAGGGATGCACCCTTACCTCTTCTGTCTTCCTGCTGGCTGGAATGCAGATAAGGTAGCTAGAGCTTGAACAGAATGTTGGACAGAATGTAGAAACCACACACTGAGGATGATTTAACAGCAAAATAGAGGGGTGCTGGAATCCTGATGACTTTATGAAACTTCCCCACCAGCCATAGAATGAGACCTCTGAACTTGTGGAATATAAGAAAGTCATTTAAACTGCTATTATTGAGGTCTTCTCATTTTCAGCAGAACCTAATGCTAATCATTACAAATGATAAAGGAACTCAGCCAATTTTGCTTGGAGTGGACAGGGGTTTAAGACATGGTAGTAGTCTTTAAATCTTTGAAGAGCTAACACCTAAGTATGTTAACAGATATGCAAGGTGACGTTTGGAAGATAGAAGTAAGGTTTCCATGTGGAAGTTATGGAGAGATGGATTTTGACTAAGTATAAAGAAAGCTTTTCTAACAAAGGAATGAGCCATCTCAAGTAATCTCACAGCAATCATTTATTGAACATCTACCCTGTGCTAGGCACAGTCTCGGTGTAAGGGGTAACAAGGTGAAAAGGACACAGACCTTAGCATCCAAAAGGCTCACAGCTTATCAGTGTTGCTCAAACTAGCTGTGATGTAAGACCCTTTAAAAATTTTTTTTTCCAATCCATTGAGGACCAATATTTTATAAAATACAATAAAAATGAATTATTGGAAAGGTGGAATAAAAAGACATATAAAATATAAGCCCCCAACTTTTATTACTAGATTCAGAACATAACTACTGTTAAATTGCTGTAAAAAGGGAAGTGGCTGTGGCTCAATCAGTAGGGCTCCCGTTTACCACATGGGAGGCCCCGGGTTCGGTTCCCGGGGCCTCCTGGTGAAGGCAAGCCCGCCCGCACGGCGTGGTTAGCTGACCCAGCGAGCACAAGCAGCAAGGGGGGGATAAATGAATAAACAAATAAAATCTTTAAAAAAAAAAAAAAAATTGCTGTAAAAGTTTACAAATATATGAGTAATCTCGATTTCTGGGTTGACCTCCTCACCAGTGGGTAACAGCCTTTTGCAGACCAGTATCAGTTTGCAGATCAGAATCAGACTTTGAAGTGATTGAGGGTCATTCTATAAAACAATTGGCCTGTACACTTAAAAAATGTCAATGTCATGAATGACAAAGAGAAAGGCTGAGGAGCTATTCTTGATTAAAGGAAATTATAAAGAGACATGACAACTAAGTGCAAAGCATGATCCTGGATTAAAATCTTGGGTCAGGAAAAAAAAATTACACTACCCCTAGGGTGGCAAGGGTGACCCCAAGCATTCAAAGGAAATGTGTGGTTTTTCCTTCAGAAAGCAGAAGAAAAGCACACATCTCGACAAGACTTTTTTATTCCAGGAGTGATTTTGCTGAAAAATCAAGATTTAGGCCGTTTGCTCAAAGGAAGTATTTCCAAAAGATCTCTCTGTGTGAGTCGCCGAGTCTGAGATTGTCTGGCTATGCAGAGGGCCTCTGCCTGGGAAACTGGGAGGGATGTGTGGCTTTCTGTAATTAGCTCTAGAGGTGCCTTTGATTTCTTGAAATGATCATTGACCAAGGTAGAGAATAGATGTATAAGTAATTCTGAAAACCTGAGCAAGACCAGATTTTAAAAACCTGCTCAGTTTATAGGAAATCCCTTTTATCTTCTTAAGGACATTAATCCAGTTAGCAGGTAAAAATAGCACATTCCATTTTAAAGAGGAGAAAACTATCAATTGATCTGTGTCCAGATTCTTCTTGAACTTATTGCAGTTACCTGTGGCCATGTTCATTTAGGCAGGTCAGATTGTCCCATGTTATTTTGCATGTTTCCTGCCCAAGGACGTCCTCTTAAATTTAAGTAGATGCCACGTGACCCTGCAATACCACTACTGGGTATACACCCAGAAATAGAACTGAGAGCAGTGACACGAACAGACATCTGCACACCGATGTTCATAGCCACATTATTCACCATCGCCAAAAGTTGGAAACAACCCAGGTGTCCATCAATAGACAAATGGATAAACAAACTGTGGTCTATTCACATGATGGAATGTTATGCAGCTGTAAGAAGAAATGAAGTCATAAAGCATATGGCAACATGGATGAACCTGGAGGACATTATGTTGAGTGAAGCAAGCCAGACACAAAAGGACAAATACTGTATGAATGCGTTACTATGAACCAAATATATCGTGTAACATATTGTTTGATCCAAAAAAAAATTTATATGTATCCATTACATTTAATTGAGAAAAGTAAAAAAAAAAATTTAAATGAAAATGTTTCCTATATATTAAACAAATACTTGTGTGTGCGCATCTGTGAGTGTGTTAGTGATGAAACCTCTGAATGCTTCTAGAACCCTTATGACATAGGTTGGGATTCCTCCTCAGTGTGGATCCTCTAAAGTTGAAAATGTCTGATGAGCTTTTCCACATGATTTGCCAGTGGTCCCCAAACTTGTTTGCATATTAGAATCACCTAGGGATTCCAAAGCCCAGGCCATTAAACCACAATTTCTGGAAACAGGACCTGGGCATCAGTACTTTTGCAGCTCTTAGGTTATTCCAATATGCAGACAGGAAACCACTGTGCTTTCCCCTTCAGAGCTACCACTAGAAGCAGAGGATGGATTCTTGTAGGAATGCTGGAGAGAGGGTGCTTTTATGGGAGATGATCTCTAAGGCCCAATCTAAGCCCGAGGCTCTATGAGTCAATGATGTTGGTGTTTTGCAAACAATCCAATTTCAGTATTGTCAAATTTGTATTCTTGCCCAGAAGATTACAACAAATATCAGACATTTTTCTGATTTTTAATTTAATATAATTAAATTAAATATTTAATATAATACAAACAATGACTAGAATAACATTTTCCAACAAACATTGCACTGGAAGAATTTTTACAACATATATTAAAAGATAGACTAAAATATAACAAAAATTGTATAAAGTCTGTTTGTCTTTCTGATTTTCTATCAAATTAAAATCCAATATTTAAGTGCAGTTTAAAAATAATCCAAATATCTAAATAAACCAAATAGAATTAAATCTAAGTACTCTTCAGACTAGTAGAATTTCTTTTCAGTTCAAAATTAAACACAATTCAGCCACAAATGTATAAAAGGTTACAATTTTAATTCAACATATAAATGGAAACATCTTCAAAATTCCCACCTCCCCTCGAAATTAGCAATAACAAATAAAATAAAATAAAATGTCTTTAAAATCCTGACTTTAAAACAGGAAGTAAGAATCATCATTAAATTGCTTTAAAAACATAATAAATATTGATAAAAAGCTGGTTTCCTTCATTAAAATGAGAAGCAACAAAGACATTGAATAACTAATGGTCTTCCATCCAGACCTATTTTAGGCACAAGCTTGGACATAAATACACATATATGCCTTCCAAAAATATAATCCTTCAATTGGAGGATACAGAAACTGGTACATATACAGTATGTACCACACAGAAATTACTTTTAAAGTGGCAAGGGCTTATAACTTTCCTGTGTGCTAAAAGATCCTGGACTAACAAAAGCAGAGAAAGAAAGACCTTCACTGAAAAAGAGCTTCTTTCACCTTGGCTTTAGCCTCCTCTTCCATTCTTAGGCCCTGAAACTGGATAAAGAGGTAAAGCTAGAGCTATCTGGCTTATATCACAAAGTTGCCACAGCCATCCCATAACAATGAAACAATATTAATTTTGCAACAGTCCTGTAAAATTTGAAAATATTTCAAAATAATTTTTTTTTTTTAAATGAACCAGTCACTCTGGGTATTTACTGGCTTGAAAAAATTGTTCGTAAAATAAAATATTTTGCCTCTGTTCTATCTTTTATATAAATTTAACACATGAAACAGGTTAAAACCTGTTTTAATAGTCACCTCTAAGTCTTAATTACTAATAATTAAGACTTAATTTTTTCTTCCTTAAAGAAAAGATGCGTAGCCTTGGGATTGTGAGGGGAGGAGACTTTATTTGAAAGGCCTGATAACTCCCCCATGAAGTTCATAGCTGTGATACTTGAAGACAGCTGACAAGGGTGCTACAACAAACTACATCTCTCAAGGCTTTTACAATGATGAAGGAGGTATACTAGATATGCAGTCCAAGTCCAGGAAAGTCAATACAAAGTGAGAAAATGGGAGAGTACATAAAGAGGAAAGAACTTTATTAAACTTCAGATCATCCAGGCAAAAGTAATGAAGAAACAATAAACTATGCTACTTCTCTTCTAGTCAGAGATTGCTGAATTCAGGTCCCTGGTCTTTCTATACCAAACATTTTTTTTTTCCTTTATTAACAATTTGAAAATTTAAATTGCCTGCTGGGATACACAAAGCACAATGGATGGAACTCTGTTTTTAAAACTACTGTTACTTAAGAAGGTACAAGAAACCAAAGAAATGAACATTCATACTCATCAGAGTATGAATGTTCATTATGGAGTATGAATGCTCCATAAGCTGATTCACTTTGTCAAAGGAACCCTACCTACAAGTTAGAAATTTCCCTTTAGGGTTAGAAGCATTCTACACAGTACTTAGAAACCACTCTAGGGGCCTACTTACCTAACTGGCTCTGGAAAAGCTGACTTTTCTGCAAAGAAGGTTTTCTTTTCCCCAAGGTCAACCTTGAATCTCAGTGAAATATACTTATGAATACAAAAGAGGAAAAAAAATACATACACATCAAGGGAAATAAATGTATACAGGATTAGAACTGAGATTTAGAAAAGAAATTAAGACACAAATTCTCATATATATTACCCAATGCTGTAGAAAAGTAGGAAGCACTAAGCAAAGATGATAGGGGTTTTAAATTGTCATATTTGACAAAAATGCTTCAATATGACCATAAAAATGTTTAAAACATTAAGAGGCATGCAAACACGTTTTTTAAAGGAGGAAATAATTTATAAGACATCACTTCTCTATTAAGTTAATACAAAGTAGTAATACCAAGAACAGAAATAGTAAAAATCAAAAGTAAAGCAAACTCAAATCACTTTAACAACTGAAGGATAATAGTGACAGCAAAATATGTAAAGCAACATATTTACATATATAAATTGACTGTATATGTGTTTTATACCCCTTACTAGGAATTTAAATTAAGGGTAGGAATTTAATTAAATGATACATACTCTGATATCACTAAAAATGAACACTTAAAAAGGACTAAAATTGAACAAAAATAACATGTCAAATACAATAATTTATAGGAGATGGTGAAGAAAACTAGATGGAATTATATTTTTCTCTCTTTTAAAGCACTCAGACAAATCACAAATTTAAAAATCATGTGAAAATAAATCATTACTCATTTAAAAAATTCCATGGAGTAACAAAATTTCAAGAATTATAAAATATCGGGAAGCGGCTGTGGCTCAATCAGTGGGGCTCCCGTTTGCCATATGGGAGGCCCTGGGTTCGGTTCCCGGGGCCTCCTGGTGAGGGCAAGCTCGCCGGCACGGTGTGGTTAGCTGACCCAGCGAGCACAAGCAGCAAGGGGGGGATAAATGAATGAATAAATAAAATCTTTAAAAAAAAAAAAAAAAAAAAATATTTTAAAACCTTAACTGTGAGATAAATATTCATAACCTGGAAAGCCTTGGGAAATAAAAGGATAAATAATAGGAGGTACGTAAATTTGCAGAGCAAAAGTCAAATCTACGGCTTGCAATAGATTATAAACAGATTACCAACAAAAGAAAACTTTTTACACAGGCATGCAGAGCTTTGAGCGCAACCAGAAGGGTGAGTGCGTAGGGAGATACACACTGTCAACGGCTCGCTGACAACCAGGCTCGGACAATGCATTCGTTTTCATCAACAAGATGACTGACATCAATTAAATGTACACTAAAAGCCCTGCAGTGAAAATTGTAGAGATCTGTAAACATGAATTGTAGTTTGTTTTTCTACAAAATTCTATAAGCAATATTTGAAAAATCTAAATACCTAAAATTAAGGTTTCATTGGTTTGGTTTGGTTTTGCTTCATCTGAAACAGACTGGCAGTGCTGGAAACCATGGCTCTAAATTTTTCAATCTGGTGTCTGCATCACTTACTGTTGCTGCTTGTTCTAGCTCAGTTCTTGAATTCTCTAAGAAATGGCTACTAATTCATAGCTAACTACTCATTTTTTAAAAATTGGGTAGGGAGAGTTTGGAATCCTGATAATGATATTCTGTAAAAGAAAAACAAAGAAAAGATCTGATTTCCTTCAAATCTCACACCTTAAAAAAAAACTAAATTGTAGGGGGAAATGAAGAGAGATGGATATAAATCTACCTATCAACAAATTATTATCACAGTCTTCCCACAAGAAATGAAACAGTAAAGTTTGCATTTTACTTAATACACTTTAGTCTTCCAATTCCAATAAAGACAAATGAATCTAAAAAGTATCAAGTTGAGGCACCAGGAGTTAAGGGTGAAGGTGGACTTCTCTAGCAGGTTCCTCAGGGGATAAAAATCTTGCATGGAAATAATGAGGTTTGTCATCTACCTCTGGCTCTTTTTCAATTTCTTCTTGATTATACTGCACAGCTATAAAACAAAGATTAAAATTCATGCATTAACTGGGCTTGTCAAAATTTCTCCCTAAGGAAAATAGATTTCTTACACGCTCTATTATTGGCTCAGCTATCTTAAAAATCACATTATCACAAAACATTAAAATTTTAAATATTTTTTCCTCATGTGAAAAACAGATTTGTATTTAGGCCTATAGTAATACATATCTGTTCAATTAGCATGAAAAACAATGCTGTTGTAAGCAAATTTTAGTTTAAAAATAAATGTATAATCATGTCTCAGAGGATTTTTTAACCACTACTCCTAAATCACAATTTTTAGTGAGAGCTATTCTACAAGACCATCACCTTTTAAAAGCAAATTTTAATAATTTAATAATATATAGCTAAGTATACTGTAACATTTACATGTTTTATGAAATCATATATAAAATGAAATTCTAACTTACTAATACAAACCACTAAGGCAGCTAAACCAAAGGCTATTTAACATCTAAAGAAGTATAAAGAAGAATGGTATAAACTAAACACAGAACAAACACTTTCTAATAGAGCTGGAAAGAATATTATTAGCATTTCTCTCAGAAATAATATTCACTCACAAATGCCAAGTACTCACAAAAACTGGAATTCCTTGAGTCTATAAATAATTTAAGACTAGTAATTCTTTTTTGAATAATATAAATTATAATTTATTAGTAACTAGGAGGTATGTCTACATTAATAGCTACCTATTATCTACTCATCTCAAAAAAACAAAAAAGCACATTTCAAGAAGATGCTTTAAGTTCTCCTCCAATTACTTCTCTAATTTCTGATTTAACCCTAGTCTACCATCTCAAAAAGTTCACCCTAGGAGAAAGGATGTTCCAGACAATTTTTCTACTTTTTCTACAATTTAAACAATAGAGATAGGAATTCTCCATCTCTAAAGAAAAGTAGCACTATTACTATGTTGAATTGTTTTTTAATGCTCTTTATAAGCAGAATTTTTCTAGATTGCTATATTTAATTTAGAGACCCATGATTTTTTAAAAAGATATGAAGTATGTTTGGAGAAGTATGGAATGACCACTTTAAAATCTGCAAAACAAAGACTAAGAGTTTAATTATTAAGGTTTAGAGAAACTTAATGTAAAATTATGAGGGTTCATGCAACAGCTTTTAACATGCATTCCTGTACTACAGAGATTGGAAAGCTAAACCCTGTATTTCCCAACCTCCCGTGCAGCTAAGATTACAGATATGATTGAAAATATCAATCAGATGCACTCACTTGAGTCTTTTACTCTGAACTGAGTTACATGGGGAATATGAGGTATCCATTTTCGCAGGCACAAAATATGGTAAAAGTGGTGTATATCTGGAGTTGGCAAAGTTCACCGCTTCCTAATCCATCAGGCAGCTTCCTGATCCAGAGGGTGGCTCCCTGATCCATGCAGTTTCTTGACTGTTCCAGAAGCAGCAGCAGCCCACTCTTGTGATGTAGTTCCTACAAGCTCAAGTAAGGTTGTTTCTTCAGCCCTCCAAACATTCTCTGAGCTATCAGTACACTCAGTAAGCCCCTTTCTGTTTAATAAATAAAGAAGATTCCATTTCCTATAACCAAGAATATTGACCTATACAGAATTTGGTAGCTAGCAGTAAAGTACAGCAAATGAAGGAATCTTAAACATTGGGTTGGCTTAGTTGAGGAGACAGGGCTTTGGGCAGAGAGGCCTAAAGCCACCTGAAGTTAAGATGTTAGACATAACAAATAAAAAAAAAATAAAAAAAGATGTTAGACATAGTAGTGGTAAAACTTTAGAATGCTAACATGTGTTAGCTGTTTCTTGACTCTTTCAGAAAAGTCCTACAAGAGACATGTGACTCAGGCTAAGGTTAACAAGTGTGCAGGGGTACAAGAGAATACAGTTTTGCTGTGGGAAGTACTCTGTCTACAATATAAATTGTCAGAGTCCCAAATTCGAAGCCCTGAAGAAATGAAATAGTTTTAACAGTCTGAGAAAGCAGCCTTAGCAGCTCCCTCAATTTTTTTTTTTTTTTTTCCTCAAAAAAACCTTCGCTTAAGAAAGGAATGGGAACCATCTTAGGGGAAAAGATCAGACTGAGAATGTTGCCATCCTAGCCAAGACTATAGTATAAAATGGTCTCAATTAGATATCACTCATTAAAGACCCAAAGGGATGGGGGAGCACAGAGGCTGGCAAGTAAAAGACAAGGTTCTTAGTGTCAAAACCTATGTCTTGACAATTTTGACTATGTTACTCATGAAAATTACTGACAGATAAGAAACTTACTAAGTGTTTAGAGAACCATTTTGCCTAAAACAAAACAAAAACTAATAAAAATACCAAACCTGACCTGCAACAGTGACTATGAACTATCTAAAGCAATCCCTGCACCCCCAAACACATACTAACAGGAAGCAAACTAACACTGTATAGGCTCCAAGGAGGGCATACTCTACCGTGTCCACTGAGATGTGTCCTCCAAAGTTAATGGACAATAAAAACCTCCTAGAAGACAAAGTCAAGAGCCCCTGAGGACATTAGACAAGGGAATTCCTCCCAGAAAGGTGAATCAGGGGTTGCCTAATGGGTAAACCAAGGAATAGATTCATGGACAACAAAGAGACCTTGTTATTTTTGTCAAGTAGTATTTTTAGTTACTTTGAATCAGTAACTACTGTGTTTCACATTGTCCTGTTTTCTAAAAGGTAAGTTTTAATGTACTTATCCTGCACCTATCCCACCATTATGCATATGGTGCTTTGGGAGCAGAAAACTAGTTTTTCAGTTTATAGATCACCACAACACAAGGAGTCAAGTCCTAGCCTGAGGGAGGCGACTAGACCCAGACACCGTGGACTGAGCCGTATGCAACATCGGGCTGGAATCTGGAGGTTTCCCTTGGTGGCGTGCCCCGGTGTCTAGAGCCCTCCTGTTTGCTGACTGTGGTGGTTACACGGGTCCACGCCCTCTTTCTGAACTCTGTCCTTGTATCCAAATCATAGTCACGGTACGTTCTAGCTATGGCATTCTGTGGAGTACAGAAGCTTCCTCAAGAGTCTTTTATGTGTCAAAAGAATGGGCATAGAGATTTAGGTGGCGGGAACGACTGAAAGTTGCCTATCAGAACTTCTTTCTTCCCTTCTTCCTTAGTTATAGAGTCCTAGTTTTTAGCTCTCACATCACATGAATTTCTCAACTTCCCCCACAGCTTGGTGTGGGTGGCCAAGTGACTCAGATCTGGTCAATGGGATAAAAGCTCAAGTGCTGTACAGTTCTAGAAAATTGACTAAAGAAAGCTGATCCAACTGGGAAAAGGCCTTCCCCAGTGCCTCCAGCAGCAAGCTTGGACAGTGAGGTATCTTGAAGATAAAAACCATCCACTGAGGACAGCAGAGCAGAAAAGACAGGAACGTGGACACCACCTGCTTCTAGATTTATTTTACGTAAAAGAGATAAACTCCTGTTTAGTTTAAGCCACTGTTATTTTGTTTTTTTCTGGTATACGTGGATGAACCTAACTTAAAGGATAAAGTATAAAGCAAAAGTATGACTGAAAAATGACCTGAAGTGATAGCAAAAGCCATTCAGATGAAGAATTTCTAAACAGTTAAGGTTGCTAAAAGGAGAGAAAAGTTACCAGGAAGCACTGGGGAATACTGTGGCTTTCCCAAGAGAAGAAATGTTAATATCAAAGAGACTTTTTTTTGAGAGAGAGGATGGTAAGCCCCCCAAAAAGGATATCTATCTTTAGGAGTAAGAAAGAGCAATTTATTTTAAAAGTAATATGCAGAGCTTTCTCACTTAATTATTGATAGTTTCATAAAATTACAGCATAAAGCCACTTAATTCAATCCCTAAAAAGAGAGCAATGAAAAAAAGGAAGAGAGGTGAGAGCAGATATTGATTTAGTTTTCTTCCTGGTTCTGGTAGACTTTGATCCTTAAATAACTGTGTCCAAAAAAATGTGCTCCATGTTAAAGGTATCTTTCTTTATTCCGAATATGCTTTAAAATCTTTATTGAGCAGAGAAAAAGGAAGGAAGGTAAAAAGATGAAATAAATGTTGTGTTATCAATTTTCTTCCAGATTCTGATGAACTTCAGACTTTAAACGTCTGTGTCAAAAAAAAAAAAAAAAGTTCTCATTTTATTATCTTTATTCTGAATGTTCTTTTACATATAGATATACAGAGCTTTGTTTTTGTTTTAAATTCACCTGGCTGAACAGATTATAATTTTAAAAAACATGTTCTCTGGTAAGGCTGATATATTTGATCAGAAAGAATTACGAATGATGTTGAAATAAACCACTTCACCACAAATATGGTTATCAAATTATATGCATTTGAAATGTGCTAATGCATTAAAAATTTGAGGCCTTTTCATTTTCTGCTTTACCAGTTGCTCTATTTCTATAAACACTTTAGAAATTAACATAAATCTTAATTATATGAAATAATATTATATTTGTAAAAAATGTAGATTCAATTTATTCAATTGTTTAATTCCTCAAACAAACAAAACAAATAAAACAAAATTACATACGTGGCTGGAATTTCAATTCTCCAGCTGGCCCTGATGGAGAAAGTCCTTGTTGTAATTTCTTTTGTTCCATCTGTTGTACGACCTAATGAATGAAAAAAGAAAGTATTAAAAGTATTACCTTAATAAGGAAAACTGTATATGAGGGGGTATAAACGGTAACTCTGTACTGTCTTCATGATTTTTCTGTATACCTATGACATCTCTAAAAAAGAAAAAAAGAGTAAGCTTTATTTGGTTTTCTCTCATACATGAATGACCTTTGGTAAAGCACAAAAAAGTAAAAATTTTTTGCCAAAATGAAGATATTCAAACTCTAAAACATTTAGATTAATATTATACCAATAAGTTAAAAAAAAAAACACTAAAATTTAAAATATTACGGCTAATAGTTCTTTGAAAAATTATAAAAGTACAGCAAAATACATAAGATACTTTTAAATGCCATAATCCTTTTACAAAATACCACCTGATGATATTCCTGCTTCTGAGCTTCAAGTTCTTCATGTTGACGCTGTAGCTCTTCTTTTTGTTTCTGAAGCTCATCTGCCTTCTTCTTAAGTTCATTTTCTTGTAAAGAGATATGAGTTTCATATTCTTTCAGTTCTTCCTCTGTGAAGAACTGTTGCTGATCCAATGTCTTAAAAAAATAGGAGGAAAGAATAATCTTATAAATACAACAATGAAATCTGATTCAGCTTTAAATTTCTATGATTACAATCTGCAAAAGAGAATCTGTAATATTTGGGTTAAGAAAGAAGGGGAAATGAGAAACTATATATTTATGTCAAGCAAAAAGAAAAACAGGAAGGAAAACCAAAAGACTGGGAGAAACAAAGAGAGAATGTGGGAAAAGAAATGACACTTTTTCTGAATACACCTTTTTATGCAGATCTGATTTTTGGAAACATGTTAATATTTCACATACTCAAAGAAAAAAAAAAGAAAGTAAATAAAATCCTCAAGGAAGGGAAAACCTTGAAAACTGAATATAAACAAACAGTATTTTTATTTCAAGTGAATAAGATATACCACAGGAGGGCTAGGGAAAAAAACCACAAAGAACTAGCCCAAGTAATTTTTGATCATAGTATTTGGATTATGTGCCATCAGGTTAAAAAGAATTCTAAACAAATATTAAACTCTTGTTTTGCAGAGGTATGGATTAGCAATTCTGAAACTCTTTGTATACTCTAGTATTGATCAAATAAGTGGCCCCAAAAATGGGAGCCAAGTTTTGCATGAAATATGAAAACAGGAAAAGACAGAATGAACCTCACAGTGTTAGAATGAAATATCAGTGTGACATATATATATATATATATACACACACACACACACACAGAGATAGCTAGATATGTAAAAATTAATATAAATGCATGTAGGTATGTATATGTATATATATGCAAGTGTACACTTGTGTACATATAAATATATATATATATATACATACTTTCACATATTTCTTAAAAATTTCTCAGCTCTGTCATGGAACAAGGTCTAGAAGTAATGACATTCTAGTAGCAAGGAGCACATTAGTGTTCAGATCTTGGTCTGTAATACCAATTTCCATTACAAAAGAAACAGGGATCCTTAGGGAAATGGTTAGTTCTAAGTTTGAGGCAGAAAAAGATGAGCCTGGAACACTTTGTTATGCTAGAAAGAAAGGAAGTCTTTAAAGAGTGTCAGAAAGACACAAAAGCCAGTTTGAAGAAACTCCCACTGGAAAAACCTGAGACAAGTTGAGCATTAAAATAAATAATGAAAAAATAAATAAATAAATAAATAAATGATAGCAAGGATTAGAGCCTATTGAATAAAATAAGAAGCCGTGAGTCCACACTGATTAGACAGCTAGGTAGGTAGATTGTACACACACACACACACACACACATATATACATACACATATAAAAACATACATACATACATACATACACACAGAGAGAAAGGGACAGAGAAGGGGTGAGGAAAAGAGGGAGAAAGGAGAAGCGGGGTAGAGATGTATGACAGATAGATGAGGAGAAGAAATAGCTCCTGCACAGTAGAAAGCCAACTAATAAATGCAGAAAGATGTCATAATTGATTCCAGCCAGAATCATAAATAGATGCTAAAAGGATAATGTACTATAGTTAATAGTACAATTATAATAATATTCTTTCATCAATTGTAACAAATATACAACACTAATACATAGTGGGGGATATATGGGAACTCCATATTTTCTATTTTCTGCATGATTTTTCTGTAAACCGACAGTTTTTTTTAAAAAATCTAGTGTATAACAAGATATTTACATAGTTTAATGCACTTTTTTTAATACAGCATTATCATTATCTATTGGTGGAAATGCAAATTAGTATAACCTTTTTGAAAAAGCACTTAGGCAAAGTGCCTTAAAAATATCCCCTTGGTCTTGGTAATGCTACATTGAGAATCCATCCTATAAAATAACCCTAAGTGCAGAAAAAGCTTTACATAAAAATGTGTTTATAACAGCACTTTAAAAAAACAAGAGTAAAAGATTGGAAAACCTAAAAGTCTAACCCTGAGAGAATGGTTAAGCACCCTCCATAGCTATTAAAATAATGTTTACAAATATTATGCGGAAATACCTTTGATATAATGTTGAATGAATTTAAAAAGCTTAGTATAAATTTTAGCAGTATGGTGGATTAGACAAGATAACTTTCTTTAATTACAAAAAGGTAAAATACTCTACATTATAGTAGAGAAACCAGAGAGACATCACCTTAACCAAATGATCAAGTAAACGCTGCCAATTAAAATAATCAACAGCATGTGCCTTCCTAAAAGTAGGAATCATGAGGAAACATCAGACAAGCTCAACTTGTCCAAAAACATGGATTCTACAAAATAACTGGTCTGTACTCATCAAAAATGTCAATACTATGAAATACAAAGAAACATTCAGGAACTACTTTGGTTAAAGGAGACTAAAAAGACATGACAACAATTCAATGCATGTCTTGGATTTTCTTTTGCAATAAAGGACACTACTGTAAAAACCAATAAATCTCAGTAAGATTTGAAGGTTGGAGAATAGTAATTTTCTATTATAAGTTTACTATGATTATGTATGATAAATCCATGTTTGTAGAAAATATACACAGGGAAGCGGCTGTGGCTCAATCAGTAGGGCTCCCGTTTACCATATGGGAGGCCCCGGGTTCGGTTCCCGGGGCCTCCTGGTGAAGCTGGGCCCGCCTGCGCAGCGTGGTTAGCTGACCCAGCGAGCACAAGCAGCAAGGGGGGGATAAAGGAATAAATAAATAAAATCTTTGAAGAAAAAAGAAAAAAAAAAGAAAATATACACAATTATTTAGGGTTAAAGTGGCATCATATGCAACTTACTCTTAAGCAGTTCAAAAATTATGAGGGTGTGTGTGAATATATCATCATATAGTTATAAAATTATATATATGCTATATATACACATATACAGAGAGAGAGTAAAAGTAGAAAGAAAGAGAAAAAAGAGAGAGAGGGATAAAGAAAATATAGTAAAATGGGAAATCTGGGGGAAGGGTATTCAGGATTTCCTTGACTGCTCTTGCCACTTTTTTGAAAATCTGAAATTATGTCAAAAAAAAAAAAAAAAAATATATATATATATATATATATATATAATTATCTAGAACAGGGGTTCTTAACCTTTTTTGTTTCATGGACCCCTTTGCCAGTCAGGTGAAAACCACAGACCCCTTACTAAGTCCACACTATACTGTGTATTATTTAATAAATATATCATACCTGCACCAACATGTCCCCACAAGAATGTTTTTTTGAATTTCAATTCAAGCTCACGGACCCCTGGTTAAAAACCCCTGATCTAGGAGCACTAAAGGAAATGCATATTCTAATAATCTTATTCTTCTTCACCAAAGTCCAGAAATATTTCAAATTTTAGGTAACCTGAAACAAAAAGAAGCTGATTTCTTTGATCTCAGTCTAGGGTGACCAACTGTCCCCATTTACTCAACACTTATCCAGGTTTTAGAAATGAAGAGTCCTGTATCCTGGGAAACCCCATAATCCCAGGTAAACCACTTTATCTCAAATTATTTTCTGGACAATTAAAAATGTAAATAAAATGTTAAACTTTGTATTTTATAATTATAGAGAAAAAGACAATGTTTTATCTTCCATCCACAAAGTTGGTATCTCTCAACTATTCTTTTAAAGTTGTGTATCCACTCAATTGTACACAGCGGGCTCTAGTATAAATTAGTTTAACTTTCTGGAACAATTTAGAAAGATACATTGAGAAACTAAAAAATGTTCATACACCTTGAGAGTAGTTCAATTCCTGGGAATTAATCCCAGAGAAATTATCACAGATTGCTGAAAAATGTATGAACAAATGGATATTCATCATAGTGTCATTTATTATAGTAATAACATGGAATCGATTCACAAGGACTAAATCTGGGGGAAAGGTTATAAAAATTATGCTACAACCATACAGCTGCATGCTAAATATTCTTTATTTATTTATTCTAATTAAACTTTCTAAAATTAGAGCAGTTATAGGCTTACAGAAAAATCACGCAGAAAGTACAGAATTCCTATATAATCCCTTCCCACACAGAGAGTTTCCCCTATTGTTAACATTTTGCATTAATGAGGTACTTCGGTTACAATTGATGAAACATTATTATTATAATTATGCTATTAACTTTAGCCCACTGTTTACATTAGAGTTCACTCTTCATGTTGTAGCAGTTCCCTGGGTTTGTGTGTATGTGTTTGATAACATAAACAACCTGAAAATTCCTTTTTATCCCTTTTCAAATAAACAAGGCCAGGGACCCACAAAGGGATCACCAGTTGGCTCCAAACTGCCCTTGGGAGGGGATCAGAGAGAGACCAGGAAAGGTGCCAGGAGCTTCTTCCTTGGCTCCCCAAAGCTGCGCTTTCTGGACTCTGCACCTGCCCAGGAAATGCAGCCCTCCACCTGCCCTCTGCATCTCGAGGATGCACACCACCTGTAAGTCTCTTCTGCCACCTTGACCAGGCTGGCCCTCAGAGGTGGGCCCTCAACATTCAGAAATAGCTAACTGTAAGCAGTGATCCGTGAGCAGAATTGTACCCCTTGGATCTTGGGGGACTGCATTTTTATGTCCCTTTCTGACACCAGCAAGCCTCTCCAAGGGCAAGACCCTACTGCTGCCTGCTGCAAAAGTAGGGGATGGGCGGCAGTAACCGCCACGTGGTAAGAGCAATTTACCAGCCTCTTCCTCCCACTCTTCCCTGAATGCTGTACAGTGTTCTACTGAAGTTTTGAAATAGCTGATTCAGATAGTTCCTGCCTGTTCAATAGTTGTTCTGGTAGAAGGACTGATTCCTGGAGCTTCCTACTCTACCATCTTCCCATAATCCCCTAGCTGTGGTTTTTAAATATATGTCCTTTATCACGTTAAGGATGTTTCCTTCTGTTTTGGTTTCCTTGGCCGCCAAAGCAAATACCATGCAATGAGTCAGTTTAAACTATGGGAATTTAATGGCTCACTGTTTAGACCAGGAAAAAGTCCAAATCAAGGCATCATTAAGGCAATGCTTTCTCCCTGAAGACTGTGGTGTTCTGGGGCTGGCTCTCCTCAGTCTTTGGCCTTGGGTTCTTCTGTTATATGGCAATGCATATGGTGGCCTCTCCTAACCTCTCCATTCTCTGCTGGCTTCTATTGAATTTCAGCTTCTGCCTGCTCCCTGTGGCATGCACTCGCTCTCACTCACTCTGAATTTCATTCCACTTATAAAAAATTCCAGTAATAGGATTAAGACCGATCCTGACTGAGGTGAGCCACACCTTAGCTGAAGTAACCTAATCAATATATCCTACTCACAATGAGTTCTCAACCACAGCTTGTTTCTCCAGTCTCTATCATCCTCCAGAGTTCTAAGCAAGTTGAATCTGCCCTTTTATTTAACTGTCTTTAATGGGAAACAGCAATGTAAGATGGAGCTGTCTTATATTGCCATCTGATGTCACCCTCCCTAAGTAGGCATTTTTTAAACTGTGTTTTTGAAGAATAATTACATTGGAAAATGTCCATGAAATATTGCTAAATAAAAAATATTTCATGAACATACAAAGTCATTTATACAGTATGATGGCATTTAGGTATATGTATGCATATATAAATTAAAATGGGACAGACAGTACCTTGCTTATATACAGTATATTATATATGCATATGCTACACGTACAAATTACATGTTTCCAAATTGGCATAATGCACTGTATAATTTAAGTGTCTACTTCTGGATGGTAGAATTATAGGTGACTTCTAGCTTATTATTTAAATATATCTACATTTCTAATTCTCAATATTGAATATTATTTTATCTTGAGGAAAAAATGCAATTCAAAAAAGACTCCTAATTATATGCAGTACACTTAAAAAATAATGAAACAAACTGCTACATGCATTCCAAGAAATCAAGTTCATTATTTTATAGTTAGATCTTTTATAAAAAGTCAACCCTGTAAGACTATACATGCAAAAGTAATAGGGAATAAAAGTTAAAAGTAGAATAGAGTGATGTAGGATTTCTTGAACCATATACACCATTTGAAAAACATTCCATTACCTCCCAGCTATCAGGCTCCAAGAACTCCTTTCTTTCTGTAGCTTTCAAAAACTCTTCCAGAGTCACCAATCGGTCTTTGTTAGCGTCAACCTGATTAAAGAAAGATGGATATGTACAAAATAATTCTTTCTCATTTATCATTTAGACATTAGAAACTGTCTTCTAATAGGTACTGCTTACATAAACATTCAGCAATTAGGGCCAGCCTAAACATGTACAGGTATTGGGGAAACAAAACACTCAACACCTCACTAGAATGAGAAGAATAATATATTTCTCTTCTAGATAATTCATATTTGAAAATACAATGAGATCTCTATGTCCCTGATACGTCAAACATCAAAGATCACCAAGTCTGAGCCTCCTGGTCTGACTGGTTAGGCTGGTACTTTCTGCCTCCCTTACCACACCATGTATATTCCTCTTGAAGCAAGTGCTTAGGCAAGAAAAATAGCCTTTCCAGAGAGAGGACTGTTTAAGCCAGAGCCAAGAGTTTAAATTGAAATTCTCCCAACTTTTTTTTTTCCCCCAAAAACAACTAACTAAAATCAAAACCAAAACTGACAATCTCTCCAACTCTTCTTCAATGGCTCTTATGTACTATGGCAAATTTGGATACAAAGGTAAGCTCTCTAGTGACCAAATAAATTTGTTGAAACTTGGGATGCCAGCAGTCAACAGAGATCTCAATTCAGCATTAACAGAGCAAATACCAGGTGAGAATCACTGAATCAAAACAATGGGCTTCATTCACCCTGCATATGATGTCTACATCAGAGTTCTGGGCTTAGCGGGAAGACAGGAACTGGGAGGGCTGCAGAGAGAGGCACACATTTTAATGAGGGTAGTCATGGAGGGGACATTTGAGCACAGACCTGAGGGAAATGAGGTCATGTGGTGATCTGGAGGGAGAGTGTTTCAGGAGCAAGGAACACTAAGTGCCAAGGCCCTGAGGTATGAACAAGCTTGGTTAGGGGGAAACTCCAAGAAGGCCAGTGTAGCTAGAGTCAAGTGACTCTGAGTCACAGGAGACGAGGTCAGAGAGAAAGGCAAGAATGAAATCACCTTGTGATATCCTGGACAAAGGGAAGGATTTTGGATTTAATTCCAAGTAAAGTGGCAAACCTTTGAAATGTTCTGAGCAAGAGACAACAGGACCTGATTTATGCTTTTAAAAGATCACTCTGCCTACTGTATGGAGAAGTAACTACAGTGGGGTAAGGAGCAGAGGCAGAGATACCAATAAGTTGGCTAAGGCAATAGTTCAGGTGAGAGATTGGCCTGGACTTGTTTGGCAGCAGTGGAAAGAAGGGCTCATATTCCAGACCTGCTTAAAAAGTAGACCAAATAGGACTCATGGATTTGGTGTAGGATGTGAGAAAATGATGACTTTGTCCCGAACAACTGGGTGAATGGCGATCCGTTTGCTGAAATGAAGAAGGCAGAGGGAGGAAATGGTCTGGATCCATAGAATATGCTTATTAGATATCCAGTAGAAGATATCAAATAAAGCAGATACAAGCCTGGAGCTCAGGGTAAAGGAAGGAGCCAGAGGTAAAAATTTGAGATTTACCAGCATCTAGAGCATATATATATATTGGATTCCATAAGATTACCTAGAGAGAGAATGAAGAAAGACAAGAGAATAAGACCAAGGTATGGGCCCAGGGCACTGCAACATTTAGAACTTGAGAAAGAGGAGGCATGGTCAGCAAAGAAGACTGAGAAGAAAGAGCAAGTGAGGTATGAGGAAACTAAGGAAGCAGGTTTCCTAGAAGCCTGTGAAGAAAGCATTTCAAGAAAGAAGGAAGGTCTCAACTGCTGCCAAGAGGTCAAATAAGATGAGACCACTGAATTTGACAAAATAGAGGTAATCTAACAGGAGATGTTTCAATGAAATGGTCAGTGTACTTAGCATAGGCAGGAGAGAATAGAAAGTGAGGAAGAAAAGACAAACACTACAGACAACTCTATGGAACAGTTTTGTTGTGAAGGAGCAGAGAAATGGGGCAGTAACTAGGGGTTTATTTTGTTTGTAAGGTGGAAGATATTATAGCATGTTTGCAGCCTAATGGGAATGATAGAGATTAGGAAAAACTGATGCAGGAGAGAGGCAGGGATAATGGCAGGAACAAAGTCCCTGAATAGGAGATAGAAAATGGGCTTTAATGCACAAGAAGAAGAAAGGAGCTTTGATAGGAACAGGAACAGTTTATCCACTGTTGATAGAAGGCAAAGCAAAATAAATGCACACAGATACATATTAGTTGGTAGAATAGGGAGTGGGAAGATGAAGTTACTCCCCTGATTGCTTCTATTTTCTCAATAAAATATGCAGCAAGGGCAGAGAGAGGGAGGAATAAAAAATGTCTTGAAAGTCTGAGGAGAAGTGAGAATATGAAACTGTCAACTCAGAGTGGGGAAGTGAATGGACTAGGGAAATATAATAGAATTGCCAAGTACTAAGTACTGAGGGCCTGCTAGTGATCTGTGATCATAAGACTGAAGTAAGATCAGGCAGCACATTTCTATGTTAATCTCCAGTCACATTGCACAGTTCCAATACAGCAGGACACAGTGTATTTAGATAACATCATTCTATTTGCCAAGGACCTCATCTACTGCCTATTTAACAAGTAATAGGGGGTCGGAGGTGGCTCAACTGGTTGGGCGTCCGTCTCCCATATGGAGGGACCTGGGTTCGCTCCCCGGGACCTCCCGGTAAAAACAAACAAACAAACAAACAAACAAAAAAAAAAAAAAGTAATATACAACATTGACTGGAGACCAGAGGAAAAAAGACCAAACAAGCCAAACTGAAAAATAGTCCATTACTTTGAAAAGGACAGAACTTAAAATTTTAGGACCCTGTGATAGTTTAGATTATTGTTCCCAATTATTGCTCCCTCCTTGTAATAGTATTATTCATCCCTACCCAGAGAGAGGCGACTTGCTGAAACATCCCGTGGGAGGTACATATACCCCCTCCTCATTGACTTGGGTCTTGCTGTGGACATGCTTTGGACAATGGGATGTTTGCCACATCTGAGCGTAAGTCAAATACTATTACATGATTTGGTTTGGGTCTATTATGTCCCTGCCCTCTGCCAAGAGAACAAGATGACCCAGATAGAGACCGCTCCTTCAGCCTGGAAAGAAAACACGGAGAACCCAACCCAGCCATGGCTCAGCCAGCTCCAGCACTATCATGTCTAGCTGTAGTCACTCCTTAAAGCTTATGTAATTGAACAAGAAGTCAATGCTTGCTGTTGAAACCCACTAAGGTATAGGGTTTGTATGGTTTTTCTTTTTCTTAGCAAAAACACAGGCTTTTTAAACATCAAATATTGGACTTCATTATTTTTCACTTCTAAATGAGTATTTTATAAATGATACACAGCATCATTTTAAATATTTTAAAATAGTTTAAAGTAGTTACAAATTATTTTATTTACATTAAGGGAATCTATTCAATATTCTGGATCAAAATTGCAAAATCCAATTAAATGCCTTTTCTCTTATTTATTTACCACTGTATGGTAAAATTTATGGCAAGAACTTGAATAATACATAGAAGTAACATATAATCTTAAATTTTTAAAACATACCTCATTCATTACATGTTCCCTCATTCTAAGCCTTTCTTCTTC
The DNA here is from genome assembly GCA_026826555.1 of Tolypeutes matacus. NCBI lineage: Eukaryota > Metazoa > Chordata > Mammalia > Cingulata > Chlamyphoridae > Tolypeutes > Tolypeutes matacus. The sequence continues at coordinate 31,977,314 of JAKSZT010007815.1, forward strand.
CATTTCTACCATATCATCCTCTTCATTTTTGGGGTCATACACTTTCTCCAACTAAAAAGAAAAATTTAAAACCAGAAAATGAAAGAAAGTAGAAGGAAAAAGAGAGAAAGCAAAAACAATGAATATTTAATAAACTCAGTTACCTCTTTAGTAAATAGGGCTTCTAATTCTTGCTCATCTAGGAATCCATCATTGTTGACATCTAGAATTTAAAAGTAACAAATGCAAAAATCGACGTTTAAAGTCTTAGAAAATAAATAATTAAAATACAATTATAAACAAATGGTGAGCAAAAGCACTATTGACATGAAGCATCAATGCGCTGTAGTAAAAAGGTTTCTTTTTTTATGAGCCTCAGATTAGCACAATTGATGACAATTCAATATTTGTTTATAATTCAGAATACATTTTTAGGAAATCATGTCTTAACCAATATTTTCCAAAAATATAAAGCAAAGCAATATGGTATAAGAATTAAAGTAAATTTTAATATTATATCAAAAAACCTGATATATATAACCCAGCTAGCCACAGAAACACCCTCAGTTTACAGAGGACTTTGTAATAAGTCATAAAATGACTCAGCAGCAAAGGCAGGTATAAAGACACAGCTATAAACCTATAATACTTTATACTGTAGATCAGCAATAAAGAATATTTATATTACCCTAGAGAAAAAAGTGTAAACATTTAATATCAATAGGACTCAGACCTTGGCAGCAATCAAATAAGAATAAAGCAATGACAATTTTTTTCAAACAGCAGATATAAATATTAATATTGGTATCAAATCTGTTACCATGTAATTTGAAAAATGTCTTGGGGTCAAAGTCATTAGGATCCAATCCATCAGCCTCTTCCCATACCTCTTTTAGTTGATCTTTGCTTCCCTGTGAATCAATTTTGAAAAATTGCTCAAAACAAAATATAATCTATGTGTATGGCCTCAAAACAAAATATAAGTTTAAGGAACTTTACAGAATAAAGTCATGATTTTATACTAATAATTTATGACAAAATTCTGCTATCTGGTACAAAGAAGTGTCTTCATTTGAATATGTCCAAATCATTGAATAAAGTCACAATCCTTACTGGATGATTAACTTTGGGATGATTTTCATGCTTTTTCTTCATTTCTTCAAATTTAGATTCTTCTTCTTTTCTCTTTTCTTCATTCAATGTTTTTAAATATTCTCTCCTTTCATGTTCCTTCATCATTTCATATTTTTTAAATTCCTCATGTCGAGCCTTGTCATAGTGTTCCAAATCACTTGTCGCCTACAAAGCAATAATGCATATAAATTAAATAAAAAGATGTGTTTGAAAAATGTAAATAAAGCCATTCTTAAATATAACGTACTCTCTAACAGAAGCTTGTACAGGGAGGCAAAGAAATTCTGAACTCTTCTTTTTTAATTCTACCATTTTATTTTAGTCATTATTATTCCTAAGGATATATGCATTCAAAGAAACTAAAAGTTCAAATCGATCTCTTCAATTTGAGCAAGTAATATATAAAGTAATAAGAGAAGTAAGCAAGTAACATATAAACTGATCTTAAAAAGAAGAAAGGAGACCGTATCAAAGCTGTACAGTAAAGAGCACTAAAAAGGTTTACCATCATTTAACTAAATCTAGTAACTTCCAGGCTAGGACATGGTAACCCCAGACAGCACAAAATGAAAGGTCTACAAACTCTTACCTAAAATCCTTGGAGTCAGGTATGTTTCAGAATTTTATAGATTTTAGGAAAACTTTGTGGCACATATGCCATATTATGGAACATCCCTGCAGTAACCGTAATCAAACAGATTACAGAATACACATTCTTTTAGTAAAATCTAACACTCTCACTAGGTGGGTTAAATAAAAACTATAAATAACCTCTCTATGGTTGATTAGTTCAGGCCAAGTTTCAGTTTTCAGAGCGTTTTGGATTTTAGAATTTTGGATAAGGGATTGTAGACCCATATGTCCACAATAATATCTTTATTAATAAGGGGAAAGCTACCTCCCTTTAAAGATATCCTAGATAGTGTATAAAAGTATGTTACTACTTCATTGAGTTTACCTGACAAATTACAAGACCTCAGAAGCATAAAAAAAGACAACATTTTTGGAATTATTCTCACCGCTTTGATTAACATATCTAGATCTGTGGATTCAAATGTGTCAGGATTCAGGTGGTTTAGGTGATCAAATTGTTTGAGAAGAGCGTGGTAGTCTATACCTGTATCTGAAATAAAATGAGAAAACAGTCAATGACCAATTAGTAGGACCAGAAACATATATATAAATGATACATTTGAATAAGCATTCATATTTATTCCTATAGGATTTTATTAGAAAATTTGAAAATGTAGGTTAGGGTTCATATTTTCTTTTAGAATATTGTAATGTCCTTGAATCTAGAATGGACCACAATTTAATGCGCACATTTTAATGTTATTTCTAGAAAGACTAGTTGACTAGCAGCATAATTAATACAAAAACTTCTTTTATTACTTAAAAACTACAAAATTTTCCACTTTTAATTAGATATATGCTAATATGTTACTCTCATTAAAGGTCTAAGTAGAGGGGTCGGATGTGGCTCAACTGGTTGGGCGTCCATCTACCATATGGAGGGACCCGGGTTCGATCCCCGGGACCTCCCGGTAAAAAACAAACAAACAAAAAAAAACAAACAACAGGAAAAAAAAAAAAAAAAAGGTCTAAGTAGAAATTTAAAAATAAATTGCTCTAATATTTATATGAAAGTATTCTTTGTATGATGCTCTAATAATTCCTTTATGGCACAGAAAAATGTAACTCAGGTAAATTTACTTGAATTATGGTATATTTCTACAGAAATATCACTTGTTTTCTTTGTAAAAATGATGTTGAAAACTACAGCTTATTGTAGTTGAATAGGTGAAGCAATTCTGAACTATTTCAGTTGTTTTATAAAATTGAACAAAATGAGTACATGTGTTGATGTTGTTAGAAGTCAGGGTTCTAGGGAAGCGGCTGTGGCTCAATCAGTGGGGCTCCCGTTTACCATATGGGAGGCCCCGGGTTCGGTTCCCGGGGCCTCCTGGTGAGAGCGGGCCCACCCGCACGGCGTGGTTGGCTGACCCAGCGAGCACAAGCAGCAAAGGAGGGATAAATGAATAAATAAATAAAAATCTTAAAAAAAAAAAAAAAAAAGAAGTCAGGGTTCTCACTAAAAGAATATAAAAATATGAAATGGTATAGGCAAGAAAGAAGCCTGTGGAGATAGATACAGGAATTAAAACTATCAGTGTGAACTTGTGATTTCTAATATGTGTATATATATATGTGTACATGCATGTTGCACATGTATATGTATGTGTATAAAGATGCATATATTTCCTAGCTCTGTCTGATGAAAATGCCACAAGAAAATATACTCTAGTAGCCATGAGCACAGTCGGTACCAGCTCTTGGTTTGTCACCCCATTCCTCACTAACAAGAACCAGGGCTCCTCAGAGAAATGGTGGATTCCAGGGCTAGGCAGGGTAGGTGCAAGATGAGCCTGGAATATCTTGCTATACCAGAAAGTAAGGAACTACTAAATTTAGCTCAACCAAACTTTCATGGGAGTCTTAGTATGGCACTGAGCTAAGAATTTTACTTATGAAGCAAAGATCTGCTACACAGCCTAACCCTAAAGGACATAAATGGACAGTAAACTATATGAAAGTATACAACCTACACATTAAAATGGCACTAATATCACATCAAAGAGAATTGCAAAACTCTTATTTAAAGTTTGATGATTCCACTGGCAAGGCTGGGTGGAATTATTGTCAATGGGAATGTGTATTAATACAACCTCTGTGGAGGCAAATCTGACAATAGCTATCAAAATTACAAATGTTTATACCTTTTGATTTAGCAATTTCACTGTGGGAAACTTATCCTACAGGTAATCTTATATGGATACATAGCAATATACGTACAAGATTGTTCACTAGAAACAACCCAAATGTCCATCAACAGGGGCCTGGTTAAATAAATTATGGTATATCCATATAATGGAATTCTATGCAGCTGTAAAAAGAAAAAAAAAAAATGAAGATCGTCTCTATGAACTAATATGGAAAAATTTCCAAATTAAATTGTTAAAGGAAAAACACAAGGCATAAAATATGTATTATATCCTATCTTTTGTATAAAAAGGAAAAATAAGAACATATTTGCATATGCAGATAAAAGAATAAAGGAATTCAGGAAGGATAGTTTTAGGGGCAATGGGAATAGATTAGGGTACAAAGATAGCCAAGAGATTTTCGCTATATACTTTTTTATACTTTCTGGTTTTAAAACCACCTGAATGTATTGGCTATTTTTAAAATTACACCAAAAAAAAAAAAAAAAAGAAAAGAAAAAAAAAATTAAGAACCTATAAGTCATTCTTCAAGTTATCAGAAATTTCAAGTAATAAATTCTAAATCAATGAGAAAAATATTTTTAAGTTTTCTAAGTCACATCACACTGTTTTCTTTAGATAATGAAATTCAGCATCTAGTTTGGAATAAAGAAAATACTGCCTTGACTAAGGGGATGGAGGTTGTCTAAGGGGAAAGAAATTTCCAGATTCCTTAGATGGATGGAATTATCTTGGGTATCTGACTACTTCAAGTTGTATGGCATGAGCTCAGTTTAATCTAATTGAGTTCCTTAATTTCAGAATAATGAGTATTCTGGTACTTGTCCTCTAAGTTTATTTACCAGCAGGGAGTTCATGCTCTACACCAACATTACTCCAAATATGATCCACTGACCAGACGTGCTTGTTTAAAATGCAGGTTACTGTTTCCAGAATCAGACTCTCTGGAGATGAGATACAGAATCTGCGTTTTTCACAAGCTCCCCAGGTGATTCTCATGCAATCTATTAAAATTTAAGAACCACTAGTCCACCAAGAGTAAATGTTCAAGTGTTTATTAATAAGATTCAATAAACCACTAAGGTAATCAACCTATGGGGGCATGACACAAGGACATAGGAACCAGCTTGAAGGTCCTCCCACTGATCAAATCTGACCCTTTGGTTTTTTATTTGTATTTTTTTTTTTTTCAGTCTCACTTTGCAATTTATTACATTGTATTTGCATTGCATTTTTGATTATTTACATTAAGACCCTGACTTCCAAAGACAATAATATGGTGTCTGGTGGAGACATTCTAGTATTAATTGGGGTGAGAAATTTCACTGAATATTAATTTATAGAAAGTTGGTTTATTACAGAATATTTCAAGTTAGAATCATTTTTGTTGCCCAATACAACATCAACTAACACGATTAGAACCAAAAAGATCTTTCTTAATATTGTGATATTTTCCTATTTACTGGAATGCTTTTTAAAATATATAAATATTTTTATTAGAGAAGTTGTGAACTTATAAAACAATCATGTACATGTGTGTGGAATTCCCATACAACACCCCTCCACCAACACACTACATTGTTGTGAAATAGATAATATCACACTATTACCACTAACTATGGTCTATAGTGTACATTTGGTATATTTTTTCCATATCCTTCTATTATTAACATAGTACATCTTTCGCATTGATACAAGAATATTATAGTATCGCTGTTGACTACAGTCCATAGGTTACATTAATTGTATTTTTCCCATGCTTCCCCACATTCTTACCACCTTGCAACAGTGATGTACGTTTGTTCTAGTTCATAGGTCATTCTTGTATTTGTACTATTAACCACAAGTCTCATCCACCTCTGGGTTCACTATGTTATTCAGTCCCTAGATTATTCTCTAGCTTTCCTTCAACTGACATTGACATCCCTAGACTACCCTTTTGGTTGAAATGGCCCTTAGATTCTGATTCATAATTAGAAAGGCTGCTCAAAGATAATAAAGGAATTCATCTATGTTTTCATCTAGTTCTTTTATGATTTTATATCTTTAATATATTTGCAGTTTATCCTGATATATGATATGAAATACGAATCTAACAGTACTTTTTTCCAAATGACTAGTCAGTTGTACCAATATGATTTATTTAAAAAAAATCCATCTTTATCCCACTAATATGAGACATTACCTTTATTTTAAACTAAATTCCATATGTGTTTAACCTACTTCTAGAATTTCTATTCTGTTCTAGTGGTCTGTCTTCTTATATGCCAAAACCATACAGTTTAATGTAGGAGGTTTAATGATATAATTTTAATATCCAACGTATATCTAGTCCCTCTTCATTGCTCTTCTTTTTTAGAAGTATCTGGCTTTTCTTGCTTGTTGCTTTTATCATATGAACTTTAAAATTAGATTGTCTAAGTAACAGAAAAAATTTATATATATTTTATCTGTATCATGTTAAATTTTAAATTAATCTAGGGAGAACTAACATGATTATGATGTTGAGTATTTCTTTCAAAAAGATGTTATATCTTCCCATTTGTTCACATCTACTTTTGTGTTCCTTAGAGTTGTTTTTTTTTAAAGATTTATTTTATTTACTTATTTCTCCCCACCCTCTCGTTGTTAACACTTGCTGTGTCTGTTCATCTTCCTTGTTTCTTTAGGAGGCACATGGGAACCGAACCCAGAATTGAACCTGGGACCTTGAATATGGGAGGGAGGCACCTAATAGCTTGAGCCACCTCCGTTCACTGCTATGTTGTGTCTCTCACTGTGTTTTTCTTCTTGTGTCTTTTGTTGCGTCAGCCTGCTGTACCTGCCTACCGTGCCAGCTTGCTGTCTTCTTTAGTAGGCACTGGGAACCGAACCAGGGACCTCCCATGTGGTAGGCAGGAGCTCAATTGCTTGAGCCACATCCACTTCCTGAGAGTATTTTAAAGGTTTTGTCTGTAAGTATTACAATTTCTTAATAGGTTTATTCTGAGTATTTTATTTTTGTTGCAATTGTAAATGGAGTCTTTTCTTCAATTATTTCTTCTAACTGGCTGTTCATACAAATGAAAACTTCTAATTTCTTATGTTAAGTTTATCTTATTGAATTTTCTTATTGCTTATAGTAAATTTTTCAGTTGACTTTTTGGGGGGTTTCCAAGTATACAATCATATCATCTGCAAATAGAGATGGTTTAATCACCTCCTTTCCAATTAATTTACCTCTAATTTTTTTTGATTATATAATTGTTTTGGTTACTGCCTCCAATACAATGAAAATTAATACTGGTGATAGTGGGTAAAAGATAGCCTTGTATATTTGTCTTGTTCCTGACTTTAGTCAGAATACATACATGTGTTTTCTCACTGAGTATGATGTGGCTAAGTTGAATACATTTGATCATGTTAAAGAAGTATCTATTGTTTACAGTATTAATACTTTTTAAAAATCAAGAATAGGTGTTAAATTTTTGTCAAATGCCTTTTCTATATATAGAAAGAAGATCATATGAACTATGAGATAATTTTCATTAATATATCTTTGCATTTTAAAAATCATGCTTCATAGCTATTTACTTTTCTCTTAGTCTAAAATCAAAATATGTGGGTTTCAATGATTTATTCCAATTTATCATTTGTCCTCTGACTTTGTTGATGATTTTCTATTACATGCCAAAAATTTTCTCTTCTTAGGTCTATTCATATGATGATTTATATTATTAGCTTTCCTGATATTAAATCAACCTTGAATTCTGAAATAAAACTGCTTGCTATATTATTCTTTTGACATACAATAATTTTGGTTTTGACAACAATATATAAAAAGAATATAAGAGGTTTTCTTCTTTTTCTATGCTCTGGAATATTTTAAACAGCATTGACAATCTGCTCTTTAACATCTGGGTAAAATTAACTGGGTCTGGTGCCTTTTGCGGGGTTAGCTCACTGACAAATTTTCTATTTCAAGTATGAAAATTGTTCTAATTAAAGTTTTTCCCTCTGCCTTCTTCTGGCTTATTTTAATGTTATTTTTCTTTTTGTAAGTCGATTCCGTAATTCATTTTCATTCTTCTTTTTTTTTTATTAATACAACTATTAAATGCTAACCATTTTGATTTTTCAATAATGTGAACATATTTACCTATTCTATAAATTAAATTAAATTTTAAAAATTATAAAAAGAAGTCAAATCAAAACTAATATTAAAATTTGACTAGAAGAACATAGCATATGCTAATAATATAATTATGACTTAGCACTAATAAAATGTAAATTGACCTCAACACCAATTGTTGAAATTTTTTCCTACCTTTTCTTTAGCACTTACCTTGAAGGGAATCCAATTTAGCTTTAATTAGCATTCTTAACCTTGCCACTTCTTGTCTTTTCAGCTCATCAAGTTTGGTCCTCACATGGTGACTTACTAAATCCAGCTCTTTGCTTAGCCTCCCACTCTGTTAAAAAAAAATTAATAAATTACTTTTATTTATTTCATTCCATTTTTATACAGACTCAATATATTAAATATATGGTTAAGATAAAATAGTGATAAATAATTTTGACTAATTTAGATAAAGCTGATGTCACAGAAAGCAATGATTTCAAAAGAGATTCAATTTGTAATTATAATATCAAGGTGTCAAAAACTATATAAATTCAATTCAACAAGAAGATATTGAAGCAAGATGTGGAAAACAGAAAGTTAAACACAGAATTAGCATATGCCCCAGCAATCCCACTTCTAGGTATATAACCAAAGAAACTGAAAGCAGGGACTCAAACAGATATTTGCACACTGGTGTTCATAGCAGCATTATTCACAACAGCCAAAATGTGGAGGCAACCCAAATGCCCATCAACAAATGAATGGATAAAACAAAATGTGGTATATACATACAATGGGCTATTTATTACTCAAGCCTAAAAAGGAATAAAGTTCTGATACATGCCATAACATGGATGAATCTTGAAGACACCATAAAATGGGAAATAAGGCAGACACAAAAAGACAAATACTGTATGAGCTTACTCATATAAAATACTTAGTATATAAAAATTCATCAAGTCAGAAACTAGAATACAGGTTCCCAGGGGTCAAGGTGGGGGGTCAGGGAATGGGGAGCTAATGCTTAATTGATACGGAATTTCTGTTTGGGGTGATAGAAACGTTTGGGTAATAGATGGTGGTGATGGTGACAACATTGTGAATGTAGTTAAAAGCAATGAAAGACGGAATGTGGGTTAAGAAGGGGGAGCTGCAGCTAGATGTATGTAGAACGTTTAAAAGGTCAGTTGTAAACGTGGTAATGGAGAGAGCTGATGGTAACAACTCTTGATTTTTGGCTGTGATTTGTGGCTGAAACAGGTAGTCTAGGGAGGTTAATGTTAGTTGGAGGACAGCTGGAGGATAATATAGGGAACGTATAACAGTGATTTTGACAAACAGATGAAGATTGTGGTTAATATAAATGCAGGAATGTTCTTCTACTACAAGGTGTTAAGAATATGGTGATACATGGGGAAAATATAATTAATGTAACATAGGCTATAGTTTACAACAATTTTGTAATATTTTTGTAACAAAAGCAAAGAAGGTACTATAAAGGCAAAAAAATAATATGGGGTTCAGTTTTATGACATATGAATATGATTAAGCATGTTTTTCTCTTCTTAATTTTCTTCATTAACAAGGAGACCTTGATCATATCATTTAACCAATGTGTGCTCATCTGAGTATCTTTCTGAACACTAGAGGAACAACTGAGTTTGGTTTCAGGATTAGAGGAGATAAAAGTGCCTGGACAGAACTTTTTTGGAATAATGCTTCCTTAATTTGTTAAGCTGTCTTTTGTCCGTTATTTTATTTTCTGAATTTGAAATAAAGTTTGAATTTTAAAAAAGCAGTAATTATATAACTGAAAGTGGATAAAATGGGAAATTTTAGGCTGTATATATGTTACCAGAATAAAAATAATTTAAAAACTCATAGAACTGTACAACAGAAAATAAACCCTAATATAAACTATGGAGTATAATTAAAAGTATAATTATAATAACATTGTTTCATCAGTTGTTACAAAGCTACCATCCTAATGCAATAATAGTGCTAATAATAGGAAAAACTATTGTATGTAAGGGGCAAGTATATGGGAACTCTGTACTGTGTGCATGATTTTTCTGCACAAGTTTCTATAACTACTAATAATTTTAAAAATATACAATTTAGAAAAGCATAATTAAAGGACAAAGGAAAAACTCAAAAGTAAAGAATTATAAAATGGTGCAGCCACTTTGGAAAACAGTTTGGCAACTCCTCAAAAAGTTAAATGTAGAGTTATCATGTGATTAGCAATGACCTAATTGCTAAATACCTAAGAGAATTGAAAACAAACATGTTCACACAAAAACAAGTACATTATCATAGCAACATTATTTATAATAGCCAAAAAGTAGAAACAACCCAAATGTCAATCAACTGAAGAATGGATAAACAAAATATGGTATATCCATAAAGGAATATCTATTCAGCCATTTTTTAAAAGTACTGATAGCTCTTCCCGTAAGTCACCTGAGATAATGTCTGAAAATGGTTCGCTATTACCTTGACCGGGAAGACCCCACAAAATCATGCAAATCAAGAGGTTCAAATCTTCGTGTTCACTTTAAGAACACCCGAGAAACAGCCCAGGCCATCAAGGGCATGCATATTTGAAAAGCCACCAAGTGTCTGAAAGATGTCACTTTACAGAAGCAATGTGTGCCATTCCGTCATTCCAATAGTGGCCTTGGTAGGTGTGCCCAGGCCAAACAATGGGGCTGGACACAGAGTCGGTGGCCCAAAAAGAGTGCTGAATTTTTGTTGCACATGCTTAAAAATGCAGAAGAGTAATACTGAACTTAAGGGTTTAGATGTAGATTCTCTGGTCATTGAGCACATCCAGGTGAACAAAGGCCCTAAGATGCACCACCGTACTTACAGAGCTCATGGTCAATTAACCCATACATGAGCTCCCCCTGCCACATTGAGATGATCCTTACCGAAAAAGAACACATTGTTCCTAAAGCAGAAGAGGAGGTTGCACAGAAGAAAAAGATATCCCAGAAGAAATTGGAGAAACAAAAACTTATGGCTCAGGAATAACTTCAGCATACAATAAATGCAAATAAAAGTTAAAAAAAAAAAAAGTACTGATACATGCTACAACATAGATGAATCTTGGAAGCATTATGCTAAGGAAAAGAAATGAAATGCCCATTATAGGCAAATCCACTGAGACAGAAGTACATAAGTTGCTGCCAAGGGCTGCGGAGAGCAGGGAAATGGGGGGTGACTGCTTAATGAGCACGGGGTTTCTTTTTAGAGTGATGAAATTAGATATGGTGATGGTTGCATGACTCTGAATATAGTAAAAATCACTGAATTGTATACTTTAAAGGGGTGAGTTTAATGGCCTGTAAACTATTTCTCAACAAAGTTATTTTTTAAAAAAACTAACTGGGCCTCTTTAAGCATTAGTCATTCCATATGTAAATAAACTGTTTTTTTTTTTTTAAGAATTATTTATTTATTTATCCCCCCCACTTCACTGTTTTTTGTTATTGTTGTTTTTTGTTTTTCTCTCCCTGTCTGCTCTCTGTGTGTTCTTCTGTGCCTGCTTATCTTCTCTTTAGGCAGCACCGGGAACTGATCCTGGGACCCTCCAGAGTGGAGAGAAGCACTCAATCTCTTGCACCACCTCAGCTCCCTGATCTGCTGCGTGCTTCATTGTCTCTTTTTTTGTTGTTGCATCATCTTGCTGCGCCAGCTCTCCGCGCAGGCCACACTCCTGCTTGGGCCAGCGCTCCATGAGGGCCAGCTCGCTTTTCATCAGGAGGCCCCAGGAATAGATCCCTGGACCTCCCATGTGGTAGATGGCAGCCCAATCACTTGAGCCACATCTGCTTCCTTAAATAAACTTTTTGAAATTCATCTCTTTTAGGTTGTCTCCTCTGGAGACTTTTTACATTTATGTGTGATTGGATACATGTTTCAAAATTTAAGAAACAAAATAGCTAGTGGTTTACTTTCTCTTGTTTATAAATGCATTTGCAATCACAAACTGCAAGTCTTAACTAGCAATTAAGCAGACAAATCTTTTAAGGAAGGAGTCAACAGGGCCTGCTGAGGAAAGTAAAGAAAAGGGACCCCAGAAGAAAGGCCAAGAGAGAATGGTCAGAAAGGTAAAAGGAGAATTAGAAGTAGAGTTATAGAATCAAAAAGAGCAGTATATTTCAAGGAGAGAATGGTTATTATTATCAGAGGAAACAATAGTTCTCAAAGTTTGATCCGCAAGTTCCCAGAATTACTTAGGAACTTATTAGAAATGCAAGCTCTAGGCTTATTGAATCAGAATCTCTGGAAGTGGAGCCCAGAAATCTGTGTTTAAATAAGCTCTAAAAATCTGAAAACTGTTGAGATAGAAGAGTAGAGTAAGATGAAGACTAAAGGGTGTTTACTAGATATGGGAATAAGAAGTCACTGACAACCTCCATTAAAGTACATTCAGTAGAGCAGTTAGGGGAAAGCCATATTCTTTCTCATTAGGGAATGTCTGGGAAGTGAAGAAATATAGTACAATTCCACTTTCAAAAGCTTGGCTGAAGTGGGTAGACAATCACTCAATAAATGAGGGAATACTGAATTCCCAGCCTGGAGAGCTCTGCCACATTCTCCAAGGGAGCAGCAACAGTCCCCCAAGTGCAGGGGCAGTGTCTGGCAAAAGAGGATGGTCCATTGGTGGATTCTTGTTATTGATGACTAGCCTTATGAGTCTTTGCTCTTGTAACTGAAACTTAGCCTACTGTTATGGGGTGCCTAAGGGTTGCCACCTAAGAGCCTCCTTGTTGTTTGTTGCTCAAATGTGGCCTCTCTCTAAGCCAAACTCAGCATATGAATGCATTACCTTCCCCCCAGCATGGGACATGACTCCTAGGGATGAGCCTCCCTGGCAACGAGGGATTACTACCAAGTGCCAACTGGCAATACGACTGGAAAAAGACCTTGAATAAAAGGGGGAAAAGGTAAAGACAAATGAGTCCATATGGCTAAGAGACTTCAAAGAGAGTCGGGAGGTTATCTCAGAGGTAACGCTTACGCACACCTCAGTAGGATCTCACAGAACACCAAAGTGGATGTCACCCCACACAGAGGGGCTCCTGAGGGCTCTGGAGACACCTAGGTCCTATATAGGGGGGATAGCCCCAGATATTGATGCCTTATCAGTGGGCTATACTTTTTTTTTTTTTTTTTTTACCGGGAGGTCCCGGGAAACGAACCCCGGTTCCTCCATATGGGAGACGGACGCCCAACCAGTTGAGCCACATCCGACCCCCTGGGCTATACTTTGGAATCTGTGCTCCTGAGAGTGACAAAGTTGGACTCAAATAAGTCCTCCTTGCACATGGTCCATCAGTCCCTTCTATTCAAATCTATACTTGGTGCTGGAGTTTGTAGGTGTACTTCCAGAGACTGGAGCCTCTGGCCTGCCCATGTGCCAGCTGTGCCTGGAATCTTGGTGGAGCTGCAACTCCTACTCTACAGCTCAATGGACTCACCCTGGATACCTGGTGAGGAGTCGATGATGGACAATGGCCATCCCAGGGAATGGAGAGAGCCTGCAACTGCAGGCAGGATAATCCCATCCACCGTATCCATGGGATATAAGCCCACTCTCACTTGGAAGTGGAGTGGACATCACCATCCCAGACTCCTCAGGATAGGGGGAAGAGCTATGGACTAGAGTGGACTTAATGGTATTCTGTTGTAGACATATTGTGATTCAAGCAATGGAAGAAATTATAACAGTGAGGTGGAGCCAGTGGCCACTAGATGCTTTCGGGGCAGGGAAGAGAAAAGCAGTTGTAATACAGGGGCTTTTTCAGGACTTGGGAACTATCCTGAGTGACATTACAATGACAGATATAGGCCATTTTACATCAGCATATACCATACAGAACTGTGTGGGAGAGAGTGTGGTCTACAATGTGAACTATGGTCCATGCTTAGTGGCAAAGCCCCAGAGTGTGTATATCCATTGCAGGTGATGTGCCACACTAATGAAAGATGTTTATGTGGAATGTTATGGGAGGTGTGGGAGGTGGGGAACATGGGAATCCCTGTAATTTTTGTGTAACATTTATGTAATCTAAGCATCTTTTAAATATATATAAAAAAATAACATTTATGCAAGCAAATGCACATATATGCATATATATTTAGATATCATTTTACAAATATTGGTTTGTATTGTGAAAATTTTTATTTTTACCCACAATTTTAAAAATTAAAAATAAATAAATAAAAGCACAAGAGAAATTTAAAAAATAAATAAATAAAATAAAATAAAAAAGCTTGGCTGAAAAAGAAAGGATAAACTCTTATTTTTTTTTAGTTTTTTCAAACTGAGACAAGAATCTTTTTTGACTATTTGTGATGATTCTGTTGATTTGGACTTTATCGTCTATTTTTACTCGTTTCTTTTTCATTAAATAACTAAATTTACTTTATTACCCTCCACAGGAAATAAGAACTGACTGAAATGAAGTTATAAAAGTATCCCCTGCTCCAAACCAGGAAGCACAGTCTTCTTTCCCCAGATTAGCTCTACATAGTATCTCTCATTATCCACATTGTCTACCTTAACCCAAATAATGCTCTTAGTCCTAATTTCAGCTGAATAAGCAGCATTGAAAATTCTACACTAAATATCACTCACCCTAAGAAATTAGTTCCACAAGTGGTCAAATTAACTCTTCAGAGGGACAACAAGATTATCCCCAAAGACAATTCAGGGGAATTATTGGCATAATGCTGTTACCTTTTTCACAGAACAATTCATAACCTTCATAAAGAAAGCTGTGAACTGAAAGTCACAGGCTCCAACAGATATCGCGACTTGATACATCTTCAAAGATGCCCAGACCAGGAACAGAGATTAAAATAAGAAGGATGTTTGACCCAGAAAGGTTCCTCCAACCCTAGTTCTCTAATTCTGATTCCAGAGACAGGTGAGGTAATGTTTAGATAATCCCCAAAAGTTAATATATTGAGAACTTTGTTTGATTCTGTTCCTTCCCAATTCCAAAAGTAGGAGGAGTGAAGAATGGGGAGCCTTTAGCAGAGTGCCTCTCACAGGATTTCCCTCACCATTTTAGGAAGTCAAGGCAGCAGCCATTCTTCCCAGGCTCATCTCAGTGTTTCTTAAAGAGGCTATTTTGAGTGTTTAGAAGATGAAAAAATAATGCAATTATGCCAAACAGTATTGAGGAGAACATATTCTTTTTCTCTTTTTTGTTTTTTTAAACCATTAATAAATTCCCATTCTAGAAGATGTAGGTCCCAGCATCCCGCCTAGATCTTTTCTGCAATAGTTATTTAACAAATATTTTTTTGTTTTCTTCCTTTCCTTTCTGAATTAAAAAGAACAAAAGAAGAAGAAGAAGAAGAAGAAGAAGAAGAAGAGGAAGAAGAAGGAGAAGGAGGAGAAGGAGGCGGAGAAGAAGAAAGAAGAAAGTTAAAAACAAAACTATCTTGGAGGTGTGACAGTCAATTTCATGTGTCAACTTGGATAGGTTATGGTGTCCAGTTGTTTGGTCAATCAAACACCAGCCTGATTGTTACTCTGAGGGTACTTTATAGATGGCTTTGTATTATAGTCAGTTGATTGCAGCTAGGGCTGATTGCATCTACAGTCAACAAAGTAGATTACCCTCAACAACCTGGGAGATCTTAAAAGGCAGAACTGAAGACTTCTGCCTCTACTTCAGCCAACTAGCTTCCCCTGGGGAATTCAACTTCACTTTTATTCTGCTCTATGGAATTTGGAATTGCTAGCTCCCACAGCTGCATGAGCCAAATCCTACAATAATCTCTTAATAGATGATAGAGAGATGACAGATAGATCCTGTTTGTTCCGTTTCTGAAAAGTCTAAAATTAAATCATTAAAACTTTGTTTTTACTTGCTAACTCTAAGCCTAACTAAACAGATTCACTTCCTTCCAAAGAAGGGTTTTAAATGAACCTCTCAGGTCAGATTTTTACAACTTCCTTTCTTTATTACGTCTAGGGCTGGGATTATGTCTAATAGAATTGTTAGGACAGAGACAAAGGGTTAAACCTTCCCTACTGACATGAGACATGGCCCATTACCTCTTCTGATTAAAACACCAGAACCTAACTTATTCTAAACCTTTGAACAGTTTCCTCCTATTCTCAGATCATAATCCAAGCACCTTAACCTAATATACAAGGCCCTCTGTCATCCAGCTCATTACTATCTTTTTAACCTCGCCTTGGGCCACTCATGGATTTCACTTCATTTTAGGTTTCAGCGATAGTTGCTACTAGTTTCCTATAGATCTCTTGTCTCTATATTCTTGCACCTATGCCTAAGACACCTCCTAGTCCTTCCCCTTTTCTTAGTTACACCTTTTTTTTTTTTTTTTTTTTAAGATTTTATTTATTTATTCATTTATCCCCCCCCCCTTGCTGCTCATGCTCGCTGGGCCAGCCAACCACGCCGTGCGGGCGGGCCCGCCCCCACCAGGAGGCCCCGGGAACCGAACCCGGGGCCTCCCATATGGCAAACGGGAGCCCTACTGATTGAGCCACAGCCACTTCCCTTAGTTACACCTTTAAGCACTGGCATAATCTTCACCAGGAAGAACGAACTCTCACCTTCCCCCCCACCTTCCCCTACTGCTTCATACTGGATTATGTATCTTTCCTCTTGATCACCATAATATTTTATACACTCATCATGTATTCATCCTAATAATCTATTTATGGATATGATTCTCCCTTGAGAATTCCTTAGGGCTGGTAATGAGTCTCATCTTTGTATCCCCAGTACTTAGCTCAGTCTCTGGAAAGCTCAAATGTTTGTTGAATAATTACTTGTGCTTACCTTTATTTCTTCTATGTCTGCTTTCTGGAGCTTTTCTCTGAAATGTTCATCTGTTTCCAGCACATCAATCACTTGCTTGAGATATTCATCATAATAAAGTCCAGTATCCTTCAAATTAAGAAACAAATAATGCATTCTGAAAATTTTCCTTACCTGCATCTAGAGAACACAATCCTGAAAAAAAATTCCTAGCAAAACAGCATTGAGGCTTACCTACTTTGATAGCTTTAAGAGTCTAGTTAAAAAGTTCTGAGATTCAATGAACTCACAATTTAAAATTCAAAACTCTAATGAAGAGTTTTGTATCAGAACCAATAAACATTTTATTGTTACTTGAAGGTAGAATTCCTTTATGGCTTAGACAATGAAGATTTACTATAATAATGTTTTTCCCCATTGTTACCTGTCTCTCCTCATTATCATCTGTCTCTCCTTGAATATAACATAGGGTTTTCTTGTTAGTTCTACACTGGAAATGTATTATAATTAATTCTTCTATGCACTACGTAACATACTAACTACATAAAATAAACATTATTTAATATCAATCATATGCTTTTTCATACCTCTTTCCACTGCTATTTCAGAAATAGTCCCTAAATGTCCAATTTTCTAAACAATAAATATTAGCAGTAATTTAGCTACACTTTTTTCCCATAGGATTATCCTTATCATATCACTTACTGGTGGCTCTATCTTTGCACTTTCCACAGGTTGAGTATTTTTTACTTTTGTCTTGTCTACATCTATAGGCACAGCTTCAAAAGCAGTAAATAGACATGTAACCAAAATAAAACAATATTGTAAGAGGATGGTCCTCCACCACATCTGGAAAAAAAATAGGAATAATTACAGTAAAATTCTGAAAAGATGTTTTAAAACTATATATATATAGTTTTAATATATATATATACAATGCCACAATAACAGTATATTCAATCTCAAGAAGTTCAATACAGAAGACTTCTGGAAAAGGGGTAATAATAAGATTATTATTTATGAAAAATAATGCCTAAAATATAAAAAAGAAAAAACAAAACACACAAACAAAAAACAAGCAAACAAAAATAATGCCTAAAATAAAAGCAAAATAAAAAAAAGGAAATATGTTTTTCAGCCAAAGTTAAAGAGGAAAGGAAACAAACTTTTAAAGTTTAAATTGCTTACATAGTATAACCACTACCATGATAAGTGGTAAAATGTCAAATAAAGACAGTAATGAGTGACCCAAAATTGAAAAGAAAAAAAAAAAAAAATAGCTCAAGTTTAGGAAAGGAAGAAATAAGAAAAAATATATATATATTTTTTCTCTAAATACTATTGGGTCAAAATTATTCCAGAATATGATATTTGGGTTAGGTTCAGCCTAATTTTGGAAATAAATATGCTCTATGGACATCAGTTGATTAAAAGAGACAAATGACTATCTAAAAATATTCTTTTAACCTTATTAAATTATTTAATTTTATCAGAGCCAATAGTCATTTCAAGGTTTTTTGTTCAATAAGTTTTCAAATATGTTAGTAAAATATGAAATCATGTAGGATGTAATGAAGTTGAAACAAAAGAGCAACAGCTATTGCTGGCTCATTTTTCAAATTTTTCTTATTCAAATTGTTTCCATTCCATTAAGAAAGATCTTGGTAGTTCTGAAGGGGCTACATAAAACTCTGACATTTAATTTATTTATACATATAGATTAGATTCATGTTAGGATCCAAGTCAAGAATAATGATCTGCCCATCAATTTGGAATATGCATTGTTTAACTCAGAGTCTCCCAAACTTAACTGGAAATGGACTTTTTTATTCTTAAGTAACATATTTTATCCAGAGAACCCAATTTGGAAAAGAATATGCTACCTCATTCATCTTCACTACAACCCTGAGAAAGAACATTTTCATAATTGTACTATTAACCATAGTTCATAGTTCATGTTAGGGTTCTTGTTTGTGTTGTACAGTCCTGTGGGTTTGTTTCTTTTTAAATTTTTCATATAAAACTTAAAATTTTCCCCTTTTAGCCACATTCAAATATATAATTCAATGCTGTTAATTACGCTCACAGTGCTGTGCTACCACCACCACTCTCCATTACCACAGCTGTTCTATCACCCAAATAGAAACTCCGTACAATTTAAGCATTAAGTCCCCATTCCCTACCCCTACCCTGACCCCTGGTAAAACACATTCTAGTTTCTGACTCTGAATTGCTCAAGTCAATTTTGATGTCTTCTAAACATACTAGTGGAACATAATTATTCTGAGTCGCTACAGTTCCTACCATGATAAGTAGTTAGACAAAAAGATAATTGCTAAAATGATTTGCATAGTCTTTCTATAATGTGCACGCAAAAAGTGAGTCATTGATAAACCTTGGTAACTTCACTTTGCAGATCTCATTAGGAACTGTGACAATCAAAGCAGACTCCTTACAAATCCACCAGTTATAAAACACCCAGAAAGCAACTGTTAATGCTGCTCACGAGAGTGCGCCCTCTATTGGAGGGGTGGAGAAACCTCATAATCACAGGCCTGGAGCTGTGGCACTCCGTGAAATTAGAGATTATCATAAATCCACTGAACTTCTGATTCACAAACTTCCCTTCCAGTTTCTGGTGCAAGAAATTACAGGACTTCAAAACAGATCTGTGGATCCAGAGCGCAGCTATCAGTGCTATGGAGGAGGCAAGTGAGCCTATCTGGTTGGCCTTTTTGAAGACACCAATCTGTGTGCTCTCCATGCTGAACATGTGGCAATTATGACAAAAGACATCCAGCTAGTATGGAGAACATGTTTAAGAACCCACTCCGATGGTAAACATTTCATTCTCAAAAAAATTTTTTCCTCTGTTCCTGTTATTGTAATTCTAAATGCTAGATATATTTTTACATGGGGCCAAAAGGCACCCAAGTATATGATTGTGAATGGAAAAATAAGTGAAAATAGTCAGGTATTGGCAGCTTTTCCATTTCCGTTTACATGTTAACATCTTAATATAAATGTGGGGACATAAAGCATTAATGCAAGTCAAAATGTTTCAGTGACCAAGTTTCAACAGTCCAACTTTATAACAATTAAATAAACCTGTTCAATTTTTCTGGACAATGCCAGCATTTGAATTTTTTTCAAAGTAAATTTTTTATTGATGGCAACTAAATGATGTTTCTAGCATTTTTACCAAAACTAGATTCCATTCATTCACAATACTTTTCTAACTGAGTTGTCCTACAGGCAAGTACATGTTTTTTTGGTTTTTTGGTTTTTTTAAATGTTGTCTATCTTCTGTACTGTTCCTGTAAATTTCCTATTAAAATACACTAAACTATTTTTTAAAATGCATTATATGTATACAATGGAATATTATCCAGCATTAAAAAGGAATGAGTTCTGATACAAGCTACAACATGGGTGACCCTTGAAGACAACATTCTGAGTGAAATAATGACACAAAACAACAAATATTGTATGATCTTATTATGTGAAGTATCTAGAACAAGCAAATTCATAGAAACAGAAAATAGATTACAGGTTACCAGAGGCTGAGGGTAGTGGTGAAGGGGAAAAAGGGAATTATTACTTAATGGGTACAGTTTCTGCTTGAGGTGATGAAAAGGTTTTGGATAATGGATAATGGTTATAGCAGCCCAGTGTTGTAAATGTAATTAATACCACTGAAATTGTACATCTAGAAATGGTTAAAATGGGAAGCTGCCACAATAAAAAATTTTTAAAACACAAGCCCCTCCCCCCAAAAAAAAAACTATTTAAAAAAATGCAGAGCAGGTGTAGCCCACTGGTTGAGCACCTTCTGCACATGTGCAAGGTCCTGGTACCTCCTAAAAACAAACAAGCAAACAAACAAACAAACAAACAAAAACTATTAAAAAACAAAGCCTGATCTAGATCACACAACAGTAAGTGACAGAGCCAGGATTCTAACCTAGGAGTAAGCGACTCCAAATTCAATGTCTGCTCTTGATCAGTGGCCTCAAAATGTGGTCCCTAGGCCAGCAAAATCAGCATCTCCTGGGAATGTGATAGAAATGCAGATTCTCAAGGCCCTAAATCAGAGAGTCTGGGGATGCGGCCCCACAAACTGCTTTAACAAGCCCTATAGGTGACTGTGATACATTCTAAAGTTTGAAAAACAATGCACTAGAACCTGACTCCCTTTGCTTTATTATTCACAAACCTCCTCTACAATGAGAGACAAAGAGAATGCTTATTCCAAAAGGAAATTTGGGTCCTCAAGCAAAAGGAAAATGGGTTTTATACTTTAAAGTAAGGCAGAATTAAGGTCTAGATTCTAATTCCAGCTGTACTACTCACTTGCTGTGTGAATATACATCCATCAATTAACTTGGTCCACTTCAATTTTCTCATTTTTTAAAATAAGAAAATTTAACTAGATGTCAATGTTCTTTAAGTTCAAATTCTATTATCTGTTTATTCTTTTAAGTATAGCTCTGTTACCTTATCAGAAATACGAGTAAAATTGCTTGTACCCATACCAATTGTATGAAAAGATTATAAGATTTATAAATGAAAACTTTAATCTGCAGATTGCTTATTCAGCCCATTTAAAAGTACATTGGGGGAGCTGAGGTGGCACAAGAGATTAAGTGCCTCTCTCCCACTCGAAGGTCCCCGGTGCTGCCTAAAGAAAAGACAAGCAGACACAGAAGAACACACAGCAAATGGACACAGAGAGCAGACAACGGGAGGGGGGGAATAAATTAATAAATCTTTTTTAAAAAATTACATTGGTGAAGTCGTGAAACATATGACAACATGGATGAACCTGGAGGACATTATGTTGAGTGAAGCAAGCCAGACACAAAAGGAGAAATACTGTATGATTGTCCTATTATGAACTATATTATGTAAAATATGAACATGAGTAGAATTACATACATAAGACCGTTTTTCTTTGAAGTTGACCAAATGTTAGTTAATACTATAAAATGTTAATATCAGACAAAGAAAAACCACATTATACTAAGTGAAGGAGAGCAGACACCAAGTACTACCTATTGTATGATTCCATTTATATAAAATGTAAATATAAACCAATTTATAAAGATGAAATGAAATTAGTGGTTATGTAGATCTGAGGAAGGAATGCTCAGGGGAATAGAGTCTTTCTTTTCGGAATAATTAAATTGTTCTAAAATGTTTGAGATGATAAATGTGCAACACTGTAATTCTACTAAAAGCCATTGATTATACACTTTGGATAGAATAGCCAGAAATAGCAGCTATGTACAGTGGGGGAAGCATAGAAAGATTGAGAGGTGAGGAATTTTCTTGTTTTTTTTTTGCTTATTATTATTATTGAAATAATGAAAATGTTCTAATAATGACTAAAGTAATGAATGCAAAACGATGTGATTATACCAAATACCATTGATTGTACACTTTGGATAAATTGTATATTAATATGTATCAATAAAATTGATTTGTTTTTTAAAAATTACATTGGTAGAGCAAGTAGCAGGTATGGGGACTAGAATACAAAGATTAAAAATAACAACAACAAAAATTAATCCAAATAGTTCATATATAAATACAACAAAGAGAAGTAAAGCCAGGAAAACTTCACACTTCCTGGATATAGGGTGTGGAACATTAAGTCTTCTGATCACATTTAGACCTTGTGGACTGTGGAAAGATAGCATTGTAGGAAGCTTCACCAGAATAACTATTAAACAGATAAGAACTGTCTGAATCAATTATTCCAAAACTCCAGAGTCCAGCAGAACACTGTAAGGCATCCAGGGAAGAGTGAAAAGGTCTGTTTCCTAGGAAGTAGAAGGAGAATTCCTAAGGCCATTAGCAAGCAGAAGCCCAGGACAAGACAGGGGCCCAGAAAAGACAGGGAGGGCCCTGCACTTATTCTCCTGGGACTGAACTTCCTGTTGGAGGGCTAAACTCTAACGGACAGCACCAGCCAATGCAGAGCCAATTTGCAAAGGTGATAAAAGGTGTTTTTTGGTTAGGTTTGCTTGATTTTGGTAGCTGCTGACACTCAAGAAAATCTCTTTCATATCACCAACTGGTTACAAACCCAAGAAATAGACATCTCAGGTAATAAATCCAAGAATTAACATTTTAAAATACTAAAAAATGTTCAGTGTGCAATAAAAGAAATAGGAAATGATGGTCCATCCAAAGGAAGAGGATAAAAATCCAGAAACCATCAACAAAGAAGACGAGACTGTGGATATACTGAACGAAGACTTTTAAAAAATGATCCTCAGTATGCTCAAGAAGATGAAGGAAAATATGAGAAAGAACTAAAGGATATTAGGAAAACAATGAATGAACAATATGAGAATCTCAATAAAGAGATAGAAAATTTTAAAAAGAAACAACAGAACTTCTGGAGTTGAAGACCACAATAACTGAAATGAAAAATTCCAGTAGGGTTTCAACAGCAGACTAGAGCTGGCAGAAGAATGAATCAGTGAATTTGAAGACAAGACAATTGCAATGAGTCAGGTGAAGGAGTGGAAAGAAAAAAAGAATTTAAAAAAAGGGAAAATAGCCTAAGAAAACTCTGGGACACCATCAAGTATACCAATATACACATTATGGGAGTCCCAGAAGGAAAAGAAAGAGAGAAGGGGGCAGAAGGAATAAACAAAGAAATCATGACAGAAAACTTTCCAATCTTAGCAAAATTACATGAATATACTCATCCAAGAAGCCAAGAGAACACTAAGTAGGATAAACTTGAATGAAATACAACTTGTCATATTCTGAACAAACTGTCAAATTCAAAGGGCAAAGGAAAGAGTTCTGAAAGCTGTAAGAGAAAAGCAATGTGTATGTATGTATGTACAAAGGAGTCCCAATTATATTAAGTGCCAATTTCTCATCAGAAACCATGGAGGCAAGAAGGTAGTGGGTTGAAATACTTAAAGTTCTGAGAGAAAGCAATTGCCAACCAAGCATTTTATATCCAGTTACACTTTCTTTCAAAAATAAGGCAAAGATCAAGACATTCCCAGATAAACAAAAGCTAAGGGAGTTTATCACTCCTAGACCTGCCCTATAAGCAATACTAAGGGAGTTCTTCAGATTGAAAAGTAAAAATTGCATCTTCATTTGCAAAAGAATGAAGGTGGAACCCTATCTCACACCATCTAAAAAAAAAAAAACCGGGAAGCGGATGTGGCTCAACCAGACAGGCGCCCACCTACCACATGGGAGGTCCTGGGTTCGGGTCCCAGCACCTCCTAAAGAAGACGAGCAGACATCCACACCTGCCACAGCAAGCTGGACACCACATCCCACTGCAGCAAACTAGACACCACACCCCGCCGCAACGAGCTAGACGCCGCACCCCAGCACAGCGAGCTGGACACTGCACTGCTACAATGAGGTAATCACTGCATCCCACTGTAACAAGGTAGGCACTGCACCTGCCACAGCAAGCAGACACGTAGGCGAGCAGATGTCACAAGCCAGCATTCACTGCACCCTGCAGGGAGTGGATGTGGCTCAGGCCATTGGGCACTTGCTTCCCATGTGGGAGGTCCCAGGTTCGGTTCCCAGTGCCTTCTGGAGAAGGCAAGTAAACAATGAAAAGAAAGATGAGAAAACCATCTGGGGAAGGAAGAAATAAATAATAGATAAATAAATAAATCTTTTTTTAAACCAACTCAAAATGGATCAAAGACTTAAATATATAAGCCAGAACTATAAAATTCCTAGAAGAGGGAATGGATGTGGCTTAAGCAGTTGAGCACCCACCTCCCACATGGGAGGTCGCGGGTTCCATCCCAGTGTCTCTTTAAAAACAAAAGAAAAAAGAAAAAAATAACAACAACAACAACAACAAAAAGCAAACAACAAGTAAAACAAATGATAAAACCAACTCAGAGAAGTTAATGTGGCTCAGTGGTTGAGCACCA
Source organism: Tolypeutes matacus (assembly GCA_026826555.1). NCBI lineage: Eukaryota > Metazoa > Chordata > Mammalia > Cingulata > Chlamyphoridae > Tolypeutes > Tolypeutes matacus. The sequence goes on from JAKSZT010007815.1 coordinate 32,002,074, forward strand.
GCTTCCCACACACAAGGTCCCCGGGTTCAATCCCTGGCCCCTGGTACTTCAAAAAAAAAAAAAACACCTTGTCTTAGGCAATGGTTTCTTAGACTTTACATCCAAAGCACAAGCAACACAAGAAAGAAAAAAAAAATTCATAAGTAGGACCTCATCCAAATTAGAAACTTTTATGCATTAAAGGACTTTATCATTATAGTAAAATGACAACCTACACAATGGGAGAAAGTATTTGGAAACCACATAACCAATAAGAGTTTATTATCCGGAATATAGAAAGAAATTCTTCAATTCAACAACAAAAAGAAAAATGACCCAATTTAAAAATGGCCAAAAGACTTGACTAGACATCTCCCCAAAGATATACAAATGGTCAAAAAGCACATGAAAAGATGCCCAACATCATTTGCTATTAGGGAAATGCAAATCAAAACCACAATGAGGTATCATTTTATACCCACTAGTATGGCTGGTATTTAAAAAATGGAAAGTTACAAGTGTGGAGAGAATGTGGAGAAATAGAAACACTCATTCATTGTTGTTGGGAAAATAAAAAGGTGCAGCTGCTGTGGAAGTCAATTTGGCCGTTCCTCAGAAAGTATAGAATTATCATATGATCCGGCAATCTCACTTCTAGGTATATACCCAAAAGAAATGAAAGCAAGGAACTGAACAGATATTTGCACACAGATATTCATAGCAGCATTACTCACATTAGCCAAAAGGTAGAAGCAACCCAAGGGTCCATCAGCCAATGAACAAATAAACAAAGTGTGGTGTATACACACAATGGATTACTATTTAGCCATAAAAAGGAATGAAGTCCTGATACATACAACAACATGGATGAACCTTGAACACATCAGGTAGAGTAAAATAAGCCAGACACAAAAAGACAAATATTGTATGTTCTCACTGATATGTAATAATTAGAATAAGCAAACTCACAGAGTCAGCATCTAGAATATAGGTTAACAGGGGATGAGGTGGGAGTAGGGAATGGGGAGCTAAGGCTTAACATGTACAGTTTCTGGTTGGAGTGATGGAAAAGTTTTGGTAATGGATGGTGGTGCTGATAGCAAAACACCTTGAATGTAATTAACAGCACTGAATTATACATTTGAATGTGATTAAAAGGGGAAAGTTTAGGTTGTATATGTTACTAGAAAAAAAATTAAAAAGAAAAATCTATGAAACTGTACAACACAGAGAACCCATACACTATAGTAAATAATACAATTATAAAAATGTGCTTTCATCATTTATAACAAATGCACCATACCAATGCAAGGTGTTTAAAATAGGGTGTTATGGGAAGCGGCTGTGGCTCAATCAGTAGGGCTCCCGTTTACCATATGGGAGGCCCCGGGTTCGGTTCCCGGGGCCTCCTGGTGAAGGCAAGCCCGCCCGCACGGCGTGGTGAGCTGACCCAGCGAGCACAAGCAGCAAGAGGGGATAAATGAATAAATAAATAAAATCTTAAAAAAAAAAAAAAAAATAAATAAATAAATAAATAAAATAAAATAGGGTGTTATATGGAACCCTGTATTTGACGTGTTTTGCCGTTTTTATGTAAACACACTTCTCTGAAAATGTGAAAATTTAGACTTTGCTTCAGTGGATGTAGACACAAAGCTCTTCCTTGATTTTAGGTTTAGAGATGGTCAAGACTTTCATTCACACTGTATTTATTTTAACTCTTGCAGGAATGAAACAATGAATTGTGACTGACATTTCAAAAACCAAAAATTTTGCTTTTTGTTAATTTTAGAGGACAAAGACTTTTGATGAGACACCTGCTTGTTTTAAAATCAAATACAATGAAACTGATTAATAATAACAATTACATCTAGACATAAAAGGTCATATACTATATGATTCCATTTATATGAAATGTCTAGAATAGAGACAGAAAATAGATTAGTGGTTGCCTAAGGACGGGGGTGGGTGTGGGGTGGGGCTGGGGATGACTGATGTATATGGGATTTCTTTTTTTTTTTTTTTAATTTTTTATTTTACCGGGAGGTCCCGGGGATTGAACCCAGGTCCCTCCATATGGGAGACAGACGCCCAACCAGTTGAGCCATATCCGCCCCCTGGGATTTCTTTTTGAGCAGATGAAAACAATCTAAAATTAGAGAGTGGTGATGATTACACAACCTTGTGAATATACTAAAAAACAGCAAATTGTATATTTGAAAATGGTGAATTTTATGGCATATGAATTATATCTCAATTTATTAAAGGATGAAAATAGAAAAAAGGTTTTTAAATAAATTGTGAAGATAAAAAAAAATACAGGGAGTGGATGTGGCTCAAGCAGGTGGGCACCTGCTTCCCATATGGGAGGTCCCAGGTTTGGGTCCCAGGGCCTCCTGGGGACAAAAACAAACAAGAAGTGAAACAGGCAAGGAAGCCAATGGTTGGATGCTGGTTACCCACATAAGAGATCCCAGGTTCAATACCCGGTCTCGGTACTTCAAATAAATAAATAAATAAATAAATAAATAAATATTTATAAACCATCATTAACCTTCTACACTAGCCATGCTTTATAATTTTTGAAAATTTTCCAATTTTTTATGTTCTTAATGATTTTTGTGTGCTTGTTCTAATACAACTAAAAAAGGCATGTGAAAATTTCACACTATGATTTTTTGGGTTTATCTTCTTTTATAAGTCCATTTTTATTTAAATATTTTAAGGCAATGTTATTAGGTGTACACAAATGTAAGACTTTCTACCTTTGTGGTAGATTTAATCTTTTATCACATCTAAATAACCTTCTTTATCTCCAAGTGTACTCTTTGCCTTAAAGTCTATTTTATTTTATAGTAATCTTTTTCTATCCTATTTTCTATCTTTCTATCCTCTTAAATTAATCTTTCTGCATCCTTATGTTTTAAGATGTATCTCTCATAAACAGTTATAGCTACTGCTTTTTTTTTTTTTTTTTTTTTTTTATAGTAGAGTAACTCTCCTCAAAGCATATTTAATTCAACTACAGGCATTTTAATGACAGATTTATTTAAGAATAACTGACAAACAATAAACTGACAAAAAATAATTTAAAATACATGCAGGGGGCGGATGTGGCTCAAATGGTTGGGCGTCCGTCTGCCATATGGAGGGACCTGGATTCGATTCTCGGGACCTCCCGGTAAAATAAAAAATATATATATAGAAGGCGCATGGGCTGCCAGGCTCTGTGTACCGGTGAGCCAGGCCCCGGGAGCCATGCAGCAATATGATGACGTAACAGGGGAGAGACAAGATGAGATGCTCCGGAAGCTCTGAAAACCAGGAATGGAGGTGGTGCAGGTGGCAGAACACCTCTCTCCTACATCGGAGGTCTCCAGGATCGAATCCTGGTGAAGACTGGAGGAGGAGGATGAGAAGAGATGGCAGGAAACAGACACAGAGAATTGCCCAGTAAATGGACACAAAACAGCAAATGGGGAAGGGGGGGATTAAAATGGATAAAGTAAATAAATAAATCTTTAAAAAATAATAATAATAAAATAAAATAAAATACATGCAGCGGGAAGTGGATGTGGCTCAGGTGATTGGGCACCTGCCTACTACATGGGAGGTCCCGGGTTCGGTTGCCAGTGACTTCTGGAGAAGATGAGCAAGACAGCAAGCTGATGCAACAGGCTGGCACAGCAAGCTGACGCAACAAGACGATGCAACAAGAGACACAAGGAGGAAAACATAATGAGAGATACAACAAAGTAGGGAGTGGAGGTGGCTCAAGCAATTGGGCGCCTCTCTCCCACATGGGAGGTCCCAGGTTCTGTTCCTGGTGCCTCCTAAAAGGAAGACAAGCACAAAAAGAACAGACACAATGAGCACAACAATGAGGGCAGGGGGGAAAATAAATAAAATAAATCTTTAAAAAATGGAATAGAATAGAATAGAATAAAATACATGCAGCTTTTTTTGTTGTTTTGTTTTGTTTTTATCCAGCCTGACAATCTTTGTGCTCTAACTGGAGTATTTTCTCTGTTCACATTGAATCAAATTACTGCTACTGTACTTAATTCTAAAAGGCACAGTTCTTCACAGTTTAACATCTCAGAAATTTGAGCGTGTCTTTCAATTAACGTAATATTAATTATGGTCAGCCAAGTGGCAACAGCAACATAGACTTTGCTCCTTGACTGACATTCATGAGCTTTATTCTTACCGTCATCTCTTCAGATGTTTGTTTGCATTTTTGGTACTTTACAAGTGAGTATTGAAATTGAAATGTTTGGTTGTTTTTTTTTTTTCAAAATGTCTTCAAAAATATTAAACTACGATTTGGCATTGAAATGAAAAACTCTTTTATAAGCATGGTGAAGAAATTGATGTTAGTAAAGCAATAGTTGATGTTAGAGGATTAACAGCAACATTACATTTTCTTCTAAAGGAACAATTGAGTGCTTTAGATAGGACAATCTAAAGTAGACAATATTGTTATATTTTATTACTGAGATACATGCCAAAGGATTACTTATCAGCAGACAAACAATGCAAATGAAGGCACCAAAAATTGATAATGCCTCCAACAAATAAAGGAAAAAAATGAAACAGAGTTTAGCCAAATAGAAAATGCTGGCAAAATGCTGATGTTGTTTCACATGCCTTGAGATACATTAATGTTAAAGGTGCTAGAGATCAGTATCATGCAAATGGGTTAGAAAATAGCATATCACTGCAACTCTACACAAAAATGTCTATGGCCAAAAGCTGCTGCCATAATGAATTTTAAACTACAAAATAATTTACCAAAGATGTTATTGTATGCATTTTAAAAAAAGAGTAGATAATGGCTGAGGTAAAAGAAGGCTGGCTATATCTGGTATGACTATCCAAGCCCTAGCTAATCTGCCAGGTGTGTCAGCTTAGTTCTGAGGCTATATATTTGAATAGTTAAGAACAGCTTAGCTGAAAAGTAACACAATGTGGTGTTATTCCTGATGCCATGTCTAGACAAATGTAACCCCTAACCATTTCAAGTCAACAATCAATTTAAGGACAGTTTAAAGAAACAATATGATTCTGGAAATTTTCTGTTGTCCTCTTCTGCTAAGATCAAGAAAGCACCAGCATCGAAGTTTGCAAAAATGAGTGTCAGAGGCTAGGAAGAAAATCCCATGCTATAAGAGAACAATGCTATATGGAAAAACACAGACATTAACAACTCTAATTAAAAAAAAGGGTTTCAAAGGACTGAGACTGTGTACTTGAGGAAGACTTAGGACTATCTTAATTAGTTTATTTCATTTAAAATTTCTCACGTATGCATACAAGTGATGTGAGAAAAATCTATGGTATGTCTAATAAGTGTAAAAAACCTCTTTCAATAAGCATAAAATAGAATTACGATTGATAAAATACAGTGTCAGTTAATTGGCAACATTTTTTCTACAATGTATACAATGATATACAGTCTTAAGAAGGGATGAAATATCGTATCTTGAATTTCAAATCTACCACCTTCTATTGGGCTATTTGTTCTGCATGTTTACTGTTTCTTTTCTCTCCTTTGTCTCTTTTTGTTTTTGATTGATGGAGAAATTTTTAAGTACACTTTTTCTCCCCTACTAGTTTCTATTGTTTCAGTGTTTATTCTAGAAATAACTTAGATAATTTAGTGAAAGTTAATTAAAACAGTTATTCTACTCCTTTACAAGCCATCAATAAATGTTAACTGTTATCATAACAGAAGAAATGGAATGTGTTCTAGCACATTAGGTAGAAAAGTAATGACATAAACAGGTATAATATGGGGGCATTTTCAGGACTTGAGAATTGTCCTGAATGACATTGCAACGACAGATACAGGCAATTATATATCTTGCCATAATCTACAGAATTGTGTGGGAGAGAGTATAAACTACAATGTAAACTATAATCCATGCGTATATGCAATGCTCCAAAATGTGTTCATCAACGGCAATGAATGTAACACAGTAATGAAGGATGTTGTTAATGTGGGAAAATATGGGAGGTGGGGGGAGCAGGGCATATGGGAATCCCCTATATTTTTTATGTAACATTTATGTAATCTAAATATTTTTAAAAAATAAAAAGTTAAAAAAAATAAGTACATAGTGGTGAATAAAGCATGTATTATACTTGGTTTTCAAATGTAATCAAGATAGTGTTTTCAAACTGCTTACGTGAGTTCTGTGTTTTAACGTTTATTGAAAGTCAATGAAAATACATAGCAGTCAACAAAGCATGCATTTTACATAGTTTTCAAAATTAGTCAAGATAGTGTTTTCACAGTTCACTAAGAGTTCAGCTTTTCACATTTGTTGCAAGTCATTATACATATATAGCACTGAAAAAAGCATATATTACACGTAGTTTTCAAAACTAATCGAGATCGTGTTTTCACAGTAAGCTAAGTGACTTCTGTGTTTTAACAATGATGATAAGTTAATATAACTCTATAGCAGTGAATAAAGCATGTATTTTAATTAGTTTTCAAAACTAATCAAATTACTGTTTTCACAGTTCCCTAAGTGAGTTCTGTGTTTTACCTTGATAATAAATCAATATAACTATATAGCAGTGAATAAAGCATGTATTTTCCTTAGTTTTCAAAACTAATCAGGAAACTGTTTTCACAGTTCACTGAGTTCTGTGTTTTAACATCAATTGTAAGTCAATAAAGTACATACCACTGGAAAAAAAAATAATGACACAAAAGTCTCTTTAAATACCAATTTATGTCAAGTGTGTCAGAGATATATAGTAGAGATTTCCATGAAAGGGAAAATATACAAATATCCATACAAAAGATGGCAAGATGAAGAAGGAGGAGCAATAGGAAGAAGGGGAGACTAACCTACTTTTCTTCCATTATCAGGACAGTAAGAATGGCCTTCTTTCCTTTATCCCCCTCTTCTTTCATGACAAGGATAGAGACCTAAAGAGGAGACACTGAGCTGAACTAGACTGAAAAGTACACTGACCCAAACCAGGATAGGCTGATAATTTACTTTTCCAAAGTAGGAAGATGTGAAATCCTAAATCAGGCAATCATCCCAAAACAGCATGAAAAGCAATGACTCCAAATGTATCTGAGACTCAGGCAAAATTACAAAGTAAACAGAGACTTTGAGCTTCTACTATTCAGTAGATACAAAATAATTTCCCTAATTCCCCAAATTCCCAAGTCCTAAAGGGAATTTTGTCTTCCTTCCCCTATCTCTGCTAAACCAAAATTCCTGCTCATACTGAGGCAGACTTCTTAGCTATTTGATACATAACAACAGTTATCCAGACTAGTTTACCTGCTGCACACACACACACACACACACTTGAGATAGTTTCCTGTTCTGATTTTGGGGCGAGATCCTGCAAGTGGTTAGAAGAACAGTCCTAGGGGGTGGGGGTAGGGGGTAAAAGGAATGCAGTAACCTAAAACTAATCTCTCTCTTTCCTTGTAATCATCTTTGTTCCTCCTTCAATTTTTTCTCCCTCCCTCTTATTTCTCTCCCTTTTAAATTCAAGATTGATTTGAATTATGTTGTCTTTAGTCTGCTGTGTGTCTTTATTAATTCAACCTTTATTAAGTACCCACTATATACCAAGTATTATGCTAGAATACAAAACTGAGGTAGACCTGGTCCTTACCCTCATAGTGTTTTCAATCTAATGTGGAAAATAGCCAATTAAATAAGCAATTGCAACATTAAAAAGATGCTTACAAAATAATGAGTAATATGATCCTATTTCTGGTAATTTTCTAAAATACACATTAAAATAGTATTCTGCCAATAGATATTTTGTCAGGTGACATATTTTTAAATTTCTCTTAAAAACAAAACTAAGCTGTTTTTATACTGATAAGACTCCCAATTATTTGGTTTATTTTGGATCAATGGATCTAGATTGAAAAAAAAAAAGGAAATTGAAGCACTAGTAGCAAAAGAATTGTGCCTAAGTGGTACAAGGAAAAATGCAAAAGTTTGCAAACACTTTGCTGAAATAAATTCTTAATTTGCTCCTTATCATCATTCTTAAATCCCTACAGAGGCTGATTTATTCTTAGATTCTTACCCCATTCAAATTTTCATTCCCTGAATTTCAGTTTCCTTTTCTCTAAACTATTTATTTCAATTAACTTTCTTTACAGAAATAGTGGCAACAACCATTTCACAAGACAAATATAGGTATATTTTCATAATATTTACAAAGAAAAGTCTGGAAGGAAATAAAATATACATATGTGTAAGTAAGTTAAGCAAGGGCTAATAGTAAGAGGAAATTTCAAGGCAGGTAATAGTTAAGTGGTTTTAAAAAAAAAACAAAAAACCTTTAACTAGCAAGGAAGACAAAAATGAGTTTTACATGACCATACTGAACTTAAATATATCTTAAGATGGAAATAGTTTTCAACATAAACTTATTAATGATTATGAAATTATGCCTTTGGGGTAACTTATCTCTGTCTTTTTAGGACCTTGCATATAACAAGTGCCTTAATAAATGTTATCTTTTTAAAACATCCACAAATTACTTTATAAGTATTTATGTGTGATTTGTAAAAATAACCAGAATAATCCAATCAAAACAGAAAATGAACTATGGGATAAAGGTAAAAACAGAAACATAATTTATTAGATGATGGCTATTTCCTTCTTTAGACAATGGTCAGACAAAAAGCTCTAGCCATGGCAAATTACTGAAGCTTCTACAAGTGATTATCACAATTTACAAATCTCAGAGACAAAAGAGAAAAAGACCAGTGCTGTGGTGGACACTTCTATTTGCCTGCCAGTATCCAATTTTTCCCTTCCTCCAAAAGCCCAATTTTATTGAGAAGCCATGTATCCAGCTACATTTCCCAGCTAGCCTCGTAGCACAGGTATACCATTTGACTGAGCTGTGTACCAAGAAGACTCCTTAAAGGGAGAGGGTACATCCTTCTTTGATTTTTCCTTCTGCCTGGAACTTGGCTGTGATGGTTAGAGCTCTAACAGCTATCTTGGACTATGAGGATGAGGGCCACACCTTAGGGATGGCATTTCAATGAACTGGAAGAAGCTTAGGTCCCTGATGACTTTATGAAGCCACAATACCTATCCTGGAGTACCTACTCCCAGAGTTATTTTATAGGCAAAAATAAAGTCTCTGTTTTTGTTTCTGCTTTTCTATTTTTTGCAACCAAATGTAATTCTTAACTGATCACTTACCTTCAGACAGGTAAAGAATTTTTATCTCCTCTTTATAGATGAGGCTATTGATCCAGTGAGGTTAGATGACTTGCACAAAGTCAAATTATTGCAGAGGTGGTCTTGGCTCCTAGCCCAATGCTTTTTTTTTTTTTACCAAAAACTGCCTCTTAAGAGGTTCTAAAAGTATAAAAGTGAAATTAAAAGGCATATTAAATATAGATATAGATTTGGCCTTATTACAGTGGTAATGGCACATCACATAACTATGCAAACAAAAGTGCCAAATGTTTATGATGTGGAAGGAGACTAAATAATATCATATTCCAATGGGGGAGGGCGGGATATATTTATTAAATAAACACAATTAAAGACTAGAGTAAATAGAGATTGATTTATTGTACCCAAGTTATTCCAGAGCTCTCCCCCTTTAAATAACTAAGAAGGGTTCAGTTTAAAAGCTTATTTTCCTCAGCAATGAGACTGCAAGAAATAGGATGTTTTCCTGTTAAATCCTTAACTGGAATTTTCTTAAAATCCTTAACTGGAATCTTGCTTTACTCTTACTTTTAAAAAATAAACCCTCACCCCAGTCTCAAAGATCAGTAACAAGAAACATCCCAAATTATTTTTTGACATCCTATTGACAAAATACAAGGCATTTAACTCACATGCAAACTCATTAATGAACATTGATGAACAGACTAAGTAGTCTGGAAAGAAAATAAGCAAATAAAATATATTTAAAATTTAAGAACACATAATTCCTTCTTTGCATTTCCGTGTAACATAAAATCATCTATGCAGAAGTGTGATCATATGCTTGCATGTTGGAAAGATATAGGACTATTACTAACACATCATCATAAAAAAAAAACAGCAGATTGCACACTAACCACTTATAAAATTGAGCTAAAACTACTTCATAGGCTTATTGACGAGATGAAAATAAGAATGAATGAAGGCAAAGTGGCTAGTGCATGACAAGAGTAGATCCTCAATAAATATTAATGACCTTTCCCTCTTGCACCTATAATGAAAATCTACTCTGCAAACACCCAAAAGCAAGAAACTAGTTTGAAAGACAACCTTTAAATATCTGTTTTTGAAAAGCTGCCATTAGAGCCCTCCTCTGAGTATTATCATAGTCAAAGTTCTGACACAGCTGAAGGCCAAAGGAAGAAATACATCCAATAAAAGAGGAAGACACTCTCTTCCTGCCAGCGGTTAAAACAGATCTGTCATGAGACACCCAGGTTTCTTCCTCCCAGGCACTGCCCTGAGCCAGGAGACCTGGATTGGCTTCTTACTGTCAATATCATAATCTTGACAGCAAAAAGAGGTGGAGTGGAGAAAAATAAATGGCTTCCGGCTTCTCCGTGATGGTAGTGACAAAAGCAACAGGTAACCTAATGCTCAACTCCTATTTACCCTTTGAAAATGAGTCAATGATTCAGTGAGGGTCAAAATAATCAGATGTATTTCCAAGTGAGCTGGACTGCAATCCTTTCCTGTATCAAAACTATCAGTATAGACTTTAGTCTCTGATGCCCTTATCTGTAGAAAAGGACACCAGTAAAGGAAACCATATTTCATTTTCTTCAGATCATAATAAAAGGTGATAGTATCTTTGCTAATAGCTACTGTTGCTTATCACTCAATAAACATATCTATTAAAATTAGTCTTCATTATTTACACATACTGTACTTCAGATAAGTAAAACATGTGAAAAATAAAATATGTGGAAAAGCTCTGCCAAAAATAAAAAGCATCAACTGCTTTCTCAATTTCCATTAGATTGCTTTAGAATTTTAGGCTCAGAGAATTCTGGGACCAGAAATGATCTTGGAGGTGATCTGGTTCAACCTCCTGCTTTTATTAAAGGTTACAAAATAGCACAAGGAAGTTAACCAACTTGGACAGGATAATCCAGCAGAGCCAAGATTGGAATCTGGCCATCAAACTCTAAGAAGTATGCTTTTCATCATATCATAGCTTTAAAAATTTTCTTTTAGATTGAAAATCGTTAAAGTGTGCAAAGGTTAATTTTATATGTCAACTTCCCTAGGTTATAGTGTCCAGCTGTTTGGTTAAACACCTGGCCTAGATGTGGCAGTGGAAATATTTTGTAGATGGGATTAGCATCTACAATCAGTAGACTTTAAGGAAAGATTACCCTCCATAATATGGGTGGGTCTCATCCAGTCAGTTGGAGGCCTTAATATCCTAACCACTGTACCCCTGTTTCAGGCCACAATTAGCAAATTTTCCTTTAGCAGACCTTCAAGTATTTAGAAAAAAGTTCCTCATCCAAATATAATCAATTCAACCATTAAATAAATAAAAGAGGATTTTAAGGATTATTTTCAATACATTTAAAAATCCTAGCTTTGATTCCTCCAGTTACCCAATACTTAAACTGTGCACCCTCCAGCATTGAAAGGATCCTTAGAAAGCAAAAAAACAATTTAAATATTAGCTCAAGTAAATTAGTTTGGTATGACTATAGAGATATACAACATATCACAAAACAAAAAGACACTGATATTGATCTTGTTACTGATGCTCTATGTAAGTGCCCATAATCAATAATTAGTCTTCTGAAAGGTACCCTAACTGCTTTAATTGTGCTTTCCATTTCCATGAATTAACCAAATGAAAGGCATCTTGAAAGGGTATATACAATGTGTGATATGAACAGTAAGTACCTTGAGAGATCAGGGAAAGGTAAGCACAACATGGGCTCAAGTCTTGGAAAATGGGTAAAATTAGGATAGATAGAGAACAGCATGAGTAACCACGAGGTGACAAAAATGAATTTTTGACTCATACTAAAAGGTTGTTCCAGATCACGGCGGGTTGCAGACCAAGACGAAAAATAGAAGTTTCCGTGACCACCCTAATACCAAGAGTGAGAATTGCAAATATTATTTGAGATTTCATTTCTCATTCTAAATTTCCATGGTTTTACTTTAATTTTTGACCCTATTAACTGATGATCATTAGTTGAATACTTTTTTTCATAAAGCAAGAACCCACACTCAGATTTAATAAAGATGAATCTTGACAGTTTCTATGAAGGAAAAGATGCAAGATTTTAGATATTACCTGTATCCAGTTATTTAACAGAATCCACCAGGGAAGGCCTTAAGAAACAAATTAAGTAAATTGTAAAGTATAGATTATCTGATCCAAACTTACCACTAGTCATACTGCTTTTAACCAGTTCCAAAGAGCAATTATTTCATCAATACTTTAAACTTTCCTATAGGGAAAATCAACAATCTCCTTCAAACAAAATTAGCCATCAGATATATTACCATTTTACCACCACCACCACCACCCCTTTTTTTTTAAACAGAAGTAATATATCATTTTACTTTCATATTCTTCAGTGGACCTAAAAGACTTAATAAAAGGCTTAGATGGTAGCCCTTACTTAATTGTGTAAAACGCACATTATCCAATTTAGGAGTTTAGTGGACATTTTCAGAATTTCAAGAGGGTCTGTGTCCCAGAAATCAGAATGATGATTCGTGTTCTGTTTCTCCTCCTCTCTCTTTCTCGATATTGTAAAATAGTTGCCATCCTAAAACAGGTGCCAGCACCAACCACAATAACCACATTTGCTCACTGAGTAACCACTTAACAGGTGCAACAAGGAAGTACTTCTTTCTCATCTCCCCTCAAAGCTAAAGGGCTCGCCTCGCACCTAATGATTTGTCATCTAAGAGAAAACAGTACCAAGACGGGTAGGAACTTTCTCCTTTCCTAGGTGTCAAGTGTTTCTGGCTTAACAGAACCAGCCTAGGAGCAGGATTCACCGGCCTGGCTTTGCTCAGCAGCATGAAGGTGGTGCGCATCAGCCCGGAACTGGTGGGTACACCCTCCTCATTAGTGGGCACCCACCTCGCCCAACGTCCTGCCCCGGGGGCCAAGGCCGGGACTCCTGCCCGGGCCCCCGTCCTGCCCTCATCCCCGCTTGCTCCCCACCAAGAGCCCAGCTCCCTCATCTACTTCGGAGAAAGCTTGGGTGCCCTGTAACGAGAGCAGCGGAGGAGGGGTCCCCGCGCCTTAAGCTCCAGCTGGGAGCCCTCTCCCCACCCGTGCCCGCCCACTCTGCAGCCCCCGCCATCCTCACACTGCCGGGGCAAAGCAGGAGAAACATGAGCCTTTCCTCACAACCCGCCCCAGGCCTCCACCGTGCTGACCCGCACCCACCTGGAGACCACCGGCCTTACCTTGCTCCGAGTCGGCCCGCAAGGCTCCGCCTGCTGAACACCCACAGCGCACTGTCCTGTCTCTCCAACCTCGGCCCGCCGCTTCCCTCTGTCTCTCAGCCAACCACTTGCGCCCGCCTCTTCGTTGCCATGGCGACAGCCTCCGCCTCCAGGCCGCTGCTGATTGGTCCGGCTCGGGATCGCGGAGAACGCCAATTGGCCGAGGCGGGGATCAGGCCGCGCCGACCAGCTAGGAGGCGGGCGGCATGGAAAGCCAGTACGGGGGAGGCAGCTCCAAGAGGGACGTGGCGTTCTGCGACATGGGCGGGGAAGCCGCACCTCTTCCTTCCCTCGTTTTCCCTGAGAAGCGTGTGAAGAAGGACTTGGGCGAGTGAGGTGTTATGCCCAGACTGGGACAAAACCCCAGGATCGCTTCCCTCTTAGCCGCAGCCCGGCCTCCGTCTCACCAGGCCGGTCGGAGACCCGAGACCGGTGGTCAGGCGCATTCTCGCCCGCAGGCCTAGCTCCAGTCTCCTCCATGGGCGGGAATCTTACTTGTATTTGTAACCTCACCCCATCTCCGTTATGCTGGACCATCCCTCACTGTAGCTTGCTTGCATGTATTCCACCTTTGCTCACACCCATCTGCAGACATATTTCTTTCCTCTTCACCTACCCTTCATAGAACTCAGACATCTATTCCAAACCCCTCATTTGAAAAATGGGGAAACCAAGGCTCAAAGATACACGTGACTCGAGGATTAGAGACGCTTTTGGAGCCTCAAAGCTGGTTTAAGGGCTTGCATATGCCAGTTGGTAGCACCTCTCAACCTTTTTTCTCATCTATAAAAATAGGTATTACATATACCTCAGGGTTGTCAGTAAAAATTAAATGAGATAACATTCCAAAAAAACAATATAAACATGCAACATCAGTAATGGTATTTACGATTATCAGGTACTAATAGAGGGTAGTAACCAAGTGCATCTGATACCACCAAGCGGGTCTGCTTGCCTGATGCACACAGAAACCAATACAGAATCATCGGCATTTCAAGAAAAGAGAGTTTAGTATGTGGTAGGTAGTATGTGGTAGGCAAGCCTCATGGATACTGGAGTTTTAGACCTTCTAGGGAAGGTGGGCTTAAAGGAGTGACTAAACATGGGAGGTGCTGCAGGCCAATCTGTTTTGGGAAAGGCGGCATTAAAGGAAGCATACTTTGTTGCAATTAGGCTTGGTTCTAAAATGGAGGCTTAGCGTGCTCTGTGACTTGAACCAGTTTGAGCAGGCTTCAGATACATTTTCTCTTGAGGGGGCAAGCCTCCTATGAAAAAAACATTAGGAGGTGGGACATTTAAACAGCAATTTCTGGAAAATTCTACAAACCAGTAAGGGAGGAGCTACTCCAAAAAATGAGTTTGTGAGTGGTGGTTTCATGTTCCTGTAGAGCCAGACTGCCTCTCTAGATGTTGCAGAACCCGGTTCTACTGCTAATCAACTTCATGACCAAAGACAAGTTACGCAAACTTTCTGTGCTTCAGTTTCCTTGCTTATAAAATACAGGTAATAACACTGCTCTCCTCCTTTCAGCATAACAAATTAATAGAAAAGTAACTGGCACATAGTAAGTGCTCAATAAATGTTAGCCATTTTTAGGTAAGGGGCTGAGCTAGGACTGTAACTCAGATCTCTTGATTCCAAAGTCAGCAGTCTTTACTCTTAAACACCTCTCATTCACATACTTAGACCAGTACCTCACAGTTAAGCTCCTTGTTGAGGTTCAGAAGATTTGTCCATGCTAGTTAAATCAAGATCCAAACGTCTACCTTATCATCTTGAAAGTCCAAGAATATAGTGGCTCTTCCTCCACTGAGGGGTTAATAGCAGAGGCAAATGTAAGCTAGATGGTAAACACATTGAAGGCAGGAACTATCTTGCACATTTTTATTTTCCAGTAACTTGCACAGTGTCTAATACACAGTGCCTGGTTCAGGCACTGAAATTTGGGATAGATCCTTTAAGGGTAGAAGACCCTGACAGATCTGGTAATAATTGATCTGGATTACCAACAGTAATCCAATGGAGATGAAGAAGACCTGGCCAGTGAGAAGATTGGGTGAGTCCAGCAATATAATGAAAGAAAAGGGATATTGAGCACTAGATTGATGACTGATGGCATTATTTGCAGCAATATTCTGGGACAAAAGCAAAAGAGAAGACACTGATGGGGAGGACTGGAGAACATGGCCACTGTGTTTGTACAAGGGAAGGGACATAGGCTTTGGAGTCAGAATTGGGCCCCAGCCCTGGCTCTACTGCTTATTATATGTGTCTGGACTTGAGTAAGTTATCTAACTCTGAGCCTCATGCAGTTTCTGATGCTGAGTAAGTGTCAACTAATATCGAATGAGTGAACATCTCTGAAAGGTAGTGATTAAGAGCATGGAAAAATGAAGCCAGTCTGCCTAGATTAAAAGCCCGTATTAGCTGAATGTCTTCTGACAAGTTACTTAACCTCTTCATAACAGTTTCCCCACCTATGAAAATGTAGGCAATAATATTTCCCACTTCATAGGGTTGTTGTGAAGATTAAATGAGTCTACATTTGTCAAGCATTTCAGAGTAGTGCCTTCCATATAGTAAGTGCTATATTAATGTTTCAATAGTGTTGCTATTGAGAAACCTTGATTTAAAAACAGGGAGAGTCTCAATAAAACTGATTCAGAGTCATCTGATGCAAAATGAGTGAGTAGGATGGATGGGAGGTTTGAGGAGCAAGGAGAAGGTGTGGAATTTCAGTAGAGGGTGTGGGGAGATGGAGCTTGCTAGAGAAATGTTAGAGGATTGTTGGGCAGTGGTAAGGCCTGTGTCACATGGCAGGATAAAAAATGACAGAACTCTCTGTGCCTGTGTGTCTGTCTGTCCATGTGAGTCTATTTATATCCGACCCTAGCAAGGGAGCAGGGACTTAACCTGAATGACATAGTTGAAACAAAAGCCCTAGGTAATCTAAACAAAGGCCCTACAACTAAATTTGATGCAATCAAAGGGTATCACACACAGATAAATAGATTGGTTTACAAACATAATCTTTCTCTTTTGGGGATTCATAAAATAATCTCAAACTGCCACACAATATATATGCTAATTCTCAAATATCTCTGACTTAATCATCTCTTTTTTTTTGGTTTTTTTTTTTTTTTTTTTTTTTAAGATTTTTATTTATTTATTCATCCATCCCCCCCACTGCTGCCCGCGCCTGCCGGGTCAGCCAACCACGCCGCGCGGGCGGGCCCGCCCCCACCAGGAGGCCCCGGGAACCGAACCCGGGGCCCCCCACACGGCAAACGGGAGCCCCACCGATTGAGCCACAGCTGCTTCCCTAATCATCTCTTTTGAACTCTAGCCTGCCTCCAACTGTCTGCACAGCATTTCCATTTAGAGGCCTATTATAGAAGCTAGATAAATATTTGATAAGTGAATGGTCTAATTACCTATCTTAGCCCCACTCTTGTCCAACACTAACTTCTTAATCTTTTCCTACCTGTTGTTCCCTGTGGGAGACATAAATGTATGCTGCTCAGCTTCCTCTTAAGAAAGGACTTGCTGCCCAGTTCTGAGGATTGTGATTAGCTGCCAACCTCCAGCTTTTAGCTGCTGCAGGTTTCACCTCCATTTTAGAGTCAAGATTGCTCTCTTCTTGGGGTGTAACAAAGCATACTCTTCTCAGGGAGGCCCCCAACCAATGAATGAGCAAGGTACAAGGGACTGTTCCAACATGGAACTCCTCTAATGTCAATCTTTGCTCCAGAGCTCCCTGTTGTACCAGTAGAGACTTTACCAGGTTTACGTCACTGTAAATTTAAACTGAACTCCCCTGCCTAATCCTGCTTCTGCTCCTTTTCCTGTTACAGGTGTTATTCCCTGATAAACCTTTCACATGGCTAACTCTAACACAGCATCTCTTTCCCAGGGAATCTACCCAATACTCTCTCTATCCTTCTCATTTCAGTAAGTGACATCCACCCAGTTGCTCAAACCAAACCCTAGGAGTCACCTCCAATTCCTAATTTCCCTTCATAGCACATACCTAATCAATCTGCAAGCTCTGATGATTCTCCCACCAAAATACATATCAAATCCATCTACTTCTCTTTTCTGTTACCAACCCAGTCCAAATCATCATCGTTTCTCACTGAATACTGCAAATAGCTTCTAAATTAGTGTTCTAATCCCACGTTGGCCTCCTACAATCTGTTCTCTTAAAGCAGTCAGGTGATCTTTTAAAACATAGCACTGTTCTACTCGAAAACAATAATTTCCAATCCAAACTCCTGTGTCAGTCAAGGCTTTGCGTTATGTCTCCTGTCTTTCTGTCCAATCTCATCTCTCACTACCCTCCTTCTCAATCACGCTATTCTAAACCACGTTGGTTTTTTGTTCTTTGAAACCATTCCTAAGTAGAGCCTTTGCCCAAGCTGTAGACCACTATTCCCTCTACACTTTGCATAGTTAGATCCTCCTCATTCATTAAGACTTAACTCAAATACCATGCCCTAAGAAAACCCACTTTGACCATTCAATCTAATTTCCCTCTCCTCCTTCCCATTACGCTCTTCAATAGAATGTGTGTATGTATAATGTGTGTATGTATAACTGTTTCCTTACTTGTTTATTTTCTGTGTCTCTCACTAGGCCCTAAGATCCATGAGGAGAGGGACTATGTCTGGTTTGTTACTATTTACACAGAGCCTAGAACAATATCTGACACATATAGTAGGGAATCAATAGGAATTTGTTGAATGAAAAAAGAAAGAAAGAAAAACATCTAATTATCGTAGCTCCTCATATTGTTATTTTTTCCTCATATTGTTTTGGCAAAGGGGTCAATTTTTGCTTTTATCTCTTTTTCTTTTAGGAAAAGAATGGAAATTGTCTTCTCTGCTGGTTGATATTATAACTAACACATAGGAGATAAATATTAATAACAATAAATCATAATCATCTAGATCCATGTTACAATGGCCATAATTTCAAGATCCCCTTATTGTGAAATTCAGACCATCCCTATCCAAACAGTTTATAATGTCCCATGGATAATAGTCTTACTCCCACTTAGCAACCTTTAAAAAAAAAAAAAAAACAAAGAGAAAAGAATAAATTATAAATATAGTAGGAAGAATCGTGAAGTAAATACAGCAGTTCATGGATTACAAGAATTTAATAAGAATAAAGCCCAATCATGCTGCAATAAGGAATATGGTTTTAAAATCTTGTATACTGTGTTCATAACTTTTGTTTCCTTCCAGCAAAAGACCTTAGAGAGATTGTGCAAAGACTTTAACTATATAAATCTTGTTTCCCTGTCTCTGGATTTTCATTCTATAATGTTAAAAAAAAAAAAAAAGGATAATCTCTACTCACCCCCAAGGAATAAACAAAATATCCAATGAGCAGAGTCTCTTTAGATAGTGTGCAGTTTAAAAGTATTTTATGAATCCCAAAAAGAGAAATATTATGTTTGCAAACTAATCTATTCCTTTGGGTGTGATACCCTTTGATTACATTCAGTTTGGTTGGGGCTTTTGATGAGACTACTTGATAAAATCAATTTAGGGCCTTTGATTTTACTATGTCAGTGGGGCATAACTCAGGTTGAGTAACACCCTTCCCCCCTTTACTGGCTCTAATATAAATGAAAACACAGAGAGAAACTGACTGAGACAGACACAGGAAAAGGAAGGCACTGTGTTTGATCCTGTCATGTTATATAGAAGACTTCAGGATAGCTTCAGCAGGAAGCCCCAAGAGGCTGGCCCATGGAGCAGCTCAAGAGGAGACAGTGAACCCAGAGGGGAGGGCAGAGATCAGCAGCCATCTTGCTTTACCACGTGGCAACACGCCAGGATCAACAGTAGCTGACTTTGGTGAGAAAGCATCACTGATGGTGCCTCAGTTTGGACTTTTCACAGCCTTCGAACTGTTAGCTTTTACTCCAAATACAATTTATAAAAGCCATCCCATTTCTGGTACTTTGCATCGGCAGCCCTTTGGCAAACTAAAATAAACAGCTCCTATAATATGATAAAAGTGAAGATATTCAAGGAGATATTCAAAAGGTTGCGAAGATGTAGAGGAACGAGTCGTTGTTCCAAGGTGGTGGGGAAATTCATGATGTGTGGCCAAGTGTTTTAGTTTGCTAAAAGCTGCTGGGAGCAATATACCAGAAATGAGTTGGCTTTTCTAATGGGAATTTATTAGGTTAAAAGCTTACAGTTCTGAGACTGTGAAAATATCCAAATCAAGGTATCATCAGAGATGCTATCTCACCAAAGGTTGGCTATGGGCAATCAGGCACATGGCAGGGAATAATGGTGGCTCTGCCCAAATCAGGTATCAAGCCAAGCTCTCTCCCCGAGCTCAGCTATGGGCTATCAGGCATATGGCTCATCTCTTCCCTCTCCTCCAGGCCTCGTCTCTTGCAGCTTCTCAGGGACCTCTTTCCAGGCCTCTGTATTCTACTGATTCTAGCCTCTGCCTCTGGGACCTCTCTCTCAGCCTCTTGGGGTTTCTCAGTCTTTGCCACTTTTTTCCTGTGTGTCTTCTGCTTCCAGCAAGAAGAACAAGACCCACCCTGGGTCATTCCTCACTGAAATAATCCAATCAGAGGACCCAACTGAATCCGATCTAATCCAATCAAAGAGTCCCACACCCACAGGAATGGATTAGCCCTAAGGACATGATTTTCTGGGAGCCACCCAGCTTCAAACTGTCACACCAGGCAACTTTCAAGAGTGGAAAGGAAGATTGTTGGTATAGTTCACAATATCACAAGGAGAGGGCTAAATGGTAACATGTTAAAGCAGTAGGCCAACTCTGAAATCATCACTGGGTGGCGTAAAATAGTACCTCACAAGAGAAAGGGGCGGTGGGTCCATATTTGGGTAGTCAATGGTGTCATAAGAGGATGGAATAGTCACTCATTCCTTCAAGTATGATGACATAGAAAAGTAGGCAAGTTTTAGGACAAAGATCACAAACTGGTACCCAGGGATACAATCTAGCCCATGAATAAATTTCTTTTTTTTCCCCCCAATTAGTTGTCAGATTCATGTAAGAATCAGTAATTCTGCCTTCTCTTGAAAATGTTGGAGTTGTGACAACCCTTGGCCTGCATTCCTACATGACAACAACTGGCTGGAGCAAAGTAGCAACTGTTCTCTCTGGGTGAGGAAAGTAGTCTCCAGTTTACCACAGTCCCCACTCAGCCAGCTTTACTCATATTATTCACCTAGCACTCATAGGCATTTGACTTTGTGATGCTGGTTTGGGGAATTCTGCATAACAAAGAGGTGAAGCAATGTTGAGGAAATATGTCATAGGAGAATAATCTGTGACATAAGAGGGTATGCAGACCTTGGAAAAATTCACTGTGGCCAGGATAGAGGCAGCAGAATAGTTTCATCCTCCATTTTAACCTATATATTTGAGAACTTTGTGGTCAATGCATTAATCAAGGAACTAAACTGGATCAATGGAATTTTATTCATAAAACACTTTCCAAGAAAATTCACCAGTACTCTTATTATATGTTTTCTGTCAAATAATCTTGGTGTCAAAATATCCTTGGGTCAGATTTAGAACAAATCTCATCATCCCAAGTGGTATAAAATATGATTTCTCCAAAGGTTAAAATATTTTATCACATCACCAACTATTTGTCTTTGGAGCACCCTATTCTCCTTATTGCCCATATGCCTTGGCTCAGACTGCTTCTCTTCTTGGAATGCCCTTCCCTCTCACTAAACTCCTAGTCATCCTTAAAAAAACAGTGGCGAAATCACTTCTCTTAACCACACCCTCCTAGCATGATAAATGACTCCTTTATTAGAGTCCCCAAGAACTTTGAAGATACCTTTGTTTTAGAACTTATCATACTGTATTAAGGTTTTTGTTTGTTTGTTTGTTTGTTTTGTTTTGTCTGTTTTTAATTTATCTCCTTTGGTAGAATAAAAGACTGTGATTTACTTAAAGACAGCATTTTTTGTCTCCAGGACCTTACAATGTGAAGACTTTTAACATTGTTGAATGAATGGTCATAAGCAGGTATAGATATCCACTAGGTCAGAGGTTATAGGGTGGGGCCATAATGAGGCATGCTATTTTGTAATAAAAAGTTGCCATAAAGTGATGAAGCAAAATGTCATGAGAAAAATCTTTTGTGAATGCTTATCAGATGACACTGGTCTCAAAGTGCTGGGCCCTGTAGTTAGACCACTGGGCTGATGTAAACCTCCAAGAAATCCTTCTATGTCCAAACAAGTCTCAGTACCCACCACAGTGCATGGAACATAATAGGCCTTCAATAAAGACTTGTTGAATAAATTAGTGGATGAATGAGTCTAGGAATGAACTAGCATATTCTGGGCTTTGGGCCACCCTAAACTTTGGTTCTGATCTGGGCTAGTTTGGACTTGTTTTGTTTCTATGTCAAGCTGAACTGGTATATAATTATGTTCTGAGTTGGGCTGATCTCTTAACTGAGCTCAGCATGGTTATGTATCTATGTCAGTACAACTCTGGGTACCCCATTGTATTAAAATGGTACTGGCTGGGATTCTGACTGGATTGTAAGCTGCTTTCTTAACTGATATGCTTGGAGGTCAGTAAGTCTGATCTCAGATATGAGTTCCCATTTGTTCTGTGGATTGGTTTGGCATTTTCTTTGGCATTGGAATTAGTCCTTAACTGAAATCATGAGCTTGGCCAGACCATGAAATATGGCCAAAATTTGAGAAAGAACTTTTTTTTAGGCTTGCTCTTTCTCTTATTTATTTTTTTAAACTTTAATAATTGAAAATATAGACAACTAAAAAAGAAAAAGAAAACACAGATGAATAAAAACATGCATTTTTCAATTAAATGTACTGGATACGTATAATTTTTTTTTTTAATCATACAATATGTTACACAATATATTTGGTTCATAGTAAAGCAGTCATACAGTATTTGTCCTTTTGTGTCTGGCTTGCTTCGCTCAACATAATGTCCTCCAGGTTCATCCATATTGTCATATGCTTTATGACTTCATTTCTTCTTACAGCTGCATAATATTCCATCGTGTGAATAGACCAGTTTGTTTATCCATTCATCTGTTGATGGACACCTGGGTTGTTTCCAGTTTTTGGCAATCATGAATAATGCCACTGTGAGCATCCATGTACAGATGTCTGTTCGAGTCACTGCTCTCAGTTCTTCTGGATATATACCCAGTAGTGGTATTGCCAGGTCACATGACAAGTCTATATTCAACTTCTTTAGGAACTGCCAAACAGTCCTCCATAGTGGTTGTTCTGCATTCCCACCAACAGTGAATAAGTGTTCCTATCTCTCTACGTTCTCTCCAATACTTGTAGTTCTCTCTCTCTCTCTTTTTTTTTTTAAGATTTTTATTATTTTATTTATTTATTTCTCCCCACCCCCTTTGTTGTTTTTCACTTGTTGTGTCTGTCTTCCTTGTTTCTTTAGGAGCCACTGGAAGCCAAACCTGGGACCTCTGATGTGGGAAGGAGGTGCTTAATCGCTTGAGCCACCTCCGCTCCCTGCTTTTGTTGTGTCTCTCATCATGTTTTTCCTCCTTGTCTCTTGTTGCGTCAGCTTGTTGTGTCAGCTTGTTGCATCAGCTTGCCACATCTGCCCATCAAGTCAGCTCACTATCTTCCTTGGGAGACATGGGGATCTGAACTAGTGATCTCCATGTGGTAGGCAGGAGCCCAGTGGCCTGAGCCACATCCGCTTCCCATTCTCTATCTGATAGTTGTGAAATGATATCTCATTGTACTTTTGATTTGCATTTTCCTAATCATTAGTGATGTTGAGCATTTCTTCATGTGGTGTTTTGCCATTTGTATTTCTTCTTTGGACAAATGTCTATTCAAGTATTTTGCCCATTTTTTAATTGGGTCATTTGTCTTTTTATTGTTGAGTTGCAACATCTCTTTATATATCCTGGATATTAAACCCTTATCAGATATGTGATTTCCAAATATTTTCTCCCATAGAGTAGGCTGCCTTTTCACCCCTGTGACAAAGTTCTGTGAGGTGCAAAAGTGTTTAATTTTGAGGAGGTCCCATTTATCTATTTTTTCTTTTGTTGTTGTGCAACCAAGTAACTTTTGAACACAGTATTTTGACATACCCTCAGGGTAAAGATGCAAAGAACTGTAAACAAATATTAAACTTCAGTTAGTATATTTGTTTTTTGCTGTGTTATAATTCTGAAACTACCTTTTGTGTATTTTAGAATAGAGAAAATCTGTAAATATTTGCAGATAATTTCCAGATTTGTCACTGTCAGAAAAGAGAATATGGAAAGGAAGAAGGCTAGAATAAACTCTATGGTGTTGGACTGTAACTGGAGGAATCAGTATGAACTCATGGTTTTATACAAGTAAATACATGATGGATGAATGGATGGATGGTTAGTTGTGTTTTTTGTTTTTGTTTTTTCTGGATCCTCTGAAAAGCAGACATCAAGCAGGATTAAATATGCAAAAAATGTAAGAGAAATGTCTATGAGAGAGCAAATGGGTAGAGAGCCAGAGAAGGCTGGGAAAGCTGCCAGATTGCTTTACAAATCTGACTGTGAGAGAAGTAGAGAAAAAAGGAGGAAGGGAGGGAGAGAGGGAGGGAGGGAGGACTAGGGGGAGGGAGAAAGATTGAGTGGAGTGCTTAAATTGCTGTATAGCATCAGGTAGTCCTCCAGCTGAAGTCTCTGCAAGAAGAACATCAAGTCTCCTAGGAAGGGGCCTACCTTACTCTCCCTGCCATTCTCAGTTATTGGTAAGAAGAAGCCCATGGGAACTATGCTCTTAGCACAAATATGAGAATGAATCTCAGAGCACAGTAACTGGGGCTCACAGTCAGTTATGTTCACTGTAGTCAGAGACCTGAGAAGCAGTTTCACATAGCTGCCATAGTCCACCCCTTTCATATGCAGATCTACTTCTCCATACAGGTTCAGCAAGCACTCCTCCATGTTCTCCATGAGCCTCTCTTCCTGAGGAGAAACTTCCTGGTGGAGGTTAGTGGGACAAACTACTTCCCCCTTTGATGTAGTTGATTTTAAGGTCTCAACTGGACTTATCCTCTCCCTCCTCTACTATCCATCTAAATTGCCCTCACACTCAGCTATCACCTTGGCAGGTCTTGGTAGCTTACCTGTTGGTGTGACTCAAGCCTTTATCTCTGAGGGATCTCAACCTTACTAATCATACCCTTCTCAACCTAGGTTTACTGCATGTTACTGTTCATAGTTACAATGGAACGAAGGAGTAGCAGGAGCAGCCCTAGTAGATGTAGTCAACTTGCCACCAAATGGCTGATTGTTCTTCTTGAAGAATAGTGCTATATTGGAGTTTCAATGTTGGTCTCTGTTGCTGACAAATTAGACATTCGGAGGCAGCATTAGCTAGATCTGCCTTAGTTAGTAAAAATGCATGCTTGGGCTCATTTGTGGACTTCACTGTGCCACCTTGGCTATTCCACTCATGTGCCTATCATGCTAGTTCCTAGAGTGGCCAGTGAAAAGGCTGGTTAACATTAACTTGCTGAGTCATCTTGTCGGAAGGTCCTGGGATCGGTTCCCGGTGCCTCCTAAAGAGAAAATGAGAAGAGAAGACAAGCAGACACAGAAGAACATGTAGTGAATGGACACAGAGAGCAGACAGCAAGTGCAAGCAGTGGGGGCAGATAAATAAATTAAAAAAATAAGGAAAGTGTAATCACTGACTAAAGCGGATTTATTGTTATTGTAGGTATTACCTTGTGTTAACTCAGTAATTTGTAGCAGTGATATAAAAAAAAATTTAAATTTTTTAAAAGTAGCTTAAAGAAAACAAAAAATCCCTTCTGGAAAAAAGCCACTAGGACCCCCACCCCCACTCCCCAGCAGATTTGGGTCATTTTGAGGGGATGATTTGCCCGCTGAGCTTCAGGTTCCAACACAGCTGAAATATCTCTTGCAGTTGAGAAGGACTAAGATGGTCAGACTATGGAGACACCAGTTTTGACGTATCATTGTCCAACTCCTCGGCTAGGTGTATTAAAACCAACCAAAGCTAAAAACCCTTGCCTCAATCCCACTCCCCATTCCCATTCTCTCCCTTAAAAAATAACTGAGTTCCCTTTATCAAAACCAGCCTGGTAGTGAAACTGAAGCAATTTCCTTCCTGACACAGACCGTTAAAGCTTACTTTAAGACAATAACTGAAATCTAGATTTTACGTGTGGATTCTAGAGGGAGTCTTACGTCTACTGAACATCATTTACCTGTTCATACTGAGCAGATTTACCTCTTGGACTTTGCATATCTGTAACAAATACAAAAATACCCAATTCTATTTAACTCTTCATATTTCAATTACTTTGATGCTATTACCTGTTAAAGAATAATTTTTTTATAAAATCATGTCTCTCATACAAATATAAAATGAATGTGTCAAAGACATTTAACTAATGAAGGAACCAATAAGATGTTAAAACCATGAGAACTAAAACTATTTACCCCACTGTCATCTGGACACTGAGAACAAAACCATAGCTTACTGTCTACATTAAAGTAAGCTTATGCTAGTCTTCTGTCTTCATTAGAATGACTTAGGCAAATGGTCTGATTGCTCATTACAGGAACTCCTGAAAGGCCCATCAGCACCCAAAGATCCTTCAAATCCCACCCTTTGCTGTTTCCACCAATCTGGACTGTTGTATCATGATCCTTAGCTAATCCTAATCAAGCTCTTGCTTTGAAAGACTACCTTAAATCAAACTTCCAGTTCTCTTCCCATTCCAAGACACTGTCAAAGCTTTACAAGCTGGCATGGTGGTGCTGGTCTCAGCTTTGTCTTATAACAGGTTGTGTTGGTCATATTTGGGCAACCAGCTTTTGACAACTAGTTCAAAGGAGAATCCAACATAAAAGACAACAGAAATACTGAAAAGACTTTAATAGATGTAAAATTGGCTTCTTCCACAGTGGATGAGGGAATCAACTGAACCTGCACCAGACAAAATTCATTTGCATGTCCATGTACAAGAATCATGGGCATGGCTATCAGTTATCTATAACTATAACTCAAAGACAGTGAAAGGCTCAGAGAGTCAGATAACTTGAAAGGTGTGCTAGATAATGCCTAGTTTTCCATTGAAAATACCCAGTAATCATTTTGTTCCATTTCAATATCTAATTTTTCCCAATATACCAAGCATGGCTGCTATTTCAGAATTATACCACAAGCATTTCTAATTACGTAATAGAAAATATTCCCTTCTTAGTATACCTGTGTTTTGCATTTCATGTCTACATGCTTTGATTTTGCTATGTCAGTAGTTATGTCATCCTGGAACTAGAAACCCAAAATGGCTCTATATTGACTTCAAAATATCTAAACATCCCAAAAAACGTTTTTATTAGAGCCTTGAGGATTTTCTAATAGCTTCTTTATCCCTCTCCAATTTTACCAGCCCCATTGGGTGTTTTTGTTTTGTTTTGCTTTGTTTTTTCCCCAAGCACCAACCTATGCAGTAAAATCAATGTGCTTTGTGTGCCAAGTTTACTCAATCTTCCTTCTTTTTCCTAAACCTACCCTTTGCTCAAAGATCCCCTCTACTCTCCTCTCTGTTAATTCATATTCTTTACATATGTCAAAGCTGAATACATATCCTTTGCAGGAAATCTTCCTTGATTGACCTATCCCTAAACCATCCTCTGTGTTCCTCTTAGTGACCTCTCATTTTATCAAATCCAGCCATTGTGCAATCCTTCTCCCTCTGGCACTCTTGGCAGCATTTAATGCTGTTGGGCAGCTTTGCCTTGGCACACTCTTCTCCTTTGGCTTCCCTAATAGGGTATTCTTTTTAACTTCTTCCTTCCTCCCTGAACTTTTCTCATCTTCAATCCTGTCTCATGTCATCCAAACCTTCTCTAAGGATCTCTTTGGATTAAGCAGACTTATTTATCTGCAATGCCTGGCATATACCTCACACTTCTGGCCCTTTCAGCATTTGCACTATTGCTAGTGTTTACCACACTTATCTTTCAAGGCATTCCTTGAAAAGGAAAACAAGCAAACAAGGACTTCCACACTGGCTCATAGGCATTGAGGCCTACCCTGGAGGATGCCCTTGTGAGCCCTGATCAGGGTCACACATCATGGTGTATATTGGTCGGTGGGTAAAGCACAACTTTCAAAGTACCACTTGGATGCTGCCACAGCTTCCTAGAAATCTAATAACTTAGAACTCCAAAGACTCTGAGCAGTAACTCAGCCATTCAGAAGCTCCCCTGGAGTCAGGTAGGCTAGAGCGCAAAGTGACTGTCAGCCCAGAGCCCAAAAGAAAGCTATAAGACCTTCACCCAGGAAAGCACAAGGTCTGAGGCCATGGGAGCTATACCCTTCTTGAGTTATTCCACACTTTCCAGTGTTATGTGATTCAAAGAGGAGTCTGCTCACAACATTTACTATTAAATTAGTGAAAACACTGTCTGAGGCAGACTTCCAGTTGCCTTAGCCAACATCCATACACTCTTCCTCTTAGTAACAGAACCCTGATTTTATTCAGAGTGGCCATGAATCACCTAAAGGACTGTGTGATATCCCCTTCTCCCTTTAATCATGTGACCAAAGTTCTGACCAATAAGATATAAGCAGAAGTAATATGAGGGAATTCCTGGATTCTCCATAAGGAGAGAATATCCACCTTTCTCCATCCCTTTCTCCACTTTGCTGTTTGGAACTTGAAAGGTATGACTGGAGTTCCAGCAGTCATTGTGGACCATGAGGATGAAGATCATATCTTAGGGATGGCTGGATAAAGAACTGGAAGGAGCCTGGATCCCGGTTGACTGCATGTAGCCACCATGCTTAACCCAGGATTGAAGGCATCCGCCCTTCTTTTCCATGAAAGATTCATCCGAAAAGACACTACTCTGTGGCTTTCTGTGAGAGCAGAGAAATTAATTACATAATCCCCAGATGGGTTAGGTAAATATGTGTGAGGAGGATTTTTAAAAGATATGAGCACTTACTATGTGCCAACCCTATACTAGACACTTCATGTATGTGTGATTTGATGTCTCATTTAATAATTTGAGATATTAATCAATAAATTCTGTTCACCGTTGAGCCTCCATTTCCTGCTGGGGAGGAGGGATTGTCGAGGACAAACACACTCTGCAGCCAATTAAAAAGAAAAAGGCAGCTCTATATGTTCTGATATGTAATAATCTCCAATATATTGTTAAATGGAAAAAAGGAACATATAAGTATATAAATGTACCCGTTTGTGAAGACATATGCACACACACACATATTACACATGAATGATCCATCCAATACCTTAACTTCTCAATTCTTTAATCTCTTGAATTATAATTACCTTGTCTGAACAGAGCTAGAGAAAAGTACACAATCATGCTAACTGGTCTCATTTTAAGTTTCTGCCCACAATTCTCAAGTGGGCCCTCAGCGGTGCCCAGGAACTCTACTGATTTTCCTAGCCAAAGTTACTCTCCTGCTCCTCTAACATATGTTTCACTTCTTTTCCTCTATCTCAAAACTCCAACACCCCTTCCCACCTCCACTCAGAGGTAACGACTTTGTTTTTTTGTTTTTTTTTTTTTCAATGTGTACAATAATAGTATTTGGTATAATCTCATAGTTGTGCATTCATCATCTCTATCATTATTAGAGTATTTTCATTATTTCAACAATAATAGTAAACAAAAAATGACAAACAATAAACAAGAAAATTCCTCACCTCTCCATCTCTCTGTTTCCACTTCTTTTTTTAAATTTTTATTTATATATATATAAATATATTTTAAGAGGTGCTTAGATTACCGAAAATATGACACAGAACCCCCTGGGATTCCCATGTTGCCCACTCTCCACACCTCCCACCACGTCCCACACAAACATCTCCCACAAGTGTGGCCCACCACCCTCCATGGACTTACACATCCTGGGGCCTTGCCACCAACCCTAGACCACAGTTCACATCATAGACCACACTCTCTCCCACACAGTTCTGAGTGATGTGTGCTGATTTAAATGGGAAAGAGTGTGGTCTACAGTGTGAACTGTGGTCTATGGTTGGTGGCAAGGCTCCAGGATGTGTAAGTTCATTGAGGTTGGTGGGCCACACTGTGGGAGATGTTTGTGTGGGATGTGGTGGGAGGTGTGGGAGGTGGGCAACATGGGAATCCCAGTGGGTTCCGTGTAATATTTTAGGTAATCTAAGCACCTCTTAAAATATATGTATATATATATATATAAATAACATTTTTGTAAGCAAATACACATATATATTTATATATCATTTTACAAATGTTTGTATG
Organism: Tolypeutes matacus; assembly: GCA_026826555.1. Taxonomy (NCBI): domain Eukaryota; kingdom Metazoa; phylum Chordata; class Mammalia; order Cingulata; family Chlamyphoridae; genus Tolypeutes; species Tolypeutes matacus. The sequence goes on from JAKSZT010007815.1 coordinate 32,031,868, forward strand.
TATTGTGAGAATTTTGATTTTTACCCATAATAAAAAATAAAATAAAATAAAGTAAAAAAAAATAATAATAATAATAAATAAATAAATAAAATGGCCTACATGCGTTGCCACAACGGTACTCAGGACAACCTCCAAATCCCAAAGAAGCCCCTGTATTTCAACTGCTTGTCCCCTCCCTGCCCCAAAAGTATCAAGTGGCCACTGGCTCCACCTCATTGTTATAATTTCTTCCATTGCTAGAATCACCATATGTGTATAACAGAATACCATCAAGTCCACTCTAGCCCATAGTTCTCCCCCCAATCCTGAGGGGACTGGGATGGTGATGTCCACTCCACCTCCAAGTAAGAGAGGGCTTATATCCCATGGATATGGTGAGTGGGATGATCCTGCTTGCAGACGCAGGCCCTCTCCATTCCCTGGGATGGCCATTGCCCATCATTGTCTCCTCACCAGGTGACTTGGATGAGTCCATTGAGCTGTAGAGTAGGAGTTGCAGCTCCACCGAGATTCCACGCACACCTGGCACACAAGTAGGCCAGAGGCTCCAGTCTCTGGAAGTATACCTAAAAACTTCTGCATCATATATAGGTTTGAATAGAAGGGACTGATGAACCCTGTGCAGGGAGGACTTATTTGAGTCCAATTCTGTCACTCTCAGGAGCACAGATTTCAAAGTAGAGCCCACTGATAAGGTATCAGTCTCTGGGGCTATCCCCACTTATATAGGACCTGGGTGTCTCCAGAGCTCTCAGGAACCCCTCTATGTGGGGTGATAGGCACTTAGATGTTCTATGAGCTCCTCCTGAGGTGTGCGTAAGAGTTACCTCTGGGATGACCTCCTGACTCTCTTTGAAGTCTCTTAGCCACTTGAACTCATTTGTCTTTACCTTTTCCCCCTTTTATTCAAGGTCTTTTTCCAGTTGTGTTGCCAGTTGGCACTTGGTATTAATCCCTCATTGCCAGAGAGGCTCATCCCCGGGAGTCATGTCCCACGTTGGGGGGAAGGTAGTGCAATCATATGCTGAGTTTGGCTTAGAGAGAGGCCACATTTGAGCAACAAGGAGGCTCTCAGGTGGCAACCCTTAGGCACCCCACAACTGCAGGCTAAGTCTCAGTTACAAGAGCAAAGACTCACAAGAGTAGTCATCAATAAAAAGAACACATCAGTGGGTCATGCTCTTTTGATAGACACTGTCCCTGCGCTCAGAGGACTATTGCTTCTCCCTTGGAGACTGTGGCAGAGCTCTCTAGGCTAGGAATTCAGATTCCCTCATTTATTGTGTGATTGTCCACCCATTGTGACTGACTTTGTTTTTTTATTTCACTGAAAAAAATAGAAGAAACCAGAGAATTTCCACATCCTCTCACCAATAAAATTCACTAACCAACTCACATCCATTAAAAGGAATTTGAGAGCAAATAAATTCACAAGATTGAGAATTATAGGAAAGCACATACTACAAGTTAAGGAAACTATGAATTGACTCCCAAGTGTAAAATAAAGGTGGAAGTCACCTTGTTTGCCACAAGGCGGCCGATGCAAAGTACCAGAAATGGGTTGGCTTTTATAATGGGGATTTTATTTAGGGTAAAAGCTTACAGTTCCGAGGCCATGAAATGTCCAAATGAAAGCACCATCAGAGATGCTTTCTCACCAAAGTCAGCTACTTGTGATCCTGGTGTCCTGCCACATGGTGAAGATGGTGGCTGATCTCTGCCGAGGTCTCTGCCTTCCCCTCCAGAATCTGCCATCTCCTGGAGCTCAGCTGTGGGCAACCAGGCACAGAGCTTGTCTCTTTCCAGGCTTCCTTTCTCAGTCTCGGCTGCTCTGCTTTCTTCCCAAGTTTAGCTGTGGGTTATCAGATATGTGGCTCATCTCTTCAGCTGCTCCCTGGGCCCAGGCTCTTGGGAGTTTCGTGCTTAAGCTTTGGCTGCTAGCGATCTTCAAGTCCTCTCTCACATGGCAGGATCAAAAATTGTGACTTCCTTTCTCTGTGTCTCTCCCCCTCTGTGTCTCCGTTTGTATAAAGCTCTAGTAAGAGGGTAGAGATACAACTTGACTCCTGAATTCCCACAGGAATGGATTAGTTCAAGAACATAATCTTTTTCTTTTTAGGATTCATAAAATAACTTCAAACTGTCATGGTCCCCAAGATTTTTCACAAGATCAACTGGGCTAAGACATACCAGTTTCAGATTTATAATGGGAAGTGGCTCTGCCTCTCTCAAGTCTCACCAAGATTCCCCTAACATAAAAACTGGGTTCAGAAGCAGAGCAGCCAAGAAGAAGGATAAATGTCCACTCACCACTTACTTTGTGATCCTTTCTGAAGGAGGCAGCAAAGCTTGGTGGTTAGGAGCATTGACTCAGGAGCTGACTGTGTGGGCTCTGCTATTTACTAGCTAAATGATCTTGGACAAGTTATTTAACCTCTCTGTGCCTCAGTTTCCTTGTTTGTAAAATGGGAATAATAATACCTATCCTACCTCATAGAAGTATAATGTTTATTTGGAAAATACTTATAACAGGGCCTAGCACATAATAAGTGCTATACAAAGGTTAATTAAATATATAAAATATAGGGTTCTTTCTTAATGTGAATAATTTAGCCATCAAATTTATCAATTTTCAAGTAAAGTGTTTAGGGATATTAATGCTAAGTAAACTATTTAGTAATTTTAAACATTTTCAGAGGACCTGGGGCAGAGAGAAACAGGGTATAGCTCTACCAAAAAAATGGACAGGTGTTAATTGTTTTTTACTTCCACCCTTTTTTACATCCCCTAGCTATGTGGAATTTTTGTCAGACACATCTGACATCCCTACTTGGGTACCTGTCCAGAGGATTGACTCTTGTTTTGGTATAATTCTAAGATCTCCTTCCATGGCTTGCCTTGTCCTCCTTAAATTGCCTCCCTTTCAGTTCCCTTCCCTAATACTGAAGATCTGCTCCTTGCCCCAGCCCTGCCCCCACGGTCTCCACCAGTGGAAGTGTCTCTTACATGCAGAATGCCTGCTTTGCTAGCCCCAAACATGGGCTGAGCATGGCCTCTGCCCTCAGATCATTCACGGGCCAAGACAACTGGCACTCTGTAATCTTGAAACCAGTCATTTTCGCTAACTATGAGAACTTGGTCTGCTTTTATGTGGTTGTCTGCCATAATTTATTTCTACACCTCTGACCATAATTAGTCAGTTATGACTTGTTGTACCAAGCCACCCAGAAAAATAACCATTTCCTTAGAGGAAGTTATGTCAGGCCAACACCTTATGTGGTTTATTCTGTTACATTTTCATATTTGTAGCAGTGGAGTTCATCTCTAGAAAGAATTTTAAACTGCATGACATTGAGGAAAGTTTCCCTAGCTAAGTCAGGCATAGGGAAGCGGCTGTGGCTCAATCAGTGGGGCTCCCATTTGCCATGTGGGAGGCCCCGAGTTTGGTTCCTGGGGCCTCCTGGTGAGAGCAGGCCCGCCCACGCGGCGCGGTTGGCTGACCCGGCGAGCACAAGCAGCAAGTGGGGGATAAATGAATAAATAAATAAAATCTTTAAAAAAAAAAAAAAAAGTCAGGCATATTGGAATTTAAAGTTAGCTTCTTCCTATCCACCACCTCCCCCTCCAAGACATCTGTGGTGAGTCACTTCACCTCGCTGGGTCTCCACTATTAAGACATTTAGTGATATGGTTACATGGCAAACATTTTTTGATGCTCTAACAATCAAAAGCAGGCCTCCACTGAATCAATAGAATGATAGAATATTGGGACTGGACACCAACTGGTTCAATCTCCCATTTTACAGATGAGTAAACTGATGCTAGTCAGCATCTAGCAGAGACCAAAGTCAAGAGAGTGTGATGGAGAACTGTGCTGTTTACTAGACCCCAAGCTATTGTGTACCTGTCGGTTATTATGTAGCATCGAACAGTTTAGTGCTTAGCTTAATGTATAGTTTTCTTCCTTTATTTAGACAGTTTCCTTTAAGAAGACAAATCCTTGCATTTGTTGTGATTTGCTTTGAGGGATTACAAAGCTTTATCTTACCTTGTTGGTTGTAATAATTAAAACTTTGAGTAGCTTTAAATGTTATTTGTGTGATACAGAAAACAAATAAAATTTACTGAAAGGCAAAAATTTTCCAATTTTATAATTAAACAAGATGCTGAGCACGCACAAAGAGGGGTTATTAAAGTGCCTTTATTTGGACTTAAGAATTAGAGCAGGATTTCCTATTTGAGAGAGAAACCATAGGGACAATTTTTCAGGATTTGAAGGTTTTTTGATAATTAAGTGATGGTTTATTAACACAGTGGTAATACATTTCCCCTGATGTGTTGTACTTCGTTTATTCTTTATTTATAACACCATTAACCTAAAGATTATAGGTAAGTTGTAATCATGTCTATAATTAAGCTTCATATACTACATTTTATTTCTCTCATTTTCTGAGATGAGCAAATCAAAATTTTCAGAAATAAGATACCCTCACAAGTTCTGTATTGCCTCTCCTTTATTTCAGCAAACCCCAGTTTGAATATGGTTTGCAAGAGACCTCTGACTCAATTTTAGCCATGTTTGTAATAGGACTGGTGGTACTATTTTGCTAGCCACCAGTTAAGGGTCTACCAGACCCATCTCTCTAAACCAAGTCAGCTGATGTCTCCCAGCTCCAAAACAATCACCTACCACCGTCTCTCTTCCCCAATACCCTCTCCTGTTCTTTCCCGCTTACACAACTCCTGACCAGTGAGTTTACCACCAGTTTCATTCAGCCACCCCTGCTTTGCCTCTGGGCCTCCACCACCTTTCCTTCAGCTTCAGTCTACCTCAGGCAGGGTGCCTGGCTCAAACCTTTGCTGGACTTGTCAAGGAATGGGAGAGAGTGATTTGGACATCCTTTAATGCCCCACCCTGACCTCTGACAAGGTATAAAGGGACAAAGACAAAGGAAGCAAGTCAAAGACTTGCTCCAAGTCCCTAGATGTAGAGTGTTAGGGCAGCAAGTATTAGGTTCTAAATTGGAAACTTAAGACTGCTAAAAGAGAGCTGAGGCAGGTTAGCATAGGAAACCAGGGAAGGCCACTGGTCAGAACACAGCCATGAGGCCCCATCCAGAAACCCTCTGAAGGGATGCAGCTGCTTGAGGACAAAGCTGTAACCGCTACAGCCGTGACCCTGGTCAGAAGGTCCCGTTGAAACTCCTGGGCTCAAAAGAAGCCCCGGATAACTTCAAACAGAAAGTCTTCCCCATTGGGCCCCTGAAAGCTAACAGATGAGGGCAGAAAGGCAACAATCAAAACCGCAGATAGCTGGGGTCCCTCCCCTACATGAGGAAGGAAGACGAGGAAAGGCCTTAAAAAGACCTACCCTGGGCCCCCACCCTGTGGCACGCCCGCACCCATGTCTCAGGTGTGTTCTTCTTTTTCTCATTTCTCAATGAACCCGTTTACAGACCTCATTAAACTGGCACATCTCTGAATTCTTCCTTGCGATGAAGCCAAGAACCTAAAAACCCAGGACCTAGCATGTTCCGCTAACAGAGAGAGGAGAATAAATAACATTGGTGGCTCTGTTGGAAGTAGGGGTGTAACTGGAAGTGGTACTATGTTGTCTGTGGCCTTGTTCCTCAGAATGGCCTAGAAGCCAGCAGCCTCAATATCACCCGGAGCTATTAGGAATGCAGAATCTCAGGCCCCACCCCAGACCTAATGAATCTGAATCTGCGTTTTGTGTTAGATTACTGTCTAAGGGAAGGCTGCCTGGATCTGTCTTTTTCTTTGAAAATCTCAGATTCAGACTGCCCCAAATACACCGAAGCCAAATGTCAAATGCTAATGCAGTCATCTACAAAGAGGCCTCACTGTCACAGAACCTAGGTCTCTCCCTGTTGGCCAACTTACCTGGGAGGTGAGATCCTCATCAGGTTACCAGGTGAGTGTGGAATGTTTATCCCTTTCCTAAATGACCCGTTCTTTCACTAGGTACACTAATTCGCTGGAGTGCTGCCAGCCCGGGAGCCCTTCTGCTCCTTTCTCTGCTTGTGAAAAGCAATCATCTTCCCCTGGTTTTCTCATGCTTGGCGGGGAGTGTCCTGGTAATCTCCAAATATTTTTGAAACCATGGGTCAGTCACATGGTTTCATTTAATTCTCACAACCACACTGTGCAATAGATACTATTATCCCCATTTTACAAATGAGGAGACTGAAGCTCAAAGATGTTAAGTAACTTATTAAAGGTCACACAGCTAGTGTCGGGGAGGAGAGCTTGTGAACAACCCCAGAGCTTAGGTTTTTCAGGTCCTGCAATGTATACGCCACATCTTCAGCCTTTCCTGAGCCAAAGCAGCTGTTATTTACAGACATGTGACTGGCTTGTTTTGCAGTGGTTCACATGTCATATGTTAGCCTCATTATCATGATTACTATCATTGTCCTCGTCACCAATTAATGAGCCACAGCAATTTAAATCCAGCCCCGCCTTGCAGGCCTGTCCTCTGTAACCTAACATTAAAATCGTTTTTGTTGCTAGTTGATAAACAAAAGTGCCCAGTTTGATCTGCAATAAAAATGAAGCCAAAACTCTATTACAAAATCATTATATAGATTTCTTTATATTATAAAATAGCAAAAAGTTAACATCTGAAATTGCTGAAACTGGCTGGATTTAGCCTAGACCTGCTGATGCTCATTCTAAACAGGTCTCACCCCTATTTATACTCTAGACTTAGCCTCTCCCTTGTGTATACTTACTGTTGTGATGGTAATTCTAGACTGAGCTTACCTTTGTTTATGGTTGTTTTAACACTAGGCTCACCCTTGTGTATACTTGCCATTGTGATGGTAACCACTCTGCCTTCTTCTGTTCGAATCCATAAAAGCTCCTGCTCCTCTAGTTCTGGGAAGGCAGATTTGAGACCCCACCCCCACCCCCACCCCGTCTCCTTCGGAGGGTGTTAATAAACCTGCTTTCTCTTATGACCATCTGGGTATGGACTCTAGTTCATCTGCTCCAGGCAAGAATGGGCAGGAACTCAGAGAGACCCCTGTGGGGTTTCCTTCATTAACATTTGTTGAAAGCTCTCATGTGTCCTTTTAATATCCCACCTGCACTTTCTGGCTGTGTACTCTTCCTTTTAAATAATCACATTGCTAGGAATTATTTCCTTTGGGAGATGGGACAAACAAACCATAAGTAGGTGCTGAGGCATTTGTTTTAGTGCTGGAAGTTGGATAAAAAAAACATTGTACTCAGTTATTCACCTTACACAGAATCTGAACAATTGATGCCCTACTTTCTCACTTCACGCTTGATGACTTTGAACCCAGCAAAAATGGGTTCTTTTCTCCCAATGCATCTTTAAAGCCAATACCTGAGACACTGGGGTTTCAAAAAGAGAAAAATTTTCTTTGGTTGTACAAGCAAAGGAGCACAGTAGGCCTCATGGCCCAAAACTGCCTCCTGGATCTTCAGAAATTCTCGTATATTATAGTATCAGGATGATAATGAGTAACCGAGGTGGAGTTTGCACAGATTCTTTCTTTAATAAATATTAAGGGGCTGAACCAAGATGGAGGTAGGTACCAAAGGGGGGGGGTGTAAGTTACAAAGTTACAACCATTATCAGAGAGAGATCAAGGCATCTGGGAGAGGGGGATAGTGAAAACAAAGGTCAGCTACAAGGTTTTTCAAATGGATATCAGACAGAGGAAGGTGGAGTGGTCACCTGTTCAATAGAAATGCTCATACACAAAGGCAAGATCCCTCTGGAGTAATCATTACAATGGCAGGTGTTTTTGTTTTCGTTTTTTTTAAGATTTATTTTATTTATTTATTTCTCTCCGCCCCCTCATTGTTTACACTTGCTGTGTCTGTTCATTGTCTTTTGTTTCTTTAGGAGGCACTGCAACTGAACCAGGGACCTCTGATGTGGGAGGGAGGCACCTAATCGCTTAAGCCACTTCCCGTCCCTGCTTTTGTTGGGGCTCTTATGTTTTTCTTCTTGTGTCTCTTGTTACATCATCTTGTTGTGTCAGCTTGCCACACCTGCCCATTGTATCAGCTTGCTATCTTGCTCATCTTCTTCAGGAGGCACTGGAAACCTCTGCTCCCTGCTTTGTTGTGTCTTTCATTATAGTTTTACTTTTGTGTCTCTTGTTGTGTTATCTTGTTGTGTCAGCTTGCCCTTGCTGCTCCTACCCAGCTAGCTCACTGTCTTTTTAGGAGGTACCAGGAACCGAACCACAGACTTCCCATGTGGTAGGCGGGATCTCAATTGCTTAAGCCACATCCGCTTCCCATAATGGCAGGATTTTAGTTGAAAATGGCCACATACACGGGTGAAGTCAGTCTAGCCAGTTTCAGTAATTTCAGATATTAACCCTTTTGGCTAATTTAAAAAGCATTTAGGGAAGCGGATGTGGCTCAAGTGCTTGGGCTCCTGTCTACCATATAGGAGGTCCAGGATTCGATTCCTGGGGCCTCCTGGTGAAAAGCAAGCTGGCCCGAGTGGAGAGCTGGCCCATGTGGAATGCTGGCCTGCACAGAGTGCTGGCCTATGCAGGAGTGCTGGCCCACACGGAGTGCTGGCCCACGTGAAGAGGTAGCGCAGCAAGATGACGCAACAAAAGAGACACAGAAGAGAGACAACAAGAGACACAGCAGATCAGGGAACTGAGGTGGCGCAAGAGATTGAGCAGCCTCTCTCCACTCCAGAAGGTCCCAGGATCGGTTCCCAGTGCCCCTAAAGAGAAGTCAAGCAGATATAGAGAGCAGACAGCAAGCTCAAAACAATGAGGGGGAAGAGAGAAATAAATAAAGAAATCTTTAAAAAAAAATAAGCATTTATATAACGTTTCAGTAATCATAATTATTTGTTAATTTTTAACCTTTTGTTACAACTTCAAAGACCAAGTTATATTCTTTCAGCTGGAGCAAAAATAAATCCAAAGGAACTTAATCTGTGGGTCTATTATTGCTCATTATTGAATGCCTAGGTTTTTATTCTATTCTGACTTCTAAAAATTTCAAAACACTAACATTTTTTATTGAAATATAGGATTTTACTGTATAAACTTCAGATAATGGGTATTTATATTAGTCAATAAATGACAATGAGAAAGACGCCAGACAGTCTTGTATTTGAATTTTGGTTAATACACTTATTAGCTGGGTCACTTTGGGAATGTTATTTAACTTCTCAGAGCCTATTAAAATGGGGTTTAAAAAGTACTTTAAAAGAGTTCTTATCTTTTAGAGATGAGGCAGGTTAGTATCGTGAAAGAGGAAAAGCAGCTGGTCCTGCAGACAACGTAGCCAACAGTCAACAGGGTCTACACACAACACGACCGACAGACAGCATGGCCGTGAGTCCTCACCCGGAAACCTCCCGAGAAGAAGGCTGCCGGAAAGACACTGAGATTCCAGCCATAAGAGTCTCATTTCGAACAAGATGGAAAGCCTTGGATATCCTCAAAAGGCCTTACCAGTGGCCCCTTGAGAAATGACAGGTAGGGCAACCAATCAGAACAGCAAACAGATTTTAAAAAGCCCTGACCTGGGGCCCCACCCACACAACTCACTCTTCATTAGGTCCACAGTCCCGGACTTGGCATGGACCATGTACTTTTCTCATTTTATTGTTTCTTAATAAACTCTTTAGTCCCTTGCCTACCCTATGGCATGTCCTTAAATTCTTTTATGCGACATAAGCCAAGAACCTAGAAGCCCAGAATCCAGAGCCATCCAGTGACAATACATACTAAGTGAAATTATATACCATGACTGGGATTTGCTGGAAGATAATTCAATTGTGTGTGATATTTCTTGAAACTGAGTGATGGGCATGCAGGGATTCATTATACTATTCTCTCTACTGTTGTATATGTTTGAAAGTATCCAAATTAAAAGAATGAAAAGAAATGCTATGTCTTTGTGATGATTAGAAAATATATGTGGAAGTGCTTTAATCTGGAATAATAGCTATTATTTTTAAAGCACATAGTCTTTTCCAGATTGTAGTTCAGAACACTTTACATACATTGTCTTATTTAATTATCACAAGAGTTCCATGAATTAGATATTGCTATTATCCTCATTTTATAGATGAGGAAAATGAAGCACAGAGAATCTAGGCAATTCACCCAAGGTCACACAGCTAGCAAGTAGCAAAGCCAGGCTTCACACCTCCATTGGACTCCAGAACCCATGCTACACTGCTTCTTATCTGATAAGCATTTGAGTGATAGTCAATTATAACTCCCATTTACTGTGTTCCAGATGCATCAGGCATCATCCTAAGTGTTTTCTCTGCATTATCTCTAATGTGTTTTTTTTTTTCTTTTATTCCTTCTGTCTAGCATTCGAAGTGCCTGTTTAAGTTGGAGAACCTAAAAAACACTCCTGCTTCTATTAGTTAACAATTAAGGGTTATAAGTACAAAGCTGGGTTAGAGAAGAAACTATCACTAAGATTTGAGGGGAAGAAAAACCTTTCTGAAGGATGGTGGACTTGACCTGGAGCTTCAGCATCCCACAAACCTCCTTGACCACATTTGGGAAGCTGATTAAATCTCTGGACTTTCTCCCCTAGCTAAAGCGCGCGCGCACACACACACACACACACACACACACAAACAAACTTTTGCATTTCACTTCAAGAGATTCATGACTCCCTGGAAAACCATCTATGAACCCTGGCCTAGGTAAGAGGAGGGAGAACTTTCCAAGCAGAAGCCATCGGGCAATTAGAAGCAGAAAGGGAAGAGAAGCAAACTGCTGAGTAGTTGAGTGCATGTTAGAAAAACAGGAAAACCAGGCCGGAAAGGCAGAGTGGTATCCAGTCTATGGAGGCACTGAAAGGCAATGCTCTTACCCTTTGATCCCACGCCTGGTGTTATGAGTTGTTCAGGATGATTTTAAATTTGGGTTCAGGTGGAGGTCAGGTAGACAGAAATGGGGAACCAGAAGCAATAATGCATGGAACAAGATAGTTTATTACTCACAGGTCCTGGAGGGGAAGAGGGGTGCCACAAGGGGTCTGATGCAAAGCACCAGCGGCTCAGATGCACACCAAGCAGGTGGAGAGGGACCCATGAGCTTGTGCCTGTATTGTGGTCCAGGAGTGGAGGTTAGTAGTCTTCCTGTGGGAGTCAAGAATTGGTTAGTTTAAAGCAAATGCCTGTAAAAAGGGAAAGAGACTGGGGGTCAGAAGGTGGTAGGGATGGATAGCTTATCATTTGGGGCCAGCTATAGGTTCTGGGTGAGGCATGTGGGTGGTGTGGGGTGTGTAAGTGGGAATGGTTGGGTGGAAATGACTTAGATACACCAAGGTCAGGGAGTAGAAGTGGGTCAATAACCAGAGCAAAGGCCCAGAGGCCCTGGCGAAATGGATGCTAAGGCAGCACAAACATAGTAGAGGCTCAGGACAACTGGGAATTCTTTTAAGGAAAAATTCAGCAGCAGAAAAATGCCATATAATCATTATTTAAAACATTAATGTATCTACCTGAAATAATACTAAAGAACTATCTAAAATAGTAAACAAGGAAAAAATAAAACTGGAAACCACCTAAATTTCAATGACATTTTTAAATATTAAAATTTAGGGTTAAAAATTTGGGTGCTTCCAATTGCTGGAATATTATGCAGACATTTAAAATGAGAATTGTAAAGGCTTTGCATAAACAAATGTCTAGAAAAATTGCCCAAGATATTAAAAAGGGCAACAGAGATTACAGATGTCCTTTCAGTGGAATGCTGGGCATTGTCTAGTGGACCAAAAGGGGATAATCTGATTCTATAAGGCTATGACCTTTGATTGTCTTTCTTTTTATCTAGACTATTTTACAGTCCTTCAGGAAGTTAAGTTGTAGAAAACTATGCTGGAAAATGCAAATGATTCTTGTCCATAGCAAAGCACATAGATTTTGTCTAATAGAAATATAGTTTATTTCCACAATGTAGAAAAGATGACCCAAAATATTACATTTTATTGCCTATGAGATATAAATCAGATTTGTGTCTCTTAAATTTATTTCAGCATTCCTAATAGTCTTTCTCTTTTTCCCTATCATCTATATACATCTATCATCTACCTATCCATATCTATCTATCTATCTATCTATCTATCTATCTATCTATCTATCTATC
>JAKSZT010007815.1:32044029-32089082 GCA_026826555.1 Tolypeutes matacus
ATCTATCTATCTATCTATCTATCTATCTATCTATCTATCTATCTATCCATCCTTTAAACTCTCATTTGAACTTATCTTGACATCTTATTGATTCCATTTTAATTAATGAGTTGAATAAAATTCTTGTGTATTAGTTATCTATTGCTGCATAACAAATCATCCCAAAACTTACTGGCTGGACACAACAACATTTATTATCTCACAGATTCTGTGAGCCAGTAATCTGGGAATAGTTTTGCTGGGTGATTCTGGTTCAGGATCTCTCACAGGCTGCAGCAGGCCCTGGGAGAGCTGCCTCTAAGCTCACTCATACTTGCCTCTCCACAGGGTTGCCTCATAACATGACAGTGGGATTCTCCCAGAAGTGAGTGCCGCAAGGGAGAGAAAGAACACACCAGAAGAGACAGTATTTTTATAACTTAATATCAAATATGACATCATCATTTCTGCCATATTCTATTCCTTAAAAGCCTGTCAACAAGTCTAGCTCATACTCAAGGGGAGGGAATTACACAAGGGCATGAATACCATCTTAGAGGCTGCCTACCACAACACATGCTCATTTTACATTTGCACCAGAGCTATGCTTTTAATTATACCTAACACAAGGAAAAGGCTTATGATATAATGTTACATGAAAAGAGCAGACTATGGAAATGGACATATACTATTTTTTTTTTAGTTTGTAAATAATATTATGGATGTGGACAAATACTGGCAAAAAAGAGAGAGAAATATCCAAGAGTATAATAGTTGTGTGGACTTGGGGATTAAAATAAATAAAAGAAATATCCAAGAGTATAATAGTTGTGTGGACTTGGGGATTAAAACCTGGGGTGGTTCTTTTTTATTCATTCTTTCTTTCTTCAAAATTGTCTCAAATGTTATCTTGCTTTTTCAACACAAAAGAAAAAAAGCAAAAGAGGGCTTGGACTCACTGGGACACCCAACAGGGAGTCTTAGATTAATCAAATAGGGGTGTATCAGGATGAAAGTAAGGTTCAAGAACTGGAGGTGGGGTGGGGGGATAAACTGCTCATAACAAGAAGGCAATCAAAAGACAGTAACTTGAGATTTAATGTGAAAAAAAAGGAAATGAGAATAGAGAAAGTTAGCTTTTTTCTTCTTAGAAATCTTAGCAAACATGCCTAGTAAGAACTATAGGCCGACTGGAATAATTGAAAGGCAGGAGATTCCCTGGGGAGCTGAGGAATCTTAGATTGCAGAGGCACTCCTCTGATCATCTCTGACACAGTCTCCTACCAAAGCTGTATAAGAAATCCCATCAGGGAGATGGAAATCATGAGTTGCTCAGGCTGTGAAAACAGCAAGTCCTTTGAAATCTGTTCATTGATTTGCATGCTGCTGAGTTCAAGGATTTCTCTGAGATGCATGGCCACCACTACTGCTCCAAAGTCAGGTTTGATGAAAGTAATTTGATTAAGCTTTGGATGGCTTTTCTCAAAATTAAAAAACAGGCAAATTTGGAGTCGTGTTGACTGAACACTCCGAAATCTTACTTTTAGAATAAGTAACATGCTTGGGCTGCTCTTTAAACAACACATCAGCATTGAATGGAGTGCTGGTACCTGTTTAACAGCTAGTTTTCCGGGATGGGGAGAAGGGGGAAGCCTTGATTTATAGCATTTGCTGGGGCTGATTTTGCAATAGTACTAAATAAAGACCTGAAGAACCATGAAGCGATATGTGATAACACCATTAAGTAGGATTTCCACCCTACAGATACAGTAGATGTTAAATTCAAGAGCGTAATAGTAAAATGCAGTAAAATAAATAAGAAGTTGTAAAAAGAAATTAAACAAAATCGAGTTACTATGGCTAAGAGATTTTAAATGGAGTCAGGAGGTCATTCTGGACCAAATCTCAGCCAGACACCACAAACTGCCAAAGTATACAAAGCCTCAAGCTGCAATATTCCTCAACATCCTACAGACATCCAGTCTTTATGGTGATAAACAAAGCATAAGACAAAGAACTCAATAAACTATCTAACCCAAGGGACAATTGGAGTACCCCAAATACCCACTAACCACAAACAACTTATCTAATTTTCTTCTTTTTCTTTAAAAACCCTTGCCTGGAAGTACCAAAATAGATGAGATTTGGGTTGCTACCTGCATCTGTGCTCCCAGAATTGCAGTTTTAAGACCCCAAATAAACACTTTTGTTGCTTCAGCTTAGTTTGTTATTTCTCAGTTGACAGTACATGGTGTCAGAAATGGGTTCTAAAGCGACCACTGACCTGACTCTAGAGCCGCCTTGGATTTAAGCGCATTGCCGGCAAGAGCCCCTTGCTCTGTCACTCATCTCCCCCACAGCCCTGAGTTCCTTTTGTGAGTCCTCCTGGATCCAAACCTCCCTCTTTTGGGTTGAGGTTCTAGGCTTTCTTTGGGTGTCTTCTGATGAAAGGCATTTGAATTTTGGTTCTTCTGGTTGAACAGATGGCAGTAACCCTTTAATGTTTGCCCTTTTTGGTATACAAAGAAAATTTCCTTGTCTGTTGAGTACTAAAATGGGACTTTAAAAATTCCCACTTTGGAATCGAGCATAGGTGCCAAGATGGGACACAATTTGGGTTGCTACCTGAATCTGTGCTCCCCAAATTGTAATTGTGAGACCCAAAATAAATGCCTTTGTTGTCCTTGCAGCTAAATTTATTTCTTGATTGACAAAGTGATGAGTTTCGAGTGTTTATTTCATTTTTGTTTTTTTAAATAGACTTTATTTTTTCAATAGTTTTAAGTTACAGAAATTATGCAGAAAGTACAGAGGTTCCAGATACTGTCTATCCTTCCCACCCTCACTCCCGCACACACACAAACGATTTCTCCTATTATTAACATCTCACATTAGCGTGGTACATTTGTTACAATTGATGAACCTATATATATAATTATTATTGACTAAAATTCATAGTTTATATTACGGTTCACTCTTTGTATTATACAGTTCTTTGGGTTTTGACAAATGCATAATGTCATGTATTCACCTTTATATTATCATACAGAATAGTTTCACTTCCCTAAAAATGCTCTGTGGTCCACCAATTCATCCCTCAACCCTTACCCCTGAAACCCTGGCAACCATTGATCTTTTTACTCTCTCCATAGTTTTGCCTTTTCCAGAATGTCATATAACTGAAATCATATAGTATATAGTTTTGCAGACTGGCTTCTTTCCCTTAGCAATACGCATTTAAGCTTCCTCCATATCTTTTTATTGCTTAATAGCTCATTTCTTTTTATCCCTGTAAAAGAATCGATTGCATGTATATACCACAGTTTGTTTAACCATTCACCTATTGAAGTACGTCTTGGTTGCGGCCAAGTTTTGAAATTATGAATAAAGCTGTTATAAACATTTAGTGCAGTTTTGTGTGGACATAAGTTTTTAACTTATTTGGGTAAATAAGCAATGTCATTGCTGGATTTTATGTTAAGCCTATGTTTAGCTTTGTAAAGAAATAGCCAGTCTTCCAAAGTGGTTATACCATTTGCATTCCCACCAGCAATGAGTGGGAGATTGTTGTTCCACACCCTCTCCAGGATTTTGATTTTGTCAGTGTTTGGGACTTTAGCTATTCTAACAGGTGTGCTGTGGTACTTTATTGTTTTAATTTGCAATTCCCTAATGACATGATGTTGAGCATCTTTTCATAAGTGTATTTGCCATCTGTATACAGCCATACCTTGGAAATATTGCAGGTTCATTTCCAGACCACCTCAATAAAGCAAATATCACAGTAGTGAGTCACACAAATTTTTTGGTTTCTCAGTGCATATAAATGTTATGTTTACACTGTAGTCCACTAAGAGTGCAATAACATCATGTCTAAAAATATCCCAATGTACATACCGTAAGTAAAATGTGACATAGAAACATGAAGTGAGCATGTGCTGTTAGAAAAAATGGCAGAAATGGAATTGCTTGGCTTGGGGTTACCACAAACTCTCAATTTAAAAAAAAAAAAAGCAATCTCTGCAAAGTGCAAAAAAGTGAAGCACAAAAAGAGGTATGCCTGTATATTGTTTGGTGAGGTGTCTGTTCAGATCTTTTGCCAATTTTGTAATTAGATTGTTTCTTATTGTTGAGTTTTAAGAATTCTTAGTATATTCTGGATACAAGTACTTTATCAGAGCAGTGTTTTGCAAGTATTTTCACAGTCTTTGGTTTGTCTTTTCATTCTCTTAATAAGTTTTTTTGCAGAGCAGATGTTTTTAATTTTAATAAAGTCCAACTTATCAATATTTTTCTTTCATGGCTAATGCTTTTGGTGTTGTATATAAGAAGTCATTGGCAGTGATCCAAAATGTTAATAACAGGGAAAATTGTGTATGTAGCAGGAGTAACAGAACTCTGTACTTCCTGCCTGAGTTTTCTGTAAGCCTACAAGTGCGCTAATAAAAATCCCTTTAAAAAGAAGTCATTGCCATCTCCAAGGTCACCTAGATTTTCTCCTATTTTTTCTTCTAGAAGTTTTATAGTTTTTATGTTTTACATTTAGGTCTATAATTCATTTTGAGTTAATTTTTACGAAAGATGTAAGGAGATATAAGGTCTGTGTCTAGATTCTTTTTTTTTTTGCTTGTGAATTTCCAGTTATTCCAGAACCATTTGTTGAAAAGACTATTGTTTTTCCCATTGAACTGCCTTTGCTACTTTCTCAAAGATCAGTTGACTATATTTGTGGGGACTGATTTCTGGGCATTCTATCTGTTCCTTTGACCTATTTGTCAATTCTTTTGCAAATATTGTACTTTCTTGATCACTGTAATCTTACAGAAAGTCTTGAAGGTGGGTAGTGTTAGTTCTCTGACTTTGATCTTCTTCAATATTGTGTTGGCTATTCTGAGTCTTTTGCCTTTTAATATAACCTTTATGATCAGTTTGTCAATATCCACAAAATCACTTGCTGAGACTTTGATTGGAATTGTTTTGAATCTATAGATCAAGTTTGGATGAAATGACATCTTAATATATCGTCTTCCTATCCATGAACATGTAATATCTATTTATTTAGATATCCTTTGATTTTTTACTTCAGAGTTTTTAGTTTCTTCATATAGAACTTGTACATCTTTTTGTTATATTTATACCTAAGTATTTTTTTTTTTGCTGTTAATGTAAGTGATATTGTGTTTTTAATTTCTAATTTCTAATTGTTCATTGCTGACATATAGGAAAACAATTGTCTTTTGTATATTAATCTTGTATCCTGCAACATTTCTATAATCACTGTGAGGGTTTGAAGCTGTATAGATCCCAGAAAGAAAAAAAAAAGTGCTCTTAAACTTAATTCATTCCTGTGGGTGCAAACCAGTTGTAAGTAGGACTTTTTGATGAGGTTACTTCAGTTAAGGTGCAGCCCACCTCAATCACAATGGGTCTTAATCCTATTTCTGGAGTTCTTTATAAGAGGACTGAAATTCAGACAGATAGAGAAAGCCACAAGAAGTAAGAAGCTGAGAGAATGCCACAGAGGAAGAAGCTAGAAGCTGTACGTAAATGGAACCCAAAAGAGAAGGAAGAGACCAGGAGATGCTGCCATGTGACTTGCCATGTGACAAGCTGAGGGTCAAGAATTGCCAGCAGCCAGACCCAGAATGCCAGTCTCCAGGAAGAAAGCATGACCTTGATAACACTTTGATTTGAACTTTCTTTAAGCCTCAAAACTGTGAGCAAATAAATTCCTATTGTTTAAGTGATGTCATCAACATGGCAACATAAGACATCCCCTGGAAAACCTTCCCCAGAGATCTAGTAAATGAAAGTACAAATCCCGCTTGCTTAGAACTCTGGAGGATGGTAGAGACTGTAGAAGGATTCCACAAATGTTGAATTAAAGAAAAAGAAAAATATCAGATAGGAAATTTCCATCCCAGACCTGTTGGTCCATTCCCATTCCCCTCCCCCTCACTTGGTGCAGATTGGGAATCACTCACAGGTAGCGGCCTGGGTCCCTGCCACCATGGAAGATACTATAGAGCCACTTGCAGCAGTGAGTTAGAACCCCACGCATATTGCATATCAAAGCACAAGAACCCAAGTCTGCAGAGTCTTAGGGCAGAACACAAGCCACTGAGGAGTGTTGCATACAAAAGGGCCCCCAGGGGAGAAAAAAAAGGAGAGACCATGATAGAATTGCTGAAAGGAACTGTTGTGACCCCACAACAGTTTCTGTTGGCTGGGCCACTTAAATCTAAAATGGTCTTTTCTGTCGTGATCCACCTTTCTGGATTGACCTAGGGTGGGATACTCTAATAGGGAAGAAACCAGAGGCAGAAAAGCCTCACAGGAAAAAAATGGGGTGGGAGGGGCAGTTAAACGGAACTGCTATAAGATAGGACAGGTCCCAGAACTAAAAAGTGTAAGAAAAATGGAGCACTGAGTGAGGGAGAAAATTTAAACAAATCATAAGAGCTGGGGAGGAAATTCTGCACAAAAACATACAGAACAGATTAAGATTCCAGGAGAAGGAACAGAGGAAAGGAAGTTTTCTCCTGGAGGTAAAACAATCGCACAAAAAATGCAATCTTAAAAATTTTACCAGGGAAGCAGATGTGGCTCAAGCAATTGGGCTTCCGTCTACCATATAGGATGTCCCAGGTTCATTTCCTGGGGTCTCCTGGATAAGGTGAGCTGGCCCATGCGGAGAGCTGGCCCATGCAGAGAGCTGGACCACGTGGAGAGCTAGTCCGTGCAGAGTGCTGGCCTGGGCAGAGAGCTGGTACAACAAAAAGATACAAAGAGGAGAGACAATGAGAGACACAACAAACCAGGGAGCTGAGGTGGCTCAAGCAAATGAGTGGCTCTCTCCCACATCGGAGGTCCCAGGATCAGTTCCTGGTGCCTCTGAAGAGAAGACAAGCAGACACAGAGAGCACACAGCAAATGAACACAGAGAGCAGACATTGAGTGCAAAAACAACAAGGGGGGGGTGGGGATAAAGAAATAAAATAAATCTTAAAAAAATTTTTTTTACTACATATCCAGGGCAAGATTCAGATGAGGAAGAGCTGAGAGAATCTGAACAGTTAAACACAGGGTTTTAGTTTATCATGCTGCTGAAAGCAGATACCATAGAATGTGTTGGCTTTAACCATGGGAATTTATTAGCTTACATGTTTACATTTTGAAGCTATGAAAATGTCCAACTCAAGACATAAAAATAAAAGATGCTTTCTTCCTGAAGACCAACTGCTGGCAATCCTGGACTCCTCTGTCACATGGCAAGGCACATGGTGGTATCTGCTGGTCTCTCCCTTTTTTTCCAGATTTCATCACTTTCATCTTCTTGCTTCCATGGCTTTTTCTCTCATCGTCTGAATTTCATTGTCTTAAAAAGGACTCCAGTAAGAGGATTAAGAACTATCCTAAATGAGGTGGGTCATATCTTAAGATCCTACTCACCAAAAATCCTACATACAATGGGTCCATACCCAAAGGAATAGATTAACTTTAAGAACATACTTTTCTGGGGTATATACGGCTTCAAACCACCACATGTGGGCTATTCTAAAGGCCTAGAATAAGTTGGACTGAGTAAGCAAAAAGAGTCTTAACACAGGGCCAAACAACAATAAAAATCCTAGGCAAGAAGGAGAAATGGACCTTCAGAATTGACTCGTCAAGATAATCAGATGCCTAGATATTAGCAAAAAATTACAAGGCATACTAACAAGAATATATGGCTTAGTCAGGGGAACAAACTAAACTTCAGAGGAGACTCAGAAGTTGGAGCAACTAATCAAAGATGTTCAAACAAATTTCCTCCATCAATCCAAGATGAAGGAAAATATGGTTAAGAGCTAGAGGATATTATGAAGACAAAGTATGATCTTAAAGAAGAATTTGAAAGTATCAAAAAAACATAGTAGAGGGGACTTCCGTGAAGATGGCGGACTAGTAAGACACGGAAATCTCTTCTCCAGAAAAATAGCTAGAGGACAAGCTGAAACAGCCCCGAAAAAGATCTTCTAGGGTTTAGGTCAGCAGGTGAAGGCTGCACACCACCCAGAAGAGAGAGGGACAGAAGAGGGAAATCGCGACTACAGAACTGTGAGTTGCAAGTAGCAGCTTCTGCTTCTGCCGGCACCCTCCCCCACACGCTTCAGAATTCTCGGGTCCCTGGGCCTGAGACCACAGACAAAGGGGGCTTCAGGGATCTGCCACTCCTGGGAACGGGAGAGAGAGGGACACAGCCTTAGGCTGACTCAGGTTCGGACCTGAAATTTGGGCTGCAGAGCCCCACGGGACCCTTCCACACGGCGGTTTGCCCTGGGAGCCCAGAAAGGACTGGAGAAATCCGATCCTCGCAACCTTCCTCTCTTCTAGCCTGGACTAATTGTTGAGGACACCACGGGAGAGGGGAGAGAGACCCTGGGGCTGACCCTGCTTTGGACTCCCAGGTTTGGTCTGCCCTGTCCCGACAGCCCTTCCAGGCTGGGTGGGGCTGCACCATTGTTTGCCTTGGAGCCTGCAAGGGGCTAAAGATATTACAAACCTCCCAATCTCCTCCTCTACTAACAGGGACTGATTGTTGAGGATTCAGAAGGGAGTGGAAATATTTCCTAGCTGGGAAAAGGGGGGCGCTATGAGAGAAGTCTGGAGAACTGTCTCAGAAAGTTTGAATCACAGGGCTCCTAACCCCCAGACAGGAAACTCTATCACATTGATCTGGTCTGTGTCACAACAAATACGCTCCGACCAGGCATTGAATTGAGAGCAGCCAACAAGCGCCATCTCCTGGAAGACCAAGGAAGTATACATAAGAAAATTAATAAGTAAGAGAGTCTTTTCCTGGCCTCTATAGCCTCCCTGCCCAAGGCTCTAGGAAACGACTCTACAACAAATTACTGGGTCCAGTGCCCAGTTTTGAGCAACCAGCAGAACAATCCTAACAATCAAGGTTGAGCCAAAAATCAAAGAGTGGTGGTAACTCACAGCCTCCTGTCACTAAAACCCCATAAAAGAGAAAAAGATAGAGCATCTAAGTAAAATACAAACTAACCAGATGCCTAAGCACCAACAAAAAATTACGGGCCATACTAAGAAAATAGAAGACATGGCCCAAGAAAAGGAATACAGCAAAGTCCCAGAAGAGATGCAGAATCTGAGAGAACTAATCAGTGAGATGAGGACACATTTCCAAAATCAAATTAATGAGATGAAAGAGAATATAGTTAAAGAGATCAATGACATCAAGAAGTCATTGCGTGAATGTAAAGAAGAATTTGAAATCATAAACAGAAAAGTAACGGACTTCATGGGAATGAAAAGCAAAATAGGTGAAGTAAAAAATACATTTGAAGCATACAACAGCAGGCTCGAAATGATAGAAGAAAGAATAAGTGATACTGAAGACAGAGCAGCTAAAATTGAAGAGAGAAAAGAACAGAGAGAGAAAAGAATGGAAAAAAATTGAGCAGGGGCTCAGAGAGTTGAATGACAACACAAAACGCAAGAACGTACGTGTCATTGGAGTTCCAGAAGGAGAAGAGAAAGGAAAAGGGGCAGAAAGAGTATTTGAGGAAATAATAGCTGAAAATTTCCCTACTCTCACGAAAGAAATGAACTTTCATGTCCAAGAAGCACACCGTACCCCAGTAGAATAAATCCAAATAGACCTACGCCAAGACACATATTATTCAGAATGTCAAATGTAAAAGATAAAGAGAAAATTCTCAGAGCAGCAAGAGAGAAGCAAACGATCACGTACAAAGTAAGACTTTGTGCAGATTTCTCTTCAGAAACCATGCAGGCGAGAAGACAGTGGTATGATACAATTAGGAAACTGAAAGAGAAAAACTGCCAGCCGAGAATTCTTTACCCAGCAAAACTGTGCTTCAAATATGAAGGTGAATATAAAGTATTCACAAACAAACAGAAACTAAGAGAGTTTGCAAAAAAGAATCCACCTTTGCAGGAAATATTAAAGGAAGCCTTAGAATCTGAAAGAAAAAGACAGGAGAGAGAGGCTTGGAAGAGAGTATAGAAGAAAGAAAAGCAGAAAGGATAACCAAAAGAGTAAAAAGAAAGACAAAAATAAGATGACATATGAAAACCAAAGAATAAAATTGAGGAAATAAATAGTGCATTTTCAGTAATATCATTGAATGTGAATGGATTAAGTTCCCCAATCAAAAGATACAGGCTGACAGAATGGATAAAAAACATGAGCCATCCATATGCTGCTTACAAGAAATTCATCTCAGACACAAGGATACAAGCCGGCTGAAAGTAAAAGGTTGGAAAAAGATACTCCATGTGAATAGTAAACAGAAAAGAGCAGGGGTAGCTATACTAATATCAGACAAAACAAACTTCAAATGCAAAAAAGTGATAAGAGATGTGGAAGGCCATTATATATTAATAAAAGGAACGATCCTCCAGGAAGATCTAACAGTCATAAATATCTACGCACCTAACCAGGGTGCCACAAAATATATGAGACAAACTCTGGCAAAACTGAACGGAGAAATAGACATTTCTACAATAATCGTCAGGGATTTCAACACCCCTCTCACATCATTAGATAGAACTAGACAGAAGATCAACAAGGAAACAGAGAACTTGAACAATATGATAAACAAGTTAGACCTAACAGACATATACAGAACACTGCATCCAAACTCAGCGGGTTATACATCCTTCTCAAGTGCCCATGGATCTTTCTCCAGGATAGACCACATGTTAGGTCACAATACAGCTCTCAATAAATATAAAAAGATTGAAATTATACAAAGCACCTTCTCAGATCATAATGGAATGAAACTAGAAATCAATAACAGACAGGAAAAAAGGAAATTTGGAAATGGGTGGAGACTGAACAACGCACTCCTAAATATTCAGTGGATCAAAGAAGAAATTGCAAGTGAAATCAGTAAATATATTGAGACAAATGAAAATGAGAACACAACATATCAAAACTTATGGGATACAGCAAAGGCAGTCTTGAGAGGGAAATTTATAGCCCTAAATGCCTATATTAAGAAACAAGAAAGAGCTAAACTCAAAGATTTAACTGAACAACTTGAGAAACTAGAAAAAGAACAGCAAACCAATCCCAAAGCAAAAATAAGGAAAGAAATAATAAAGATTAGAGTGGAAATAAATGAAAATGAGAACAAAAAAGCAATAGAGAAAATCAACAAAACCAAAAGCTGGTTCTTTGAGAAGATCAATAAAATTGACAAACCCCTCGCTAGACTAACAAACAAAAAAAGAGAGAAGATGCAAATAAATACAATCAGAAATGAAAGGGGGGAAATTACAAATGACCTCACAGAAATAAAAAGAATCATAAGAGGATATTATGAGAAACTATATGCCAACAAACTAGACAACCTGGATGAAATGGACAAATTTCTAGAAACTCATAACCAACCTACACTGACACAACAAGAAATACAAGAACTTAACAAACCAATCACAATTAAGGAGATTGAATCCATCATCAAAAATCTCCCAGCAAAGAAAAGTCCAGGACCAGATGGCTTCACAGGTGAGTTCTACCAAGCCTTTCTAAAAGAATTAACACCAATCCTGTTTAAACTCTTCCAAAAAATTGAAGAGGAGGGAAAATTACCCAACATATTTTATGAAGCCAACATCACCCTAATACCAAAGCCAGATAAAGATTCCACAAGAAAAGAAAATTACAGACCAATCAATCTCATGAACATAGATGCAAAAATTCTCAACAAAATACTTGCAAATAGAATCCAACAGCATATCAAAAGACTTATACATCACGACCAAGTGGGATTTATTCCTGGTATGCAAGGCTGGTTCAACATAAGAAAATCAATCAATGTAATACACCACATTAACAAATTGAAGGGAAAAAAAACACATGATCATCTCAATAGATGCAGAAAAGGCATTTGACAAAATCCAACATCCTTTTTTTGATTAAACAAAAACTTCAAAAATAGGAATAAAAGGAAAATTCCTCAATATGATAAAAGGCATATATGAAAAACCCACAGCCAACATCATACTCAATGGGGAAAGGTTGAAAGCTTTCCCCCTAAGATCGGGAACAAGACAAGGATGCCCACTGTCACCATTGTTATTCAACATTGTACTAGAAGTTCTAGGTAGGGCAATTAGACAAGACAAAAAAATTAAAGGCGTCCAAATAGGAAAAGAGGAAGTAAAACTCTCACTGTTTGCGGATGATATGATCCTGTATTTAGAAAGTCCTGAAGTATCCACAACAAAGCTACTTGAACTAATAAATGAGTTCAGCAAAGTGGCAGGATATAAGATCAACACGCAAAAATCAGTAATGTTTTTGTACACTAGTACTGAACAATCTGAGGAGGAAATCAGGAAGAAAATTCCATTTTCAATAGCAACAAAAAGACTCGAATACCTAGGAGTTAATTTAACCAAAGAAGTACAGGACCTATATGCAGAAAACTACAAAACAATGCTAAAAGAAATTTAAAAAGACCTAAACAAATGGAAAGACATTCCGTGTTCATGGATTGGAAGAAAAAATATCGTTGAAGATGTCAATCTTGCTCAAACTGATTTATAGATTCAATGCAATACCAATCAAAATCCCAACAGCTTACTTTACAGAATTAGAGAAGGCAATTACCAAATTCATCTGGAAGGGTAAGTGCACCCGAAGAGCCAAAAGTATTCTAAAAAAGAAGAGCAATGTGGGAGGAATTTCACTGCCTGACCTTGAAACATATTACAAAGCTACAGCGGTCAAAACAGCATGGTACTGGCATAAAGATAGACATATCGATCAGTGGAATAGAATTGAGAATCCAGAAATAAACCCTCACCTATACAGTCAACTGGTTTTTGACAAACCTACTAAGCCCACGCTGATGGGAAAAAACAGTCTCTTCAACAAATGGTGTTGGGAGAACTGGATATCTATAACCAAAAGAATGAAAGAGGACCCCTATCCCACCCCCTATACAAGAATCAACTCAAAATGGATCAAAGATCTAAATATAAAAGACAGGACCATAAAACTACTAGAAGAAAATGTAGGGAAACATCTTCAAGACCTTGTAGTAGGTGGTGGTTTCTTGGACCTTACACCCAAAGCATGTGCAACAAAAGAAAAAGTAGATAAATGGGACCTCCTCAAAATTAAACACTTTTGCACCTCACAGGACTTTGTCAGAAGGGTGAAAAGGCAGCCAACTCAATGGGAAAAAATATTTGGAAATCACATATCTGATAAGGGTTTAATATCCAGGATATATAAAGAGATGTTACAACTCAACAATAAAAAGACAAATGACCCAGTTAAAAAATGGGCCAAAGACTTGAATAGACATTTCTCCAAAGAAGAAATACAAATGGCAAAAAAAACATGAAGAAATGCTCAACATCACTCATGATTAGGGAAATGCAAATCAAAACTACAATGAGATATCATTTCACACCTATCAGAATGGCCACTATTAAAAAGACAGAGAACTACAAGTGTTGGAGAGGATGTGGAGAGATAGGAACACTTCTTCACTGTTGGTGGGAATGCAGGATGGTACAACCACTATGGAGGACTG
This sequence comes from Tolypeutes matacus, assembly GCA_026826555.1. NCBI lineage: Eukaryota > Metazoa > Chordata > Mammalia > Cingulata > Chlamyphoridae > Tolypeutes > Tolypeutes matacus. The sequence goes on from JAKSZT010007815.1 coordinate 32,057,595, forward strand.
TTTGGCAGTTCCTAAAGAAGTTGAATATAGACTTGCCACGTGACCCTGCAATACCACTACTGGGTATATACCCAGAAGAACTCAGAGCAGTGACACGAACAGACATCTGCACACCGATGTTCATAGGCACATTATTCATCATTGCCAAAAGTTGGAAACAACCCAGGTGTCCATCAACAGATGAATGGATAAACAAACTGTGGTCTATTCACACGATGGAATATTATGCAGCTGTAAGAAGAAATGAAGTCATAAAGCATATGGCAACATGGATGAATCTGGAGGACATTATGTTGAGTGAAGCAAGCCAGACACAAAAGGACAAATACTGTATGAATGCATTAGTATGAACCAAATATATTGTGTAATATATTGTTTGATTCGCACACACACACACAAAAACAAAAAAAACAAACAAAAAACAAAACAACAAAAAAATTTACAGGTATCCATTACATTTAATTGAGAAATGTATATATTTATTCATCTGTGAAAAAAAAAAAACAGCAATGTTATCAGTGTTTATCTCTTTTTAATGGAGAATAGGAAAATATAATATAAGAACAATTGAAAATATATATATAAAGGAAAAAGAACTAAACGTCATAGAGACAGATGATAAATACTATACTCGGCAAGTCATTTTATATTTTAGAGCTTCACTTTCCTTAACTGTAAAATTGCACTAAATTACATGATTAATAAAGTTCCACCCAGAGCTAAAAAAAAAAACAAAACATAGTAGACAGTATGGCAATGAAAGGCACAATAGTAGAGATTAAAAATACAGTAAAGATGTACAACAGCCAATTTGAACAGGCAGAAGAAAGAATCAAGGAACTAGAAGACAGGACGATTGAAATCATCCAGTAGAAGAACAGATAAAGAAAAGAACAGAAAAATTGAGCAGGGTTTCAGGGATTTGAGTGACAGCATGAATTATACAAACATACAGCCCATAGGTGCCACAGAAGGAGGAAAGATGGGAAAATGGGCAGAAAGAATATTTGAGAAAATAGTGGCCAAAAACTTCCAAACTCTTATGAGAGACATAAATATATATGTCCAAGAAGTGCCACATACTCCAAACAATAAATCCTAATAGACCTACTCTGACACATATATTCATCAGAATGTTAAATGCCAAAGATAAAGAGAAAATTCTGAAAGCTGTAAGAGAAATGATTCATCACATCCAAGGAATCCACAGTAAGACTGAGTGCTTATTTCCCATCGGAAAACATGGAGGTAAGAAGGTAGTGGTATGATATATTTAAGGTACTGAAAGAGAAAAACTGCCAAGCAAAAATTCTTTATCCAGAAAAACTGTCCTTCAGAAATGAGGGAGAGTTTAAAAGATTCACAGATAAACAGAAACTGAGAGAGTTCATCAACAAAAGATCTGCCCTACAAGAATTACTGACGGGGGTACTATAGGTTGAAAGGAAAAGATAGGAGAGAGTGGCTTGGAGTAGTGTGAAGAAATAAAGATCATCAGCCAGGGTAACTAAAAGGGTAAATGCAAAGCCTGATAATACTGTATCCTCAATATACAACTTTACTCTTTAATTCCTATAGGAATCAGAATATAATTGAGCGAGAAAAAGCATACTTCCTGATAATGGACAGGCAAAATATAAAATGGTAAAGTGGGACAAAAACAACATAAAGAGGGGAAATGGCAGGATATGGGAGCAGAGAACAGGTATGCCAGTGAATCTAAGTTGGTATCTTTTCAAATTAGTATGTTATAGATGTAGGATGTATAATATAATCCCCAGGGTATCCACAAAGCAAGTATTTTAAAAATATACAGAAACAGAAATGAGAAAGAAACCAGTCAGATACATCACAAATCAACTATTCAGAAAAGGAGCTTGCAATGAAAGAAAATAGAGGCCAAAAAAAAAAAAAAAATGACATGTAAAGCCAAAGGTCAAAATGGCTGAAATAAGTACTGCCTTTATAGTAATAACACTGAATGTTAATGAATTAAACTCCCCAATCAAAAGACACAGATGGCAGAATGGATAAAAAGCATGATCCAACTATATGTTGTTTACAAGAGACTGACCTTAGACCAAAAGACATAAATAAGCTGAAAGTGAAAGGATGGAAAAAGACATTCACATATTTTGATGCTCAGTTGTTAGGTGCATATCCATTTAGGGTTGTATGATTTCTTGGAGGATTGATCCCTTTATCATTAGGTAATGCCACTCTCTATCTATGATACTTTTCTTGCTATGAAATCTGCTTTGTCTAAAGTTAATATAGCTATTCTAGCTTTCTTCCGATTAGTGGTAGCAAGGTATATCTTCCTCCATGCTTTTGCTTTTAACCTCTCTCTATCTTTATATTAAAGTGGGATTTTTTATAGAAAATAGTTAGGTCTGTTTTTCACCCAGTCTGATTGTCTCTCTTTCAAAAGGTGTATTTAGGTCATTCACATTTACAGTGACTATTGATATAGTTGTATTAATATCTACCATATTTGTAACTTTTCTATTTGTTGCCTTTGTTTTTTATTTCTTTTCTTTGTCTTCCTCTCTTTTTTTGCCCTTTCTGGTTTCAGTTGAGCAATTATATGATTCCATTTTCTCTCCTCTCTTAGCATATCAATTACACATCTTTTTAAATTCCTTTTAGCAGTTGCCCTAGAGTTTGCAATATACTGATCTAAATCCACCTTCAACCAACACTGTATTGATTCATGGGTAGTATGAGGTACATCCTCATACTAATCCTCCCTCCCATCCTTTATAACATTGTTGTCTCTTATTTCCCTTATATATAAGCCATAATCATCCAATGTATTATTGCTGTTATTTAGAATAAACTGTCATCTCTTAGATCAGTTAAGAAAAATAAAAATAAAATATTTTGTTTTATCTTTATTTATTCCTTCTCTGATGTTCTTCCTGTCTTTATGTAGATCTGAGTTTCTGTCATATATCATTTTCTTTTTCTCTGAAAATATTCTTTTCTCTAAAGAACATTTCTTGCAAGGCAGGTCTGCTGTCAACAAATTGCCTCAATTTTTGTTTGTCACTTTTGAAGGATAATTTTGCTGGATACAGAATTCTAGGTTGATTTTTTTTTCTTCAGCACTTTAAATATTTTACTCCACTCTCTTCTTGGTTGCATAGTTTCTGAAGAGAATTCCGCTGTAATTCTTATCCTTGTTTCTCTGTAGGTAAGATGTTTCTTTCCTCTGGCTTTGTTCAAGATTTTCTGTCTTTGATTTCTGCAGTTTGAATATACATAGGTGTTGATTATTTGGTGTTTATCGTACTTGATGTTCTCTGAGCTTCTATGGTTTGGTGTCTGTCACTAATTTTAGAAAATTCTCAGTAATTACTGCTTCAAATGTTTCTTCCGCTTCTTTATTTTCTCCTTCTGGTATCCTCATTATGTATATGCTACACCTTTTGTAATGGTCCCACAGTTTTTGGCTATTCTATTTCTTTTTTTTTTTTTTTTTTTTTATTTTTTTTGTTTTTTTTTTTTCTCTTTGTTTCTGAGTTTGGGAGATTTCTATTGACATATTTTCAAGCTCACAGATTCTTTCCTCTGCTGTGTCCAGTCTACTGATAAACCCATTAAAAGTATTCTTCATTTCTGATACAATGCTTTTGATTTCTAACATTTCCTTTTAATTCTTTCTTTGCAATTCCATCACTCTGCTTACATTGCTCATCTGTTCTTGCATGTTGTATACTTTTCCATTAGAGTCCTTTGCATTTTAATCATAGCTATATTAAATTCCTGATCTGATAATTCCAAAATTTCTGCCAGACCTGAGTTGTTTGATACTTGCCTTGTCTCTTTAGAATGTGTTTTTTGCATTCGTCATATCTTGTAATTCTCTGTTGAAAGCAGATATGATGTATGGGGTAAAAGGAAATGAGGTAAATAAGCACTTAGGGATAGGTAGGCAGTGCTCAACTCTCTCACAAAAACAATGGAAGAAGGGTAAAAAGCTGTCCAAGGGAGCTCCTTTGGGTATCTGAAGACCAGGAGAGTGCTGCACATCATCCAGGAGAGAGAGGGACAGAGAGACAAAAAGGCAAAATGAAAACCAGAACACATACAACTACAAGGATATAGAATAAGAGGAATCAAGTGTCAAAAAGGAACTTTACACACACACACACACACACACACAAACCCTAGAGTAGAAAGAGAAGCTAACCATCCGAATAAACACATCAAGGTAAACAGTTGTGTAGATACCAACAAAAAATTACAAGCTATACTAAAAAACAGGAAGACATGCCCCAGTCTAACGAACAAACTAAAAAACAGGAGGAGATGTAGAACATGAAACAACTAATCAAGGATGTCCGAACAAATATCATGAATCAACTTAATGAAGTGAAGGCTATTAAGTGAGGCTATTAAGAAGACATTGGGGGAACATACAGAAGAAATTGTAAACATACATAAAAAGGTAACAGATGTGATGGTGATGAATGGTACAATGCAAAAATTAAAAAATATGTTGGAAGCACATAACCACAGATTTGAACAAGCAGAGGAAAGAAGTAGTGACACCAAAAATAGTACATCTGAAATCAGACAGATAGTAGAACAGATAGATAAAAAAGGCAAAAAAAAAAAATACAGCAAGGACTCAGGGAATTGAATGACAACATGAACCACACAAACATATACATTATAGGCATCACAGAGGGAAAAGAAAAGGGAAAGGGGGCAGAAGGAATGTTGGAGGAAATAATGGCTGAAAATTTCCCAACTCTTTTAAGGGACATAGACGTACATGTCCAGGAAGCGCAGTATACCACCAAACAGTATAAATCCTAACAGGCCTACCCTGAAACATATACTTATCAAAATGTCCAAAGCTCAAGACAAAAAGAGAATATTGAAAGCAGCAAGACAAAAGAGATCCATCACATACAAGGAAAACTCAATAAGATTAAATGCTGATTTCTCATCTGAAACCATGGAGGCAAGAACTCAGTGGTTATGACATAGTTAAGGTGCTAAAAGAAAAATCTGTCAGCCAAGAATTCCATATCCAGCAAAGCTGGAATTCAAAAATGAGGGAGAGTTCAAAATATTCATAGATAAACAAAAATTAAGAGTGTTTGTCAATAAGAAACTGCCCTTCAAGAAATAGTAAAGGGAGTTCTGCAGGTCGAAAGGAAAAAAACAGGAGAGAGAGAGGGTTGGAGAAGAGTATAGGAAGGAAGATTATTGGTAAGAATAGCTAAAAAGATAAAAAGAGAAGTAAAAACAAAATATGATATATATAAGCGTAAAGAAAATATGGCTAATGTAAGTAATACCTTGATAGTAATAGCATTGAATGTTAATGGATTAAACTCTCCTATCAAGATGCACAGATTGGCAGAATGGATAAGGAAATACGACCCATCTATATGCTGTCTACAAGAAACACTTTAGACTCAGAGATGCATGGAGTTTGCAAGTGAATGGTTGGAAAACAATCTTACATGCAAACAATAAGCAAAAAAGAGTGGGAGTAGCTGTACTAATATTGGACAAAATAGACTTCAAATGCAAAACTATTGTAAGAAACAAAGAAGAATACTATATATAAATAAAAGGGGTAATCTATCAAAAAGAAAGAACGATCATAAACATTTATGCACCTAACCAGGATGCCCCAAAATACATGAGTCAAACATTGGAAAAATTAAGTGGAGAAATAGATGCCTCTACAATTTTAGTGGAGGACTTTAATACACCATTATCACTATTAGACAGAACATCTTAACAGAGGACCAATAAAGAAACAGAAACTTTGAGTAATACATTAGAGGATCTAGAGCTAATAGTCATGTACAGAACATTACACTCAAATATAGCAGGATATACATCCTTCTTTAGTGTACATGGATCATTCTCCAGGATAGACCACCTGTTAGGTCACAGAACAACTCTCAATGGATTCAGAAAGATTGAAATTATATAAAGTAATTTCTCTGACCACAATGGAATGAAGCTGGAAATCAGTAAGGGGCAGGGAACCAGAATAGGCACAAAGACATGGAAGCTAAACAACACACTCTTAGACAATCAGTGGGTGAGGCAGTTTGAGATTATTTATGAATCCCCAAAAAGAGGAAAATTTTGATTGTAAACTGGTCTCTTCCTCTGGATGTGATACCTTTTGATTGTATTAAATTCAAAGGTTTTAAGCTTACTTGATAAAAGATTAGGGCTTTTATTTGACCACATCAGTAGGGCATGACTCAGGGTTGAGTCCCTGCCCCCTTGGTGGAATGATATAAGCGGGCACTCATTCAAGAAGATGGAAGAAGAAGAGAGAGAGAGAACTTAGATTTGATCCTGGAGCCCCAGGGAGAGATGAGTCATTCACCTGATAGTTTGCAGTTGAGCAGCTGAGCAGCCAAGAAAGCCTGGAAAGAAATGAGCCCTATGCCAGACTGATATAGGAAGCCCTGAGAGATGAGTCCTATGCCAGCCTACAGCTGAGTTCGGAAGAAGCTGGGCCCATGGAGCCTTAGGAGGAAGAAGGAAGGAAAGACCAGGCAGAGATTGCCTGCCATCTTGCTTCAACACGTGGCAACTGACTTTGGTGAGAAAGCAGCTTTAAGTTGGACTCTTTAGGGCCATGGAACTGTAAACCTTTTTTTTTTTTTTTTTTTTTAAAGATTTTATTTATTTATTCATTTATCCCCCCCTTGCTGCTTGTGCTCGCTGGGTCAGCTAACCACGCCGTGCGGGCGGGCTTGCCTTCACCAGGAGGCCCCGGGAACCGAACCGGGGCCTCCCATATGGTAAACGGGAGCCCTACTGATTGAGCCACAGCCGCTTCCCGGAACTGTAAACCTTTACCCCAAATAAATACCTTTTATAAAAGCCAACAGACTTCTGGAACTTTTCATCAGCACCCCTTTGGCTGACTAATACAGTGGGTCAGGGAGGAAATTGCAAAAGAAATCAGTAACTACCTTGAAACAAATGAAAATGAGACCACATTGTATCAAAACCTATGTGATGCAGCAAAAGCAGTGCTGAGAGGGGAATTTATAGCCATAAATGCCTATATTAAAAAAAGAAGAAAGAATTAAAATCAAAGATCTAACTGCACACCTGGAGGAATTAGGAAAAAGAACGACAAACTAATCCAAAGCAATCTGAAAGAAGGAAATAACAAAGATTAGAGCAGAACTAAATGAAATTGAGAATAAGAAAACACTAGAAAAAATTAACAAAATCAAAAGTTGGTCCTTTGAGAAGATTAATAAAATTGACAAACCCTTAGCTAGACTAACAAAGAAAGAGAGAGAGAAGATGCAAATATATAAAATATATTTTTTTTTAAATGAGGAAAGGGATATCACCACTGATCCCACAGAAATAAAGAGTGTCATAAGAGGATACTTTGCAAAATTGTATGCCAACAAGATGGATAACTTAGATGAAATGGAAAATTTTCTAGGAACACTCAAGCAGCCAACATTGATAAAGGAAGAAATTGATGAATGCACAGACCAATCACAAGAAAAGAGGTTGAATTAGTCACCAAAAATCTCCCAACTAAGAAGAGCTCAGGAGCAGATGGCTTCACAGGTGAATTCTTCCAATCATTCCAAAAAGAACTAACACCAATCCTGCTTAAACTTTCAAAAAAATAGAAGTGGAGTGAACATTGCCTAACTCATTCTATGATGCCAACATCACTCTAACACCAAAGCCATATAAAGACGTCACAAAAAAAGGAAAACTGCAGACCAATCTCTCTAATGAACCTGAATGCTAAAATCTTCAACAAAACACTTGCTAATCATATTCAACAACACATCAAAGTAATTATTCACCACGACCAAGTGGATTTCATCTCTAATATGCAAGGATGGTTCACCATAAGAAAATCAATCAGTGTAATGCACCACATTAACAAATTGAAAGAAAAAAATCACACGATCATCTCTATTGATGCAGAAAAAGCATTTGACAAAAATACAGCATCCTTTCTTGATTAAAAACGCTTCAAAAGATAGGAATAGAAGGAAAATTCCTCAACATGATAAGAAGTATGTATGAAAACCCCACAGCTAACATCATATTCAATGGTGAAATGCTAAAGACTTTACCTCTAAGATCTGGAACAAGGATGACCACTGCCACCTCTCTTATTTAGCATTGTGTTAGAAGTACTTGCTTGAGCTTTTAGGCAAAAAAAGATATAAAAGGCATCTAAATTGGAAAGGAAGAAGTAAAAATTTCACTATTTGCAGATAACATGATCCTGTACATAGAATGCCCTGAGAAATCTACAACGAAGTTTCTAGAGCTGATAAAGATAAACAAGTTCAGTAAATGGCAGGATATAATTTCAAAGTGCAAAAATCAGTAGCATTTCTGTACTCCAATAATGAGAAATCTGAGGAGGGAATCAAGAAAAAAATTCCATTTACAATAGCAAGTAAAAGAATCAAATACCAAGTAAAAAAAATGTAACTAAAGACGTAAAGGACTTGTGCACAGAAAACTATACAACAATATTCCGTGTTCATGGATTGGAAGACTAAACATCATTAAGATGGCTGTCCTACCCAAATTGATTTACAGATTTAACGCAATCCCAATAAAAATTACAACAGCACTTTTTATTGACTTGGAAAAGCTAATTATGAAATTTATTTGGAAGGGCATGGGGCCCCAAATAGCCAAAAACATATTGAAAAAGAAAAACAAAGTTGGAGGAATCATGCTACCTGACTTTAAAGTATAATACAAAGCTATAGTGGTCAAAACTGCATGATATTGGCACAAAGACAGATATACTGACCAGTGGAACAGAATTGAGAGTTATGACATAGATCCTCACATATACAGTCAACTGTTATTCTACAAGGCCACCAAGCCCACTCAACCAGGACAGAATGGCGTCTTCAACAAATGGTGCTTGGAAAACTGGATATCCATATCCAAAAGAATGAGAGAGGCTCACCATCTCATGCCCTATACAAAAATTAACTCAAGATGGATCACAGATCTAAATATAAGAGCCAAGACCATAAAGCTCCAAAAGATAATGTAGGGAAGCATCTATAAGATCTTATAGTAGGAAATGTTTTCATAAACTTTATACCCAAAGTGCAAGCAACAAAAGAAAAAATAGATAAATGGGATCTCCTCAAAATTAAAAACTTGCATTTCAAAGGAGTTTGTCGAGAAAATGAAAAGACAGCCCACTCAGTGGGAGAAAATATTTGGTAACCATCTATCTGATAAGGGCCTAATATTCAGTATATATAAAGAAATCTTACATCTCAAAAATAAAAAGATAAACAACCTATTTAAGAAATGGGCAAGAGATTTTAATAACACTTATCCAAAGAAGAAATACAAATGGCTAAAAAACACATGAAAAGATGCTCAACATCATTAGGGAAATGCAAATCAAAACGACAAAGATATATCATCTTACATCTATTAGACTAGCAGCTATTTTTTAAAAAAAAGCACAGAGGACTCCAAGTGTTGGAGAGGATGTGGAGGAAAGGAAACACTTATGAACTACTGGTGGGAGTACAGAATGGTGCAGCCATTGTGGAGGACAGTCTGGTAGTTCCTCAGGAATCTAACTGCAGAAGTGCCATATCCAGCAATTCCATTTCTGGGTATATACCCAGAAGAATTGAAAGCAGGGGCACAAACAGATATATGCACACCAATGTTCATAGAGACATTATTCACTATTATTCACTATTGCCAAAATTTGAAGCAACCCAAGTGACAATCAACAGATGAATGGATAAGCAAATTGTGGTATACAATGAAATATTACTCAGCTGTAAGAAGAAATGGAGTAATAACACAAGGGATAACATGGATGAATCTTGAAGAAATTACATTGAGTGAAGTAAGCCAGTCACTGAAGGACAAATATTACATGACCTCACTGATATGACTTAAACAAATTGAGCAGTGTAGCTGTTTGGCAGTTTGATGTAATTATGAATTCCAAAAATATATATTGGATTATGCTTGTGGACTGGTCTGCTAATCTGGGCATGATTAAGTTATGATTAGGGCATTGACTGGGCCATGTTAGTAGGGCATTGAGCCCCACCCCTTGGTGGGGTGGGAATCAAATATAAAAGGCAAGGCAATGGACAGAGGGAGCAGTTTTGATGTTGGAGTTTTGATGTTGGAGAGAAGGCCCCTGGAGAAGAGAAGCGAGCCGTTCATCTGGTAGTCTATAGCTGATCTTGTGGAGAAAACAGAGGAGCTGAGCCCAGATAGAAAGGGAGCCCTGGGAAGAGAGGAACCCAAGAAGCCTGAACCCTGGCAAACGTCAGCAGCTGTCTTGCTCCAGCAGGTGGCAATGGACTTTGGTGGGGAAGAAATTTACGCTTTATGGCCTGGTAACTGTGGACTTCTACCCCAAATAAATACCCTTTATAAAGACCAACCAATTTCTGGCATTTTGCATCAGCACCCCTTTGGCTGACTAATACAAGCAGACTCACAGAACTAGACTCTGGAAGATAGGTTAACAGGAGATAGAAAGGTTAGCAGAGGGTGGTGAGCTGATGCTCAATATGGACAAAATCTATGATAAGGTGAAAGGGTGTGATTGGGTAGTGGATGGGTGTGATAGTGGTGCAGTGATGTGATTGGGGTCTATGGTGCAGGAATGTGAGGGGGAGTAGGGTGGGGGGTTTGGGTTAAACTATCCATGGAACTGTGGGGAGGGTTGGAGGAAGGAGCAGGTAAACTCTGGGGATTTGTAGGTCTGTGGTTAAAAGTACAATGGTGGGAATCATCTTTGGGAAAATATGGCAGGGGAGGGTTACTTGTGTTGGAGTGTCATGGGTGGGATGATATGCGGAATAGAGCACACCTGGGACATGCCTCTATGGAATATGAAAGTGTTCATCTTATAGTGTGCTATCTCAGTGAGTGGAGACCTACACAATAAACAAGAAAATAAATTCCCATCCTGGGGAGTCCTGTTATGTTTTCAATTAGAGGGACAAGAATCTCTCAAGAACATAGGCAGTGCCTAATAAAAAGAACAGACCAATACATCAAGTCATCGATATTATTGCATGTAACTATGAATGTTATTCTTCAAAATTGAAACTTAGTGGTTACCATAGGTTCTGAGGAAAGAATAGAATAGATGGAACATAGGGCACTTTTGGGGCATTGGAATTGTTCTGCATGGTCTTACAGTAATGGATACAGGCCATTTAAAATTTTCCAAAACCTATAAAAATGTATAGTGCAAAATGTAAACCATTGACCATGGTTAGTTGCAATGCTTCAATATTTGTACATCAATTGTAACAAATGTACCATCCACACATAAAATATTATTAATAAGGGAGAGGGGTAGAGGGGGAAGGCATTGGGTATATGGGAATCTCCTGTGTTTTCTATGTGACTTTTCTGTAATCTAAAGCTTCTTTAAAGATAAAGTGAAAAAAAAAAAAAAAAGACACTGGGGGTACATACAGAAGAAAATTGTCACTGTACATAAAAGACAACAGATCTTACAGTGATGAGAGATACAATACATAAAAAAATTTCTTTTGTTTTTTATTTTTGTATTTTATTTGTTTTGTTTTTTCCCTTAATTATTTTATTTTATTATTAATTTTATTTGGGGTTTTTTTTGGAGGGGTTTTGGATCACAGAAGGGTCACAACCGAGGCAGGGGAGGATCACTGGTGCGGGGTGTTGGTGCTGGGGGGAGGTGTGAGGAGGGATGCACCTGGGGCATGTCTCTAAGGCACATGAGCATGTTCAAGTGTTCATGGGGTGTTGTCTCAGTGGGTGGAGACCCACACGCTAACTGAAAGAATATTGAATTCCCATCGTGGGGAGTCCTGCTAAATTCTCTAATAGAGCAGCAAGTGTGGCCGGGGGTGCGTCCTGTCTGGTCGGGGTAGGAGAGGCCTAGGCTCCTACGGGGGCTCGCAGGCGTGGAGGGCGCACTGCGGAAAGAACCACCGCGGAGACGAGGTAAGCACGCAGGTCTAATTTATTAACGGAAGTACAGATGCTTATATAGGGTTGTGGGCGGGAAAGGAGAGCGGGGCTGGCCGTGATAGGCCGGGGGCAGTTTCCACGCCCTCTAAGGTGTGGCCTTGGCCCTGCGGCTCTCCCTAGCTGTGTGGGGAGGGGGGAGGGTGAGTGTGGGCAGGCTTCTTCTGGCTATCAGCAAGCAGATGTTGGCTGCCTGGGCGAGGCTGAGGGCAGTGCGCCCGTTCCAGCCGCCCTGCACCCGAGTGGTGGGCTGCGCATATCCCCCACTGGGCGCGGCTATGCCTGCTGGCCAGACTTCAGCCTGCCTTACCTCAAGCAAGAATCCCCCAAATACATGGGCAGTGCCTAGTGAAGGAGGACAGACCATTACACCAGGCTCTTGATATTGATGCTTGTACTCGTGAACCTTGTTCTTGTGAGACTGAAACTTAGCCTAGTATTTATATTTTCTAAGGGTTACCTCCTGAGGGCCTCCTTATTGCTCAAATGTGGCCTCTCTCTAAATCAAACTCAGGATATAAACACACTACCTTCCCCCCAGTGTGGAACATGACTCCAGGGGATGAGAATCCAAAGGATTATTTCCAAGCACCAAATAACGATGGATCTCGAAAAAGACCTTGACCAAAAGGAGGAAATATTAAATACAAATGAGTTTTTATAGCTAAGGGATTTCAAAGTTAGTCTGGAGGTCATTCCAGAGGTTACGCTTATGCATGTCTCAGGAGGATCTCATTGACTGCCACAGAAAGAGTGCCTCAAACAGCAGGGCTCCTGAGGGCTCTAGAGATATCTAGGCATTATAGGCAGGGCAGACAATCTCAGGAATTTGGCACCTGTCAGTGGGTCTGACTTGGATTATATGCTTCCCAATGTATCAGAGTTAGACTCACTTATAATTTCCCTACACATGGGTCTTCTGCCTCTTTTATTTGAACCTATAATTAGCACTATACTCTTTAATTATATGTCCCAGAGACTTAAATCTTCTGGCTGTTCATATACCAGTTGAGCCCTGAATTTCAGCAGAGTTGCAGCACCTACTCTCCAGTTCGTTGGATTCACCCAGGACAATTAACAAAAGCACGATGATGGATAACACCCATCCCAAGAAGCAGAGAATATCTACTACTGCAAGAAAGACAGTTCCATCCATCTGCCCCATGGGATCTAAGCCCCCTCTCAATCAGGAACAGAGTGGGCATCACCATCCCCAAATCCTCAAGTTCTGAGGGGAGGGAGAGAGAATAGGTGGGGACATTGGAATTGTCCTGCATGACATTGAAATGACGGATATAGGTCATTATACATTTTATCAAAACCTATAAAATTGTGTGGGGCAAAATGTAAACTATAATATAAGCTATAGTCCATGGTCAATAGCAATGCTTTAATATGTGTTCAACAAATATACCACACTAATGAAAGATGTTGTTAATGAGGGAAATTGGGATGGAGGGGTATGGGAATCCCCTATATTTTTGATGTAACGTTTATGTAATCTAAAGCTTTTAAAAAATAAAATAAATAAAATAAACAAATAGGCATTTAGTGTGAGGTTTTACGTTTATCTTGCTAGGAGTTATACTATGTTTACTATTTGCTGTAGCTGTACGTATCAGAGGCTGAAGTTTCCTCTTGTGTCCTTGTTTTTGTGTCCCCTGTTGTCTTTGGGTTTCCTCAGACATTCCTCTTAAATAGGGTATGAGCCTTGTAAGTCTTTTTGGCTGCAATCAACTGTTATTATACAGAAGCCCTATTGATGTGGTAGTAAGATGGGGGGCAGGCATTCTGTAATCCTATGATTAAGTCTCAGTTTTTCAGTGAGCTTGTCCTCCTGGGCTTTGACCTTCACAAGTGCTTCTCATCCTCCCCCCACACTCTTAGGTGAGACAGGAAGGCTAGAGAGGGCCAGAGTTGGGTATTTCCCTTCCCCCACATTGGTTAGGCTCTGTTACAACTCACTGTTGGTCAATCTCTGTAAAAATAGTTTCCCCTGAAGGCTGGCCTTGGTTAAAGAGAACAGCATGCTCTGGATATATTTTTAAATGATTACTTTCCCCCTAACCCTGCAGGAAATACTTTCCCCAGTCTTCATAGTGGGAACCTATCAGAGCTACTGGAGGTAAATCTGAACGTGTGCTCTGCCCCACCCCCCCTCACCCCTCACCCCTCCCCCACTCTGAGGGCCACAAGTCTGGGCCTCCAGGAATTTTTCAGCCCTCAAATTAGTTCACACTGTCTCCAGCAATTAGACAGTTACCCTTTAAGTGTCTCTACCTGATGGGCTGCAGCTGCAGTTTCTTCTCTAGGTAAGCTATGAGTCCCAATAGCTGCCTATTGCTATAGTTTTGCAGGAGATGGTTAGCTCTGTGACCTCAATTCTATAATGTATCTAGGAAGAGTTGTTGATTTTCAGTTTTTCAGCTTTGTGTATGTGTGAATGTGAGAAAGGGGGTGATGAATTCCAAGCTTTTTACTTGCTGGGCCAGAAACAATTGCCTTGGTTTTGAATATAATTTATTTCAAAGTAAATTTATAAAAGTTAATTTTTTGTTTGTTTTTAACATATATTTTTATTAGAGAATTTGTGAACTTACAAAACAACATTCATCACATGCAGAATTCCCATATATCACCCCTCCACCAACACCTAAAAGTTAATTTTTAATAATGACATTACATAACAACTGGCTCACAAAACTACTAAGAATTGAACATTCTGCTCTCTTGAATTGGTATGAGCCAACTTCAACAGAATCACTGAAAGCCAAAAGTTCAGTTTGCTCTCTTTACTTAAGTGATAGAGAAAGTTAAGTGGTTACTACAGCAAATATTATTGACCTAAAAACTAGAACTTTTCAGAAGGCAGTTTTACCACTAGATTCCATTTCATTCAGAATTAGCTTCCCTTGGATTCCCAGATATTATAAAGATAAAACAATGTGTGAACTGTGTCTCAAGTTTGGAGGGATTATGAGTGGAGAAAGAGATCATTTTTCCTCGAATCTAAAAACCAAATGGTGGGAAGCGGATGTGGCTCAATCGATAGGGCTCCCGTTTACCATATGGGAGGCCCCGGGTTCATTTCCCGGGTCCTCCTGGTGAAGGCAAGCCAGCCCGTGTAGCTCAGTGAGCTGACGCAGCAGGACAACCCAACAAAGGGAGACAAGCAGACACAGAAAAACGGACAGCAAATGGACACAGCAAGCACAAGCAGCAAGGGGGGTGATAAATAAATAAAATCTTAAAAAAAAAAACCAAATGGCTCTAAAATGCAATCCATCAAGAGATTTGAATAGTTCATAGGAAATAATTTGAAATAGCTCTTCATAATAATTGACATGTAAATTAAAATCACTGAGATATGGTCTTCCACTATCTGATTAGTAAAAACTAAAGAGGAAACTATCAGTGAATCTGCAGAGAAAGAGATACTCTCATACTCCACTGACAAGATTGTAAACTTCTATAACCCCTATGGAGTACAATTTGCCAATATTTCTTAAAATTATAAAAACACCAACCCTTTGACACAATAATTTAGGGGAATTTATTCTAAAAGCATAGAATGCTTGTGGCTGACATGATGTATCTACAAAGATATTTAGTGGGATGATTTTTGTAGTAGCAAAAAAAATGGAAATCAGGTAAAGTGTACATTATTAAATAAATTATAGTTCAAACAAAACTGCTCTGAGAATGAGGAAGATGAGGAAGCTCTTTATGTAGTGATATGACTTTTCTATATGCATTAATAGAAAAACAAGATTCACACCTAAATTATCTGTTCTCTTTAAGTTTAAAGAAGAAAAACAAGTGGAATAATATATCCACATTGCTATGCATTATCTGAATAAAGAATATGTGGTGGTTTGGAGCTATGTATCCCAGAAAAACAGTTCTTGAACTTAATCCACTCCTGTGGCTGTGAACCCATTGTAAGTAGGACATTTTATTTATTTATTTATTTATTTTTAATTTTACCAGGAGGTCCCGGGGATTGAACCCAGGTCCTTCCATATGGTAGATGGATGCCCAACCACTTGAGCCACAACCACTTCCCTAAGTAGGACAAAATTTTGTTAAGGTTATTTCAGTCAAGGTGTGGCCCAATCAAATTGAGTCTTAATCCTATTGCTAGAGTCCTTTATAAACAGAATGAAATTCAGACAGAGATAAAAAGCCACAGAATATGGGAAGCCGAAATCCACAGAACCCGGAAAAGAACAGAGAGGCCAGGAAAAGCCACCATGTGCATTGCCACATGACAGAGGAGCCAAGGACCAAGGATTGCCAGCTGCCAGCCCCATAATGCCAGTCTTCAGGAAGAAAGCATTGCCTTGATAAGGCCTTGATTTTTACTTCACCCAGCCTCAAAACCATGAATTCCCATTGTTTAAGCCAACCCATTGAACGGTATTTGCTTTAGCAATGAGGAAACTAAAATAATATCTCTGGAAAGATACATAAGAAACTAATAATAATTGGGAGAGTGTGAGAATTGCACAGGAAACTTTTCTTTGTGTACATATATTTTTAATTAAACCTTGTGAATGTATTACATATTTGATGAAATAGATACATAAACACTTATGCACATAACAAAATGTAGCCCATGCCCAAGCCATAAATGCGAATGCCCCTTCTTTATAGATGAAAAACATCCCAAATATCAGTTTGCTTTTATTTGAATTTTAAAGTTGGAATTTTAAATGATTATTTAATACATTTGCACATAGGTAGATACCAAGAAAGAAAAAAGCGTGCCCTGACATCCAAGAGCTGGCCTGATACTGTCAGATGCTGGGCCTTGGTGTTGCTACTAGGTAGCCTGGCACTCAGTCAAAGCTAGGTCTTGAAATTCTTCTGTTGAATATAAACTATTTTACAAAACATTAACTTCAGACAAGGTCACTCTGACTATAATGGATTAAGACAAAAACAAGACATTTCATGATCATATCTGAACAGACAAAACATGAGCCTTGTTCAAGCTACAAAACACAAATATCCCTGTATTCTGACTAATATGAATGACTGATGCTCATTTATCAGTTATAGTTTTTGCATTGTTTTCATCTCCCTCCCTATGGATAAAATTTGTTGAGACACCCAGTCATAGCATTTTCTCCCCACTTTCTGACAGAAATATGGAATGAACCACCTCTTCCTTATACTCTCCCCCAAATCACCCAAACAAAACTGAAATCCTAAAAGACTTTTCTAACACCCTCTTGTTGAGATATTCCACAGTTCCCCATGGTGCGTACTCCCTTCCTGCAATGTGTAATAAATCAAACTTATTCAACTACTGGTGGTCTTTGGCTGGAGGCCATTGACAATCTATATATATATATGATATGTAGGTTAGATAATAACCATTTTAACCAGGAATTTAAAAATTAGGTTCAGGAAATGGATGTAGCTCAGTGGTTGAGTGCCTGCTTCCCATATATGACGTCCTGGGCTCAATCCTTGCTACCTCCTAACAAAAAATTAAAAATTAGGCTCTGCTATAGGCAAAACTGTATTCAACTCTGTCCTCGCCATATCAGCCCAAGACCAAAGCGGCAAGCCTATAGGTGATGTCAGGTTTACTGACTCCTTACTATAAGGGAGACTAGAGGAACCATGGGGAATCTCACGAAACAAACATAAATATAGAATTACAGGATTTGGGGGAAAGGTTAGAATACAGGTGAGACTCGGTGACCTTTTGGAGCCGTTGGCGCTGGGTTCTTGGTCCCGCCCAAGCCGCCAGTACTTGGTTGAGGTGCTTCAGAGCATTGTTAAAAAACGTTTGGATCCCCATGAAGCCCTACTATTCCCAAGTCTACCAGGAGATCTGGGCAGGAATGGGCTTGATGAGCCTCATCATTTATAGAATCAGGAGTGCTGATAAAAGAAGTAAAGCTTTGAAAGTTTCAAGCCCTGTGCCTGCTCACGGTCACCACTAAGCAGCTCGGCGTGGAGCGCGCGTCAGACTCGAGCCGGCCACTTAGACCGGAGCGCGGGCCGCCTATGTACACGCGTGTAAACTGTCAGCTGTATGGCCTGAATAAACATATCTGTGCGGTGGGAAAAGATAAAAAAAAAAAAAAAAAAAAGAATATAGGTGAAATTGAGGGAAGCAGTGTTTTGATAGGTTCTAAGGGAAACAAGGCTGTGTGTAAAGAGGTTAATTTTAGGTTTGGACAGAGAATGGACCAGGGTCCTGTTTCCTTGGATAGTACAGAATTAATGTAGATGTGGAATGTTCTGTCCAGAAACCCCTTATCTGAAACTCTGCACCTAGGCTGGAAATCAAGGCAGTTTCTTTCTATCAACGTGACTTAAAACCTCTAGGCAAAAGCAGAATGTTTCCTTTTACTGATATAATTTCAAACAAAGTTCTGATAGCCTATGATTTTAAGAAACAAGGTTTCTTAGTGTGTAAGAAAACAGTAGTCACTCAAAGAAGAGGCTCCTTGTGACACTTTAAATCTGTAGTTTGTCCTTGAGAGAAACATTAGTTCTTGCCAAATTTGCAGTTAGTTTTATCTGGGTCTCTACTCCCAGCCTGATGAATGGCAGAACCGGTTTTTATTTTTTCAGTCTGACCCAATGTTTACTTTCTCAAATCCTATGTTGTGATGGCAGCCCTAGGACACTGAGATGCACTCCAACAGACCATAAAGATCACGAGGAAGTGAGACCAAAATCACATGTAATGATAATAAAATAAGGTAAATAAACAGAAGAGGCATTTTTTTTTAAATCCCATCTATGCGAACTCACTATGTATTTTCACACAAGTATGACCTCTTACACCACAGTTACCTCAACTGTAAATTGGGGATAATACCTACTTTATAAGATTAGTGTAAGAATGAAATGAAACAATGTTTGTAAAGAGTTTGAATAGTATCTGGATTAGTACATTGTGGTAGTTTGTTGTGGACCTTAGAAAATCGTGTCCTTAGAGCTAATCCATTCCTGTAGGTATAAACCTATTGTAGGTAGGTCCTCTTGATTAGATGACTTCAGTAAGGTGTGATCTAGGGTAGGTCTTAATCCTCTTATTGGAGTCCTTTATAAAACAGGATGGATACAAAGAGAGACAGAAAGGAAAACCCACAGGAGTATAGAGAGAAAGCCACAGGAGCAGAGAGAAATCCAGAGAAAGCCAGAAGCTGAAAGCAATGAGACCCAGAAGAGACGGAAGAGGCAAGCAGACACCACCAAGTGCCTTGCCATGTGAGAGGGGAGTCCAGGATCACCAGCAGCCAGCAGGGAGAGAGCATCACCTTGATGATGCCTTGATTTGGACATTTTCATGGCCTCAGAATTGTATGCTTATAAACATAAATCCCCACTATAAAAGTCAACCCATTTCTGGTCTAATGCATTTTGGCAGCCTCACTAACTAAAATATGCATACTCTATAAATGGTATTTCCTTAGAGACAGACTTCCTAGAGCAGATGAGTTGTTTCTCCTGATCTAAGATGTTAAAACTTCTGTCTTACAATAGACTACTGGATTTCATCCTGTGTTATAAGATTCCACTAACTGAGCAGCTACATGATCCAGCTTTGTGCTCCATATTGGGAAAACAAAGATGAATAAATGGTAGTTACCATCCTGAGGATGGTAAAAAGAGATGCATTATTCACTTTTTGGGGACCAACCAGTAAGAAAACTTTATTACACAAGAGAGATTCCAGCTCTTTGTTAGATCCAGCAATGCAGGCTGAAAGGTGAAGGGTTAAAGATTCAGAGAAATGATGGAATCAGGATTCTTACCAATAACATCTTAGCACTCTCCCAAGGTCTTATGACTATTAGAATTTCCAAGATGTGCTGTTGTAATAATGTGTGGATGGAAGGAAGGAAGGGTGGAAGGGAAGGAGGAAGGAGGAAGGGAGGGAGAATATTTGTACAAAGACATGCATTTGATCCTAACTTTGCCATTTCTGTACAATTTTGTGTTTGAGCATTGCAATAACTTCTGAAACCAACTGCAATGCAATTTTCACTCTAACTACCTGAACTTAGGTCAGACTCCACAGGTTAAGAGCATAGTCTTCCACGGGATTGCCCTCATGCCAGCTGCAAGTTTGCAGTTTCCCTGGGCCACCTCACTTTTGACCAAGAGGCTTCAAATTCAGGGGCAATTATTAAATCTGGGAAAACAAAAATGCATATATGAAAGGAAACATAATTTATGTGCAATATATGGCTCAGTAGTAAATGATTCTTAGTCATACTGAATTAACTAAACATTTTTTTATAACTGAATTGGGAAAATGGGAGGAGTGGAAGAAGTTGGTTGAAGGAGTTGGTCTATCTGTCATAAGTAAAAATAATATATAATTATTGAACATGATAAATCAAGAAATAATAGCATACCAGTTAGGGATATGGAAGTAAGGACCAGAGGACAACTAAAAGAGTTGAAAATGGCTGCCTCTGGGGAGTAGGATTTGGGGGCAAAAAGAGATAGGACTCAAGACATTACAAGTCTTTTAGAACTGTAATTATTTGACTTTTTAAACTTCATGCAGGTTTTTACCTTGATTTAAAAAGAATAATAGTGTTAACCAAAGCAATTGCAATTCACACAGGGTATGATTAGAAATGCATACTCATCTATTATACTTTCTTGTGGAGTCTAATAATCCTTGACTGAGCTTGGCAACGGAATTGCACATCTTAAGATATCAGGAAATAACATAACCCAAGAGGCTGTAATGTTCTTTTCTATTTAAGATTAAGTGAGGAATACTGCTAACCATATCTGATCAAATTTAGAATATAAAAGGAGGCAACACTGGTCATAGAATTGGAGCCAAGATACTGATCCCTAGAAACTCGCTTGCATTAAGCTAAAATCAATGACAAATCAATTGACTTATGCATTCAGTATTCATCCAACAAAAGTTAATTGAGTACTGACCACATGCCAGGTACTGCACTGGACCCTGAAACTACCTTTTAATACAAGAGCTGAGCTGGGAAGAAAAATGAATTGAGTCAGGAAGAGCAGGTAGTACCTACCATGAGATACCAAGCATTATGCCAGCTTAATTACATTGTCTGCACTCAGGCACTAGCCTAGAGAACCACAATGTGGTATTCATTAGAAGTCAAACTGTAAACCAATTACTGTATGAAGCAAGCGTTTTAATTTTCTGTGATATGTTTTCCAGTCAGTACAGAGTAGATTTGTCTATTATTGAAGAATTTATATCTAAACTTGCCCCATCTTTCAGGCTACATCTACTTTAATAACTTTCTGCTTCAATAATTTTTCCTTGTGACCTCTTCCCTCATTTCCTCTTTGAATTCCCATAGCCCTTTGTTGATACATTTTTTTCTACTCCCCTCCCTCCCCTCTCCCTCCCCTCCCTCTCTCCTTCCCTCCTTCCTCCACCTCCCCTGCCCCTCCCTCTCTCCTTCCCTCCCTCCTCCTTCCTCCCCCTCCCCCCTTCCTCTTTCATCCCCCTCCCCCTCCCTCCA
Source organism: Tolypeutes matacus (assembly GCA_026826555.1). Lineage (NCBI taxonomy): Eukaryota > Metazoa > Chordata > Mammalia > Cingulata > Chlamyphoridae > Tolypeutes > Tolypeutes matacus. The sequence continues at coordinate 32,079,122 of JAKSZT010007815.1, forward strand.
CCTATTTGCTCACTAGGAGAGGAGCTCGGGCAAGAACCTGTTGATACATTTTATATTACTCTTTTCTGCTTTATAATTTTCTGAGTCTCCTTTCCATACTCCCACTGATATGCAGAGGTCAGGGTTTGGTGTTTTTACTTTCAGCCATCTACTCTCACACAAGATGATAATGGTCCCAGGGTACCAAGGACTGAGAGGGTTACCCCAAACTGAAACATTCAGTTTTATAACTGGGTAAAGTTGCCAGCAAACCTTCGTTTAGCCTCAAAAAAACCCCTAGTCCTGGGCAAACCAGGATGAGCTTGTCATCCTTTCAGTCTTCTCTTCTTACTACCTGTCTTGATCTTGTGTGTGTGTGTGTGTGTGTGTATCCATAACCCAAAAGAAAAACAAAGGTTGTGTTCAAATGATCCACAGAGAAAGATATGTAAATTCTTAAACACATGGAATGACGTTCAATCTCACTCATAATAAGAGAAATGAAAATTAAAACTGCACTGAGATAATTTTTCATTTAACATACTATGGTGGAGAAGGAATAAGGAAACAGGAGGAATGTATATTGGTGTTGCCTCTACAGAGAGCAATTTGACAACTTCTGTCAAAATTACAGATTCAGGCACTTCTGGTCTATAAATACATTCTAGGAATTTATCCAGCAGATATAGGCTCACAGGCATGGAAAATGACATTTACACCAGAGCTTTATTCATTGTCACTCATTATTTATAATAACAAAAGTTTAGATACTACCTAACAGAAAGGAACTGGCTTAACAAAATATGGTACATCCATACAAAGAAATACTATGCAGCCATTAAGACATTATATCATTAAGTTTTAAAAGCAAATACAGACCAGTCTTAATGGTATACTACAGTTTGTGTGATAGCAGGAGAAAACAGCATCTATGTTTTTGTTTGAGTATTGACGTTTACAAAAGAAACCAATAACCTTGGTTTCCAGGGAGGATATCTGGGTGACCAGTAAGAGAAATGGGGGAAAAAAAGACTTTCCACTGTATAATTTAGACCTTTTGAATTTTGAACCACTTTGAATATACTATATATTTAAAAATTTTTAAAAACAAGCAAACACCTTAACATGATTGTTTTAGTTTGCCAAATGGCTGCTGATGCAAAGTACTAGAAATGGGTTGGCTTTTATTAAGGGGATTAATTCAGGGTAAAAGCTTACAGTTCTCAGGCTGTGAAATGTCCAAATCAAGGCACCATCAGAGGTGCTTTCTCACCAAAGTCAGTTACTGGTGATCCTGCTGTCCACCACATGGTGAAGCATGCTGATCTCTGCCGAGGTCTCTGTCCCACCCCCACTTCTACCTGCTCCCAGAATTTACCATCTCCTGGAGCACAGCTGTGGGCAACCAGACATAGGGCTTGTCTCTTTCCAGGCCTCCTCTATCAGTCTCAGCTGCTCTACTTTCATCCAGAGTTCAGCTGTGAGGTATCAGGCATATGGTTCATCTCTCCCTGGGCCTCAACTACTGGAGCCTCTCAGGTCTTCTGTTTTTCTGCAGTCCTCTTTCTCACATGCAAATTCAATATAATATGGTGGCTCCCCTTTTCTCTGTGTGTCTCCATTTATATCAGACCCAGAAAGAGGACAGAGACTCGACCTGAGTCATGCCTCACTGACGTAGTCCAATTGAAAGGGTCTCACACCCACAGGAATGGATTAGGTCACAAACATAATCTTTCTCTGTTTTGGGATTCATAAAAGAATTTCAAACTGCCATTCATAAAAGAATTTCAAACTGCCACAGTAATAAACAGAAAATATGAAGAAAAAGCCACAGCAAACGTCATACTCTACAGTGAGTGAATGAATGAAAGCTATCCCCTTAAGATCAGGAACAAGATAAGGATGCCCATTTTCACCACTGTTATTCAACTTTGTACTAGAAGTGCTAGCCAGAGCAATTAGGCAAGAAAAAGAATTAAAGGCACCAAATTGGAAAGGAAGAAGTAAAATTTTCCCTATTCACAGATGACATGAGCCTGTATATAGAAAATCCTGAAAAATATACAATGAAGTTCCTAGAGCTAATACACAAATCCATCAGACTAGCAGGGTACAAGATCAACATGCAAAAATCAGTAGTGTTTCCATGTACTAGTAACAAACAATCTGAAGAGGAAATCAAGAAAAAGATTCCATTTACAATAGCAACAAAAGGAATCAAATATCTTGGAATAAATTTAACCAAAGATGTGAAGGACTTATACACAGAAAACTACAAAACATTGCCAAAAGAAATCAAAGGAGACCTAAATAAATGGAAGAATATTTTGTGTTCATGGATTGAAAAACTAAATATTGTTAAAATGTCAATTTGATCCAAAGTGATTTACGGATTCAAGGCAATCCCAATCAAAATTCCAACAGCCCTCTTTGTATTTTTTTTATAGATTTATTTTATTTATTTATCCCCTCCCTCATTGTTTGCAGTCACTGTCTGCTCTCTGTGTCCATTTGCTGTGTGCTCTCTGTGTCTGCTTGTCTTCTCTTTAGGTGGCACCAGGAACCAAACCCGGGACCTCCCATGTGGAAAAGAGGCGCTCAATCACCTGAGCCACCTCAGCTCCCTGGTTTGTTGTGTCTCTCATTGTCTTTCCTCTTTGTGTCTCTTTTGTTGCATCATCTTGTTGTGTCAGCTCACCACACCTGCCTGCCACACCAGCTTCCCTTCTCCAGGAGACACTGGGAACTAAACTCAGGACCTCCCATGTGGTAGGCAGAAGCCCAATCATTTAAGCCACATCTACTTTCCCCAACAGCCCTCTTTGCAGAAATGGAAAAGCCAATCATCAGATTTATATGGAAGGGTAAGGGGCCCCAAATAGCCAAAAACATCTTGAAAAAGAAGAACAAAGTTGGAGGACTAACATTTCTCAAATTTAAAAGCCTATTACAAAACTACAGTGACAAAACAGCATGGTTCTGGCACAAGGACAGATATATAGACCAATGGAGTCAAACTGAGAGTTCAGACATAAACCTTCACATCTGTGGCTAATTGATTTTAGAAAAGGCTTCCAAGTCCATTCAATTGGGAAAGAATAGTTTCTTCAACAAACGGTGCTGAGAAAACTGGATATTCACATGCAAAAGAATGAAAGTGGACCATACCTCACGCTATATACAAAATTTATTTCAAAATTGATCAATGATCTAAATATAAGAACTAATGGGGTCGGATGTAGCTCAACTGGTTGGGCGTCCGTCTCCCATATGGAGGGACCCAGGTTCGATCCCCGGGACCTCCCAGTAAAAAAAAAACAAAAAACTAAATATAAGAACTAAAACCATAAAATTCCTATAATATAACATAAGGGGAAATCTTTGGGTCTTGTCTCAGGCAATGAATTCTTAGAGATGACACCAAAAGCATGAGTAAAAAAGAAAAATATAGATAACTTGGACTTCATTGAAATTAAAACATTTTGTGCATCAAAGGACATTATCAAGAACATGAAAAGACTACCAACAAAATGGGGGAAGAAGTTGCAAATATATGTGATAAGGGTTTAATGCCCAGAATATATAAAGAACTCTTACAACTCAACAACAAAAAGACAAACAAGGGAAGCAGATTGGATCAAGCAGTTGGGCACCCACCTACCACATGGGGATCCCAGGTTCAGTTCCTGGTGCCTCCTAAAGAAGGTGAGCAAGACAGTGAGCTGACGCAACAGGCTGGTGTGGCAAGCTGATGCAACAAGGAGATACAAAAAGGAAAACACACAATGAGAGACACAAAAAGCAGGGAGTGGAGGTAGCTTAAGCTGGGTTCAGTTCCCAGGACCTCCTAAAAAAAAAAGAAGATGAGCACAAAACAAACAGACACAAAGAGCAGTCAGCGAGTGTAAACAATGGGGGGTTGGGGAGGGGGAGATATAAATAAAATAAATCTTAAAAAAAAAAAAAAAGACAAACAACCCAATTAAAAAATGGAGAAAGGAATAGACATTTTTCAAAAGAAGATTTGGCCAATAAGCACATGAAAAGATGCACAACATCATTATCCATTAAGGATATGTACATCAAAACCACAATGAGATACTACTTCAGTCCCACTAGGATTAATAAAATTGGAAAATAAAAAATGTTGACAAGGATGGGAGAAATGAGAACTCTTGTACTTCGCTGGTGGTTATGTAAAATGGTGCAGACACTGTGGAAAAGAGTTTGATGGCTCCTCAGAAATTTAAATATGGAATTACCATATGACCCAGCAATTCCACTTCTACAGATAAATTCAAAGGATTGAAAACAGGGATTCAAATAGATGTTTTTACACCACTATTCATAGCAGCATCATTCACAATAGCCAAAAGGTGGAAGCAACCCAATGTCCATCAACAGATGATTGGATAAACAAAATGTAATATATATATATATACACACACACAATGGAATATTATTATACCATGAAAAGGAATGAAGTTCTGAGTCACACTACTGTATGGATAAAACTTGAATACATGTTGAAGGAAATAAGCTAGACAGACACAAAAGGGAAAATATTGCATGATTTTACTTATACTAAATACCTAGAATAAACAAAGACATATTACAGTGTGCCAGAGTAGGGGAAGAGGGCAAGGTTGTGGGAATGGGGAGTTATTGCTTAATGGCTACAGAGTGTCTGTTTGGGGTGGTGAAGAATTTTGGTAATTAATAGATTTTTTTAAAGTTTTGGTAATGGATGGTAGTGATGGTAGTACAATATTGTGAATATAATTAATATTACTGAATTGTACATGTGAAAGTGGTTAAAATGGGCTATTTTGTGTTGTATATGTTACCATAATAAAAATTTAAAAAAAAAAAGATTAACAGGAGTAAGAAAACCAAGGTTATTATTAAAGAATTATTACTAAAAACAAACCAACAACAATAAGAACACACATACAAACAAAAACAGGCAAACCAACCAACCACAAAAACATTAAGTGCTGGTGTCAGAATGTTTGGGTTTTAATATATCTCCATCATCTGCTAGTTGTATGACCTTAGGCAAATTACTTACCCTTGTGTTTCTCTCCTTTTCTACAAATTGAAATATTGGTATAATGATAGTGCCAACTTCAGAGAGTTGTGAGAATTAAGTGAGGTAATACAGGTAAAATATTTAGATCAGCAGAGCCTCTGGAGCCAGACTGCTAGTGCTCAAATCCTGGCTCCACTACGTGCAAGTTGTGTGATCTTGGGCAAGTTGTTAAATTTCATTATTCCCCAGTTTCCTTATTTGGAAAATGGGGGTAGTAATTAGATTGTGTGAGGATGAAATTAGTTAATATTTGTAAAGTGTTTACAATAGCATTTGGCTAAGCTGTTGGGATTTTGATTGGTATTGCATTGAATCTATAAATCAGTTTGGGCAAGATTGACATCTTCACGATATTTATTCTTCCAATCCATGAACACGGAATGTCTTTCCATTTGTTTAGGTCTTTTTAAATTTCTTTTAGCATTGTTTTGTAGTTTTCTGCATATAGGTCCTGTACTTCTTTGGTTAAATTAACTCCTAGGTATTTGAGTCTTTTGTTGCTATTGAAAATGGAATTTTCCTCCTGATTTCCTCCTCAGATTGTTCAGTACTAGTGTACAAAAACATTACTGATTTTTGTGTGTTGATCTTGTATCCTACCACTTTGCTGAACTCATTTATTAGTTCAAGTAGCTTTGTCGTGGATAATTCAGGATTTTCTTTTTCTTTTTTTTTAAAGATTTATTTATTTACTTTATCCATCTTAAACCCCTCCTTCCTCATTTGCTGTTTTGTGTCCATTCGCTGGGCAATTCTCTGTGTCTGTTTCCTGCCATCTCTTCTCATCCTCCTCCTCCAGTCTTCACCAGGATTCGATCCTGGAGACCTCCCACGTAGGAGAGAGGTGTTCTGCCGCCTGCGCCACCTCGGTTCTCGGTTTTTGGAGCTTTCAGAGCATCTCGTCTTGTCTCTCCCCTGTTACATCATCATCTTGCTGCATGGCTCCCGGGGCCTGGCGGCTCACCGGCACACAGAGCCTGGCAGCCCATGCGCCTTCTATATATATATTGTTTTTTTATTTTACCGGGAGGTCCTGGGGATCAAACCCAGGTCCCTCCATATGGCGGACGGACGCCCAACCATTTGAGCCACATCCGCCCCCCTTCAGGATTTTCTAAATACAGGTCATGTCACCCGCAAACAGTGAGAGTTTTACTTTCTCTTTTCCTATTTGGACACCTTTAATTTTTTGTCGTGTCTAATTGCCCTAGCTAGAACTTCTAGTACAATGTTGAATAATAATGGTAACAGTGGGCATCCTTGTCTTGTTCCTGATCTTAGGGGGAAAGCTTTCAACCTTCCCCCATTGAGTATGATGTTGGCTGTGGGTTTTTCATATATGCCTTTTATCATATTGAGGAATTTTCCTTTTATTCCTATCTTTTGAAGTATTTTTATCAAAAAAGGATGTTGGATTTTGTCAAATGCCTTTTCTGCATCTATTGAGATGATCATGTGGTTTGTTTCCTTCAATTTGTTAATGTGGTATATTCAATTTGTTATTGATTGATTTTCTTATGTTGAACCAGCCTTGCATACCAGGAATAAATCCCACTTGGTCGTGATATATAAGTCTTTTGATATGCTGTTGGATTTGATTTGCAAGTATTTTGTTGAGAATTTTTGCATCTATGTTCATTAGAGTGATTGGTCTGAATTTAATTTTCTTGTGGAATCTTTATCTGGCTTTGGTATTAGGGTGATGTTGGCTTCATAAAATATGTTGGGTAATTTTCCCTCCTCTTCAATTTTTTGGAAGAGTTTAAACAGGATTGCTGTTAATTATTTTTGAAATACTTGGTAGAATTCACCTATGAAGCCATCTGGTCCTGGACTTTTCTTTGCTGGGAGTTTTTTTCTGACGGATTCAATCTCCTTAATTGTGATAGGTTTGTTAAGTTCTTGTATTTCTTGTTGTGTCAGTGTAGGTTGGTTATGTGTTTCTAGAAATTTGTCCATTTCATCTAGGTTGTCTAGTTTGTTGGCATATAGTTTCTCATAATATCCTCTTATGATTCATTTTATTTCCTTGAGGTCATTTGTAATTTCCCCCCTTTCATTTCTGATTGTATTTATTTGCATCTTCTCTGTTTTATTCTTTGTTAGTCTAGTGAGGGGTTTGTCAATTTTATTGATCTTCTCATAGAATCAGCTTTTGGTTTTGTTGATTTTTCTCTATTGTTTTCTTGTTCTCATTTTCATTTATTTCTGCTGTAATCTTTATTATTTCTTTCCTTCTTTTTCCCTTGGGATTGGTTTGCTGTTCTTTTTCTAGTTTCTCAAGTTGTTCAGTTAAATCTTTGAGTTTAGCTCTTTCTTGTTTTTAAATATAGGCATTTAGGGCCATAAATTTCCCGCTCAAGACTGCCTTCGCTGTATCCCATAAGTTTTGATACATTGTGTTCTCATTTTCATTTGTCTCATATATTTACTGATTTCACTTGCAATTTCGTCTTTGACCCACAGAATATTTAGGAGTGTGTTGTTCAGTCTCCACACATTTGCAAATTTACTTTTTTCCAGTCTGTTATTGATTTCTAGTTTCATTCCATTATGATCTGAGAAGGTGCTTTGTATAATTTCAATCTTTTTATATTTATTGAGAGCTGTATTGTGACCTAACATGTAGTCTATCCTGGAGAAAGATCCATGGATACTTGAGAAGAATGTATAATCCGCTGAGTTTGGATGCAGTGTTCTGTATATGTCTGTTAGGTCTAACTTGTTTATCATATTGTTCAAGTTTTCTGTTTCCTTGTTGATCTTCTGTCTAGTTGTTCTATCTAATGACATGAGAGAAGGCAATTACCAAATTCATTTGGAAGGGTAAGTGCACCCGAATAGCCAAAAGCATTCTTAAAAAGAAGAGCAATGTGGGAGGAATTTCACTGCCTGACCTTAAAACATATTACAAAGCTACAGTGGTCAAATCAGCATGGTACTGGCATAAAGATAGACACATCAATCAGTGGAATAAAACTGAGAACCCAGAAATATACCCTCACCTATACAGTAAATTGTTTTTTGACAAACTTACCAAGCCCATGCTAATGGGAAAAAACAGTCTCTTCAACAAATGGTGTTGGGAGAACTGGATATCTATAACCAAAAGAATGAAAGAGGACCCCTATCTCACCCCCTATACAAGAATCAACTCAAAATGGATCAAAGATCTAAATATAAAAGCCAGGACCATAAAACTACTAGAAGAAAATGTAGGGAAACATCTTCAAGACCTTGTAGTAGGTGGTGGTTTCTTGGACCTCAAACCCAAAGCACATGCAACAAAAGAAAAAGTAGATAAATGGAACCTTCTCAAAATTAAACACTTTTGTACCTCACAGGACTTTGTCAGAAGGGTGAAAAGGCAGCCAATTCAATGGGAAAAAATATTTGGAAATCACATATCTGATAAGGGTTTAATATCCAGGATATATAAAGAGATGTTACAGCTCAACAATAAAAAGACAAATGACCCAATTAAAAAATGGGCCAAAGACTTGAATAGACATTTCTCCGAAGAAGAAATACAAATGGCAAAAAAACACATGAAGAAATGTTCAACATCACTCATGATTAGGGAAATGCAAATCAAAACTACAATGAGATATCATTTTACACCTATCAGAATGGCCACTATTAAAAAGACAGAGAACTACAAGTGTTGGAGAGGATGTGGAGAGATAGGAACACTTCTTCACTGTTGGTGGGAATGCAGGATGGTACAACCAGTATGGAGGACTGTTTGGCAGTTCCTAAAGAAGTTGAATATAGACTTGACACATGACCCTGCAGTACCACTACTGGGTATATATACACCCAGAAGAACTGAGAGCAGTGACACCAACAGACATCTGCACACCGATGTTCATAGCCACATTATTCACCATTGCCAAAAGTTGGAAACAACCCAGGTGTCCATCAACAGATGAATGGATAAACAAACTGTGGTCTATTCACACAATGGAATATTATGCAGCTGTAAGAAGAAATGAAGTCATAAAGCATATGGCAACATGGATGAACGTGGAGGACATTATGTTGAGTGAAGCAAGCCAGACACAAAAGGACAAATACTGTATGAATGAGTTACTATGAACCAAATATATTGTGTAATATATTGTTTGATTCAAAAAAAAAATTTATATGTATCCATTACATTTAATTGAGAAATGTATATATTTATTCATCTGTGTTTACTTTTTAGTTTTTAATTATTTATATTTTCAATTATTAAATATACAAAATAAAGTAAAAAAAAATGTTTAAAAAAATAGCACTTGGGACAGAGTAAGTGCTATATGGGTGTTTATTAAATACTAGATATTTATTTACTTAGCACAAATATTAACTATTATCCAACTTTCTTGAAATAAATCCCACTTAGGTTACCTTTTCAGAATTATCTTATCTACCCTCACCATGCCCTTATCCTATCCATTATACTACAAATAAACTGCATGTGTTATTTGCACATGTTATTCCCACAGTCTGGAACACTAATTCCAATCATGATTGGCCAAGGAATGCTAACTGTATTTTGAGATCCAATTCAGAGCAGACAACAAGAAAAAACAAAAATGAGCAGGGAGCAGATGTGGCTCAAGCAGTTGAGTGCCCACCTGCCACATGGGATATCCTGGGTTCGGTTCCCGGTGCCAGACAATGAGCAAAAACAATGAGCAGACGAGAGAGAGAGAAAAAAAAAGATCCAGTTCACAGATCTCTTCCTCCCTGAAGGTATCTGTACCCTCTTCTTAGCTTCCCCAGCATGTCTCTAGCCTGTCAACTGTTGCTGTCCTCCTGCCCCAGCCCAACAGGCAGGGTAGGCAATGATAAGTGCTTGTTGAATGGATAAAGGGGTAAATGGAATTCTGACATCTTGTG
>JAKSZT010007815.1:32107719-32176350 GCA_026826555.1 Tolypeutes matacus
TAAAAAAAAAAAAAAAAAAAAAAAAAAAACTCTCCAAATACTGTGTGGAGAGGTAAGGAGGGTTGGGGTTAGGTGTTAAGATATATTTGAGGTAGTGCCAGCAAGAATTTATGATTGGGGTATGAGGGAATGAGAGGAATCAATGGTGACTCCTGACCTTTTGGCCTATGTAACTGGGCTGATGGTGCCAATTACTCAGATGGGAAAAGGGGTAGGGAAGTAGGGAACAGATGTGAGGGGATAAATTGAGAGTTCTTTGGTTGTCATCTTAATTTTGAGTTGCCTATCAGATATCCAAATAGAGATACTGAGTAGGCAGTTAACACAATTCTAGAGCTCAAGGGAGAAGTCAGGGATTGGATATATAAATTTGAGGATCACTGGCTTAGGGATGCTACTTAAAGTCATGAGACTTGAGCTCACCTAGGTAGAAGTATGAGCAAAGAAAAAAGAGTTGAGGAATAGCTTTTGTTTGAGCTCACTGCACCAGCAAGATGGGCAAGTGTTGAGGTTTTTGAACGGCCAGGAAGCTCCATAGCCAGTGATGGGACCAGAAATGGCACAATAAACAATACAAGAGAGCCCATTTGGGCACAACCCTGAAGGCTAACCCCTTTGGAGCTGTGATGATTTGAAGCTGGATGGACCCCAGAAAATCATGTCCTTAGAGCTAATCCATTCCTATGGGTGTAAACCTATTGTAAGTAGGGCCTTTTGATTAGGCTACTTCAGTTAAAGCATGGCCCAGGATGGGTCTTAATCCTCTTACTGGAGTCCTTTATAAATGGGATGAATACAGAGAGAAGAGAGAGAAAGCCACAGAAGCAAGAAGTTAGGAGTAACGAAACCTGAAAGAGAAGGGAGAGAGCAGCAGATGCCGCTATGTGCCTTGCCACATGACAGAGGAGTCCAGGATCACCAGCAGCCAGTCTTCAGGAAGAAAGCATCGCCTTGATGATGCCTTGATTTGAACATTTTTCTCAGCCTCAGAGCTGAGAGTTTTTATGTTAATAAATCCCCATTGTTAAAAGCTGACACATTTCACGGTATCTGCATTTTGGCAGCCTAGCAAACTAAAACAGGAGCACTTCCCATAGCAAAGGGAATTGTGTTGGGAAAAAAGTAAGGGTTGAACACAGATAGCTAAATTCTGCTATCTGAAACTGTGTCAGGGTCCTGCTGATTAAGAATGGCAAGAAAATCACAGCCTTTGTACCCAATGATGGTTGCTTGAACTTCATTGAGGAAAACAATGAGGTTCTGGTTGCTGGATTCATTGCAAAGGTCATGCTGTAGGTAACATTCCTGGAGTCCACTTTAAGGTTATCAAAGTAGCCAAGGAAAGACCAAGATCTTAAGTTTTGATGATATAATCACAGTTATAATAAACTTTCATATGCCAAATGAAAATAAAGAAAGATAAAGAGTTTAAGACTAAGTCTTGGGAAGCGGCTGTGGCTCAATCAGTGGGGCTCCCGTTTGCCATGTGGGAGGCCTCGGGTTCGGTTCCCGGGGCCTCCTGGTGGGGGCGGGCCCGCCCGCACGGTGTGGTTGGCTGACCCGGCGAGCACAAGCAGCAAGGGGGGGATGGATGAATAAATAAATAAAATCTTAAAAAAAAAAAAAAAAAAGACTAAGTCTTGGGGCATTCCTACATTTGAATATCTGATAAAGGAAAAGGAACCAATAAGACACTAAGCAGTAACCAAGGAGGTGGAAGGAAAACTAGGTAAACCTGGCATCATGGAAGCCTAGAAAGCAAAATGGGTCACAGAAGGGTGAGGTCATCAATGTCAAAAGCTGTTGAGGGAAGCAGCTGTGGCTCAATCAGTGGGGCTCCCCTTTGCCATATGGGAGGCCCCGGTTCGGTTCCCAGGGCCTCCTGGTGGGGGCGGGCCTGCCCGTGTGGCGTGGTTGGCTGGCCCGGCGAGCGCGAGCAGCAAGGGGGGGATAAATGAATAAATAAATAAAATCTTAAAAAAAAAAAAAAAAAAAAGCTGTTGAGATTGTGTTTATACTAAAAGCCATTGAATATACACTTTGGATTAGAATAGCCAGAAACAGCAGCTATGTACAGTGGGGGAAGCATAGAGAGATTGAGAGGTGAGCAATTTTCTTGTTTGTTTCTTTGTCTGTTTTTTTGTTTATTATTATTATTATTGAAATATTGAAAATGCTCTCATAATGATTGAAGTGGTAAATGCACAACTATGGGATTATAGCAAATACCATTGATTGTACACCCTGGAGGAATTGTATGCTTTATTAAAGCATACAAAATAAAATTGATATTAAAAAAAAAAAAAAAAAAAAAGCTGTTGAGTGGTCCAGAAAGATGAGGACAGAGACCTGACCTGACTTTGGCAAGATATGGGTCAATAATGACTTGATAAGAGATATTTCAGTATAGGGAAGGGATGAATGCCCAATTGGGTGAGAAAGTAGAGTCAGCAAATAATAGACAGTTTCTTTTGAGTTTTGTTCTAATAAGAAGCAAAGAAATCAGGGAGAAGTTAGAGTGGTTATAGGGTCACATATGTGTGTGGGGGGTGGGGGTGGGGGTTAATGTCTCCACATTTGCTGGGTAGAAAAGCTGTGAGAAGGGAATACATAGATATCAGTCTTGGTTTCTGCCCTCAGGGAGTTTATGATCTTGTCTGGGAGAAGTTGAGGATAGTATTGGTAAAAAAATTCAGTCTTTGGATTAAGTAAAACAATGTACTTAATACTTAGCACAATGCCTGGCACTTAGTAAGAACTCAGTAGATGGAAGGAAGCTATAATTACAAAACAATTTGAAAACACACTGAGATAGGAGGTAATTAAGGTCTAAACTGTGTAAGTAATTAGATGTTAGGATTTCAGAAAATGAAGAGATTACTGTCAGCTACAGTATACTTTCCAATAAAAATTCAGGACCCATGGTATGACAAAGTTTACATTAATATGAAAGAAACTTGCAAAGCTCTACATATTTAAATAACTTTTAGCCATCTATTTAAACTGTTGCCTTCATTGGTAATATTTTAATTCTGTGTATCTCCTGGTTTAAGACCGCTGTACCCTTGTTCATGCTATTCTGCCTGAAGGACCCTTCCCCATCCTTTACCTCACTAACTCCTACTCATCCTTCAGGGCTACCTCCTCTGTGAAGCCTCCCTCGTCCTGCCCTCCCCTCCAGCTGGGCTGGACAATTTTGCCATAGCTTTTACCACAGAATATTGACATTTTCTGTTTGTGTTCCTTTTGTGTTTTTCTGTTCTGTTTTTGTGTTTGCTAGACTGTAAGCTCTTCTAGGGCAGGGTCGAGATTGTATCATCTTTGTTTCCTTTGTACCCAGTTGTTGTTATTGAACTCATTTGAATCTAATGTTAGGACTGTCCTAGAAAATCCTGTAAACATTTCCTTGAAGTATTGATTACCTTAAATACTCCGTCCCAGGTTTGTAACATGAGAACTACAGCAGGACCCCATCCTATATCAGACCCTCTGAGTCTGCACAACTTCACATCCTTCCCAAGCTATTTATATAACTTCCAAACTTCATTTTGGAACAAGATAGGTATATTCCTTCTGGACTGACTGATACAGAGGATAGTGCGGTATGGATAGATAGTATAAATGACAAACAATAAAAATATATTTTATTTGAAATAAGCAAAAATTCTTACACAGCTCAGTGGGTCACTTGGAAACACTTTTGCTTAACTGTATTACAGAGCATAAACAAAGCTGAAGCACACTCACCCTGCTTTTTTTAATATATATGTAATTTTTTTCCACTTTTTTTATTTTTTAAAAGATACTTCAATTACATAAATGTTACAGAGACTATATAGGGGATTCCCATATGCCCTGCTCCCCACATCTCCCACATTTTCCCATATTAGCAACATCTTTCATTAGTGTGGTACATTCATTGCAATTGATAAACACATTTTGGAGCATTGCCACTAAGCATGGATTATAGTTTACATTGTAGTTTACAATCTCTCTCATTCGACTCTGTAGGTTATGGCCAGATATATAATGGCCTGTATCTGTCGTTGTAAGGTCATTCAGATGATTCCCAAGTCCCGAAAATGTCATTCCCCTCGCCCCCATTTACCTATTTTTCCCTCTCCCTAGCCCCAGGGACATCCATGGGTCATTGCCTCCACAACAATGCTATTTCGTCCATTGCTAGAATCACAAGTAGTTTACAATAGAATACTAGTAAGTTAATTTTACTCCACAGTTTGTTTCCCAATCCTGAGGACTCTGGGATGGTGATGCCTACTCCACCATTAATTGAGGGGTCATCCTTCTTTTTTGACATGTATTTGGAGAGAGGTAGGAAAACACTACTTGGTTTAAAAGAAAAGAAAAGAAATAAACAACTGACCTTCCCTTATGGCCTGGAAGTGTAAACAATGTAAATGAATCCATCATGACCAATTATTATATCATATATATGTCACCTACGTATTCTGAGAGCAAACATATACATACCTGCCAATAAACTTGAGAAGTGTTGCTTATCATAGTACGTTGGCATTCTTGTCAGGCAGGATTGAAGGAGAGTAATTTGGAAGAAGTTTTATATCCTATTTAAAACAAGTCACTAGTATTCCCTTAAATAACAGGTTACAATAGAAAGATACTGACTGGAAGTTATCCTTCTCACTTTGGTTCATTTTTAGTTTTTATTCATGATTTATTTAGTTAAACAACTAAATTAAACAATTCATTTGCTTTTGGTACAGTCCTGCACAAAGAACCAAAGCACAAGATAGCTACTGTTCATTCAACATCTGTGTTTTTCAAGTTATATATTTACTCTGCTATATCCATAGTATATCAGCAGTTCTTGAATATTAAAAAAATAATAAATAGGTAAAACTGTTTTCTAAAAATTCAGGTGTCTATAACTGCAAAGGTGTTAGATAGGAAGGAGACAATGAGAAAAGAGTTAAAAACCAAACCCGTTCATGAGCAGGGAATGTGGTTCAAGTCTTTGGATTTAAAAACAATGTCCCCAAAGAAGCTGGCTGTAATGGAATTTCCAGAAAACTTCCTTTGCCCCCGAAAAAAAACCTGAAAGCCCCAGTCCAAAATTGTGAAAACTACATTTATGAAATGCCATAAGTGATGATCAAAGCAGTTAGAAGGGGAAGTATGAATGTGTCTTCCATTTAGCTATAGTTTGTAAGACAGCTTCTTCTTTAGCTGTTGGTGGATCAGTAAAAACCAATGAAGTACCAGAAGTGTTTTGCAGGATGGAGTAGAAAAGTACTGAACATATTACCTGTCTATATCAGTAACAGGGCTTCAAGGTTAGAAAAAAAATTCTAAATAGTAAATTGACTCCTGGATAGATCTCTCTCTCCACCATTAAATGCGGCAGAAGTAGTTGAAAAAAAAAAAAAAGATTTACAAGTGGATATAGTGAAACAGAAAATAACAAGGCAGAGAACACAAAAGAATTAGAACAATGCTATAGGTTCAATGGTATTCCATGTGGTTAAAAAAACAGTTAACTTTGAAAGTCCTAGAAAATATCACTCTTGTTTATCATATGACTACATGTTGAATGAATCCTCCCCACCACCACCACTATGTACTAAAGAATCCTACATTCAGCCTTTAAGCATTCTGCATTTTTTTGCCAGTCTTGTAGATGGCTATCTTGTTCCTGTCAATTTTGGTGCTAGTAACTGGAAGCTGCCGGTGCAAGGCATCTGACATTGTTTGACAGTTTTCACTATTGCTGTCTGATATTCATTTTATGCACGCTCTATGATTTTAATAAACTCCTTGGCAGTTTGGACTTCATTTGAAACAGACAGGGAATCTTATACATCTTTATGGCTAACCAACTGAATGTTACCATCTTCATAATAGTAAACCTGAATCTGGTGTGGTGTAGGTGGTGTGATGGTGAACTTCCACTCTGATCTCCAGAAGTTTTCAGGTTGAAACTGGTGGCTTTCAGTACATACAATAATAGTCTCTTGCCCATCTATAGTTTTAGCATAAATAGTACGGAAGCATTTGGAATAATGATCTTCCCAATAGGCCTTAAAGCACTGTTACAGGATTCTCTCCAAGACTTCAGACCTCCATCTTCTTTCTCTGGTTGGGGGGTCACTTGCTTTTTCCACAAGTGATCAAATGCAAAGGAATTTTTTTCCTGCACCTAAAAATCTGCTATTATCCAAGTCACCATGTTCTATAAGTAAAACCTGATTATCTTATTTTTCTATCTTTATAGGAGTGAACTGATCCATTATATATTGGGCAAATGCACATGCTGGCCCTTCCTTGAGAAGACTGTCATTAAGTAGTATTCTTTTCTACTTAAATTCATTAAATTCCTCCGGGGGTGATGAGTGATAAATTTAGCAGCTATGTATACCTTCTCCTGATCTGACACCCATCTTTGAAATTGATCATCTTGGGCTGCTCTGATCTAGCCCAGATGCCCAAACTTGTTTTTTCCCCTTTTATAAATTCAGCTTTGAATCAAAATGTATTAGCATCCAATGCAGTCTAAATATATTTCATGCCTGAATTACTAAGCTCTCTTGCAGTTCTTTCCTTTTTTAATTTGAAAAAGTAATACATGCTCATAGTAATAAATCAATCTGTGCAAAAGGAATGTATAGTAAAAAGGAAGGCTCCTTCCTATTGCTAATCCCCAGCCTTCCAAGATCCCTCCATAGACAAAGCCACCCGTTTCTGTGTATGCTTTCAGAGGTATTCAATGCTATTACAACACATTCCAGTTTTTACATAAAAATAGCATGCCACCGATTACTTGGCAACTTGTTTTTTTTCCTTAACAGAGTATATTGGAGATTATTTCATATTGGGAACTTTCTTTATCAGTATATCTATGTTTTTTTTTAACAGCCACATAGTATTTCATTTCCCATTAAATTATATACCATAACCTATTTAACCCATCTCTTCTTGATGGAAATTTAGCTTGTTTTCAGTCTTTTCCTACAATATGGTGCTTCAAAGGAATATCTTTGTATGTAGATTTTTTTTCACAAAGGTACAAATATATTGGTAAAATAAAAGAAAGATATTTATCATCTTTCAATTGATGACATTTTACCTCCTCCTCAAAGTTTCCTCAAGTGAATCAATGGTATTCCCTAAATTCCTCTCACCTGGTCATGGAATAGCTAACTGCAGACCCCTGAACACATGAAGTTCTTTCATGCCTCTGTACCTTTGCACATGCCCTTTACTTTGCCTGGAATGTTGTTCCTCCTGAGATACCTCTGAAAAACTCCCATATAATCAGTTCAATTGCTGTCTCCTTTGTGAAACCTGTGCTAGGCAACCTCTAGGCTAGCTTCCAATGATCTCCACCTCTGCCATGCCTTTATGTAATTCTCTGCCTTTGAATGTGGGATGGACCTATTGACTCACTTCTAATGAATATAATATAGCAGAAGTTATGAGATGTTACTACTGAGATTAGGTTACAAAAAGACTCTGGCTTCTGCCCAGAAGAGTTTTCTCCCACTCACTCTTGTTCTTTCTAGCCTTTGTTCCGATTGCTCACATTAGGGGAAGCCAGCTGTCCTGTTGTGAGGCAGCCCTGAATAGGCCCATGTTGTGAGAGATCAGGCCTGCTAACAACCATGTCAGTGAACTTGGAAGTGGATCTCCCCCATTTGAGCCTTTAGATGAGACTGGCAGCCCTAGCCAAAAGGTTGACTGCAACCCCATGAGAGACCTCGAGGCAGATTCCTGACTCACATTAACTGTGAAATAGTAACTGTTCGTTGACCTACGCTGCTAAGTTTTGGGGTAACTTGATATGCAGCAATAAATAACTAATATACCTTCCACTCCCTCCTTCCCCTGAACTTCCAAGGCTACTTGTTACATATCTCTAGTGATGCTTTAGAACACTGCACCATATTATTTCCAAGCCGGGAGCTCTGGTTCGGTCAGCTTCTTATTTACTGTGCCTTATACAAAGTTCAGGCCACCATCATCACTTCCCTACATTGTTGCAATAACCTCTGAAGTGGACTCCCCAAATCCTCTCCAGCCCCTTTCTAATCTGTTCTCCACCCAGCCCTAAGAAATCTTTTTTAAAATGCAGCTCTGATCATTTGAGAGCTTAAAACCCTTCTCCTCATTCTTAAGATAATCACCCAAATTCTTAATATGGCCTTCCAGGCCTGGCAGGATCTGCTTGCCTCACCACACCTCTGAAACCACTTCCCCCTTGTTCTCAGTCTGGCAGCAACACTGGCCTTCTTCCAGTTCCCCAGCTGAACTCTGCTCCTTCCTCCTTCAATGTGTTTGCACACACTGTTCCCTCTGCCTGGATTGCGCCCCCCCGCCCCATCCTCACTCAGTTTCTTTTCTTCCTTTAATAAGATCTCAGCTCAATGTCACTTCCTCCAACCTTCCAATCTAAGTCAAAGAACCCTGTATTTTTCCTTTGTACCACTCAACACAATTTAGATTAAATGATTGTCTAACTGTTTAAGGTTTGTCTTACCTGCTGGACTCTAAGCTTTATGAGGGTAGGGACAGCCTTTCTTCTTCACCACTGTACCCCGAGAACAGAGCACAGAGCCTAACATATAGAACGCAGGGACTCATTACATTTTTGTTGTTGTTGAATGAATTATAAGGTAAACATTTCCTGTTCCTTCTACAAACTTAAAATCCCGTAATCATTTACACATTTAATGTCCTGAGTGTCATTTTTCTATGATGGTATTATCTACCCTAGGTAATGATCTGTGGGAGACCACAGCTTTTATATTGTGTGATATAGTACCCAGCAGAGTCCTTGTACTGGGGGGAGGATACAGAAGTGGGGAAGGAAAGAGAGGAAGAGGACTACTTATCAATGGTCTTTAGCAGCAGAATAAAGTTTGCTGTTTAATTATCCTTGGCCTATTGGGGGCAGTGTGAGGTTCAGAGAGCATGGGCTATGCAATCAGATCCTGATTTGGTTCCCACCTTTACTATTTAGTAGCTGTGTGACTTTGGGCACGTTACTTAACCTCTCTGTTCCTCAAATTCCTCAGTATATAATAATGGTACCTTTATATAGGGTTGTTGAGGGATTGAATGAGAAAATACTTGTAAAACACTAAGCCTTAGCAAATGCTCAATAAATGTCAGCCACTATTTTTACTTGTGGTAAAACAAGGTTGCCCATTTCTTATTCCTTCTTGGAAGAAATTTGGGGATATCTGTGGTACTGTGAAATTCTCTGTGGGAGGTTAGGATTGGAGCACTCAAAAATGTAATGCCTCTTCAGTCCTTTTCCTCACCTTTAAATTTATTTTATTTTATTTTATTTTTAATTTCTCCTGCATCCGTGGCTTTACTGAAAGGCCTGTGACTGTGAGCTGTCCCCGGCCCAGCTCTGGCTCCCTAAACAAAAGCAACTACAGGTGAAACAAGGAAGCCTCCCGTGAAGATGGGTGTGCTGGTCCCTGGCGATGGCCCGGCCAAAAGTCCTGTGAGACTATAGCTTCAACTCCAGCGCCACAGACCTTGGAAAGCCTGGAAGGAGGGTGGGAAGTCCAGTTAAAAAGGCCAAGTGCTGGTGAGGAGAGGCTGGGCCTTCTCTTGCCCAGGGACATTAGGAAACTGGCTCCAGAGGGGTCCGGGCCCCAAAGCCAGGGTGGGCCAGGGACTGGGAGAGGGGAGCCAGTAGAAGGCTTTCAGAGCCAACTGGGGCCAGTTCAGCCCCTCGGGCGTCCCCCACGTCCCAGGCCTCTGGCAACCACACACTCACACGGCAACCACTCCTCATCCTCAAGCTGAGGGCTGGCCCAGCCCTGGACCCGCAACCTGGAGCCACACCCTGGACCCCTGGAATGTCTCTGGTTTGGTACTCAGAGGGTGGGTCCCAGCTCCGTGGTGGGAGGGGCTGACGAGGGGGCGGGTCCTCTGTGTTGCTATTGATTGGCCGCCTCGCAGGCGTCTATTCAATCGCTGTACACATCCACTGGTTCTGACATGTGATCGACGTCTGGAATTCCTCTAGGCTCACAGTGCTGGGGATGACTCCGGTACTGCGAGCTCCGTCTATTTTCACGTCACATGACTTCTGGTGGTTGCAGAAGGGGCAGGTGAACTGGGTCTCTAGGGTGCCCGTCATCTTCTTCTTGGGGGGCGGCTTCCGTTTTGACTTTCGGTGCCCCATGTCCCCAGGAGGGTAAACCTGCACTCGCCTTCCCTCGTTGCGACCGCTCACCTTTAAATCTTAAACTTAAAGCCAGCGGGAGAAAGAGGCGAAACAGCTGCTAACCATGGTCTATTTGGTTCTAAATGACAGCAGCACCAGTTTGCACTTTCTCCTAGGGGTCTGTTTCAATTGTTTATGCGTGGTGCTTCACAATTCATGCCAGACATATGAGATCTACTCCTTTGGAGGGTTCAGATTCTTGACACCTGGCAATATGCAAATGCTCCTTTTTGTAAGATGGAGAACAACCAAGCTCCCTCTCTTCCTCTTCACCTTATTGGGACCCTTCTGGGCAATCACAGGCTACCAAGTATGAGTCATTCAAGAGCCGTAATAAAATGATGGCGTTAGAACTGCAACAAGCAAGTGACCCAAGCAAGGGCTCTCTGTTGCTGGGACCCAGGAAAAAATATTTCTTATAAGAAAATTTTAAGAAAGATACAAAAAATGTCTAACAGTTCATATTTTTTTCAAGACTCAGTGTTCTCTCAAGGCCTCTCCCCTTTCCTGAAGGCACGCTCAGTTCTGGAGCAGAACCTAGGAAACCAGCTCCAAGATAAACCGTTTTCCCTACCCTTTTTAATCTTTTGAGAGAGCTGCCAATTCTAGAAATTCCTCCTTTGATCAGAAGATAAAACAGAACAATGCCGAGGAACTAAGCAGATTCCTCAGGGACATTCTTCTAGGGTGTGTAAACTTGCCTGGAAGTGCGTGTATGTGTATATGCAGTGAGGGGAGGATGTTGGTGGAGAACAAGGAGTAGGAAGGGTGGGTGAATAAGAGCTGATAGCTACAGCCACAAGCAACAATCATAGAGTTACTTATGTATTTCTCCATTGAATAGAATCAGAATCAGGAATGAGAATTCAAACCAATCTTCCCATCCCTGGGAAGGTGTAGGCGTGTTTAATAACAGCTTCATCCTTCCCACATCCAACCCCCTTCAAGGGGAAAAAAAAGAATGATTCCCTTCCCATTCTTTGCTGGCAGTAAGTTTCTACTTCTCTTAGAACATTTTTCACAAGGCGAAAATCAGTCTACTACAATAGATTGTGAACCTCTGGAAGGAGCGAATCTCATTCTCTTACTATTTAGGGGACGATCTGTTGTGAAACCCTACGGATTTGGAGTCAGAATTGAGTGTGACTCGTGCCTCTGCTGCATTCCCCTAATGTCTCTGTGTACCAGCTTCTCCACTTTTAAGTAGGGATAATTTTCCTATTTGCTTTACATGGCTATGTAATTTTACACTAACATTTAAGGGCTAAGCGCTTTACGAGCATAATTTCATTCAATTCTCACGAGGGAGGTATTATTATTGTGGAAATTGTATGTGCAGATATTTAGTAAT
The DNA here is from genome assembly GCA_026826555.1 of Tolypeutes matacus. Taxonomy (NCBI): domain Eukaryota; kingdom Metazoa; phylum Chordata; class Mammalia; order Cingulata; family Chlamyphoridae; genus Tolypeutes; species Tolypeutes matacus. The sequence goes on from JAKSZT010007815.1 coordinate 32,119,296, forward strand.
GATGAAGAGACATCTGGCTGTGAGTTATTATTGGGCTACCTACCTTTCCCGGCTGTTTTGAGGATTAAATGAAACACTGATGTAAGAGCGATTTACATGCTATTAAGCGCGGTATCTACGTGAGGGGCTACTAATTACACGTCCCGCATCACCTATTCACCGCGAGGAATCCGTAAACGCTGGTTTTTATTGAACGATTTTAAGCCTTTCCTGATTCTTTCACTCTTCCAATCCCAAAGTAATCGCCGGGGGCCGAGACCACAAATCTGGAAACCGCAGCCCGGATGGGGGCGTGTGCGGAGCGGAGTCCCGGGAGAGGGCACGGGAACAATAGGCCACTTCGGCGCCCAAGCCGACTGGCTGGGCTTCGGACGTCGGGCCGGAGAAGTGGCCAGCTGGGGGTATCCGGAGGTCCCTCGGGCCTGGAGCTACACCCAACGACATACTGTCCTCGTCCAGCATTCGCGGATAAGAGCTGGACCGGGGTCCACACAGCCCTAGCCCGAGCCTCACGGGACATGCCCAAGCCCCGCCTACACCTCAGGTAGGCATTCTGAGCCAGCCAATCCGCAAGAAGTCTGGGTGCGGAAGGCGGTGCCTCACCAACCGGAAGTGACGCGTGATGCTTGGCTGGCTCTGGAGTTTGCCTAAGCTCTCGGCGGCGGCTGAGGCGGCACAGGGGAAAATGGCTCGGACCGTGGTGGCCGCGGCGTCTGGGGTTGAGGTGGGGGCGGAGGCTCAGGCAGCCTGAGGTGAGGAGCAGTCGGTGCGGCTGGGGCCGATACTCAGGACCCTCTCCTGCAAGGGCGGAGAGGGACCTCGGCGATTCCGGGATGGGAGGGTCCCTTGCCGTGGCCCCCAGGCTCCCGGGTGCCCGCCTCTGACCCTCCATCCCGCACTCTTGGTGCTGCCCCATCCCGACTCACCTCCCTCCGGGCCTTGCTTGCACCCAGGCCGTTGCCGACTACCCTGCGGAAAGTGCAAGGGGCCCGCGCTTCCACCAGGCCCCTCCTGTTGGGGGCGAAGGGACGCGGGAGGGGAGATCACCCCCTTGTCCCTCGAGACCGAGCCGGAGCCGCTGGAGCTGGTCCTATTCTCATGGCAAGTTGTTAGACCCTGGCGAGTGTGTCTGTTGCACTTCTCAGTTATGGCCCCTTCTTTCACCTCCGGTCCCATCTCCGACTTTGGGGGTAATGATCCTTTTCCCTCTTCCTTCTCCCTAGTTTCCATTTTTGCCGCAAATCCACTTGTTTTGGGAAGGCAGAATTGTTTCAGTGTGTATTTCGCGTATCATCTTTCTGGGAGGGCGGTCAGATTCAAAACATATGCCTAACTCTTCGTCAGTGACGGAGGAACAATAAGTAATTGAAGAAAAAAGCACATACTTTTCTTACTAAATGGTTTGGCTTTCAAAACGAGATTCCCCATATGTGGAATTGTTTTTTCTGGAGGGGGCGCAGGAATTGAGGAGGGAAATGAGGAAGGAGAAAACTGAATGAGGAGGAAAGTCTGGAGATAGAGAACGTGGGAGAGATAGCCTGTTCTTTCCCTATATTAGTCTGATAGAAAGTGAGATCGTAATTATATTTTTATTTTGAACAGTGAGTGTTTGAATTGAATGATATTAAGGAGGCCTTCCTCTTGGAAGAAGATTATTTAAGAAGCACCTTAAAATCTTTCCAGTGGGCATTAGGCAGGAAATTGGAACATCAAAGCTGCAGATTAGAAGAGATGCAGAAAAAGGAAGATATTCTTAGGGAGTGGTGAAGACATAGTACAAAAAAGGGGAAGGTTGCATAGAGGTTCAGTAACACTGATTCCAGGAGAGACTTTGTACCGTGCCTGCCTGGCTTGTGGTTCAAGTCTCCACAGGAGATCTGGCTTAGCAGCTCTGCCATAGTTGGGGCTGGTGCTCTTAAAGAAATTATTCACCTTAGCAAATTAGACTGAGGTGCCTTTTCTGAGACATGTACACTTTTAAAGATATCTGCTGGTTTAATATTAAGACAGTCTTTGGGTACTGAAAAGCATTATAATTGAATGAGAATCAAGAGATTTTATTTAACTGAAACTTTTATATAGGTACAAAATTTTGACTAAGTTAATTGATTCTAAATCGTTTTTTTTCTGTATGAAAATCACTTGCTGTTTGTATTTTGTATGCTTGTTGCTTGCAGTTTTCCTTGTATCGAGAGATTTTTTTATCCTAAGTTTCACAACCTTTTTTGTTTTATTAAATATGTAAGTTGGCATGTTTGCATTTAGGATTTTTAAAAATTGCTGGATTTTCTGTAATTACCTGTATATTAAGTATATAATTCTTTCTTTCCTCCTTCTGCCTTGAATGGTTCTAAAATTTTCACTTAGTTGAAGATTGTTGCATCAGTTCCCTTGCCAAGGAGTCTTTGATCTAGGACAGTGTTTTGCACTTAGTGAACACATTCAATAAGTTAAGTTATACCTAAAGAGAGAGTGTTGAATTTCCCAAGAGATCAGAGTTCTGTGTTCTTATCAAGGCATCAGACCAGACTTTTCAGAGCAGCAGTAGTGCAAAACACTTCAAAAAATGCTTTGTAACTTGTCTTGCCTTGATAACTTAAATTATCTATTTTATTATATTTGCCATGTTCCAAAAGGAATTTAAGACCAGGTAAATGATAAAGGTGAATATTTTAGTGCAGTGCATTTATATAGTTGTATAGTAGATGATTTGTACCCGAGTACAATGCTATCAAAAATGAACCCTCCCAAAGATCATATTACTCCATTCTGCATGCATTTCTTTCCTTAGTTCATTAATTCAACAGACATTTATTGAGGGCATGCACGGTGCCAGGAAACATGAGTGTTCCAAGGATAGAAGAATGAATGAGACATGCTTTCCCTCAAGAAGTTCTCTAGTCCATAGGGGGAGACAAACAAACACATTATGACAGTGTAGTTATTAGGACAATAGTAGGTTCAGAGTATTAAATAGAATATGATCACCTGAGCTGGGAGATGGGATAAATGGGTCTGGTAAGAAATGATGCTCAGTACAAAGGATGAATTTCTTATATTAATGAAGGCAGGATAAAGACAATTAGGTTCTAGACCCTGCTGTGCTACTACCAAGCAGTGAGTTTTTTAACAAGTTGCTTAATATGTCTAGTATCTATTTCCTTTTTCAAGATTTGACTGCAACTAAGGCAGTACTGTCCAATAGAAAAATTACGTGAGCCATACATGACAGCCACATATGTAAGAGATTTTGCTTTATTTTTTTGTATTAAGTCTTTGAAATCTGGTGTGTATTTTTTTTTATTGTTTCTTTTTTTGTTGGTGTGTATTTTACATTTATAATACATCTCAGTTCTGACTCACCACATTTCAAGTACTTGATAGCTACATGTGGCCAGTGGCCACCATGTTGGACAGTGCAGATTGAGACCTAGAATATTCAGCTATTTTATCCTGGATTCCTGGTTGAAAATGAAAAGAAAATCCTGTGCGAAATGTGTTACTAGTAATTTATAATTTCTAAACATTTGGTATTATTCACATGTGATACTCTATTTATTGCAGTTATGGTTATACTTGGAATGATATTGCTGTAGGATATCAATCAGATTGTTCATGGGATTATGGTTAAGACTAGAAGAAACCTCTTTGTTTTCCCTGACTCTGTGGTGGAGTCACATTTTTGATATCTGTATTTTGGACATTTATGTATATTTTGTATCCTTTTCTCTGCAATCTCTTGTCTATAACATGTGATGGATTCACAACACAATAGGAGAGTGGGCAGGGACATTTTAGGCAATTAAAAAGGAAACATACAATTTTAAACTATTTGGATTAAATTTTTTTTTTTAATTCAGCAATTTGGATACAAAAATAAATGGGATTTTTAAATATCCTTGATTTTAATAGACTTAGAGGCAATGCTTAGCAGCAAGTATCTGTCTTTTAACCTTGAGAATGCATTGATACTGTATAATTAATATCCCTGTTAAATTACTGTTAAATATAAGACTTTCTGTTAGTCTTAAGGTGCAAGCGTTACATTATTGATATGAATAAATAATGTACAGTGCTGATTCACTTAATTTTCTTGAGTTTGTTTAAAAAACACTAGACTCTTATATTAGACAAGATAACTGTGACTAACCATAATAAAGTAATGTCCTTACATTTATATTGATTGATGATTACACTTTACCTAGGCTCCTTTTGTTCCCTAGCCCTGATGACCTCTGAGGTAAATAGAGCAAGTTGCCTTATTTTTTGGCTAAGGAAAATAAAACCCAGAGAGGTTGTGACTTGTTTAGCATAATATACTAGAGGCAGTGCTTGAACTCTTAGGATGCTAAGGTACTTTTGCTTGCATCTCCTCAAATGTTATTTGAGTATTTAGATTCATGGCAATTACTAGTTTTTTGGAGTGTGTGTTAAAGAACAGGTATTGGGGTCGGATGTAGCTCAACTGGTTGGGCGTCCGTCTCCCATATGGAGGGACCCGGGTTTGATTCCCAGGACCTCCCGGTAAAAAAAAAAGAACAGGTATTTTCTTTTTTTTTTTACCAGGAGGTCCTGGGGATTGAACCCCAGTCCCTCCATATCATAGGACACTGAACCTCTTGAGCCACATCCATTTCCCGGTACTTTCTATCTTTGGGAAGTTTATACTCCAACAAGGAGAGAACAACTACAATCCATATAGCAAAGTACTTTAGTTATAAAAAAAGAAAGAAAAAAAAAAGTTGTCATTGGGGAAGAAAATATGTAAGGGGAATGTAGTTATATTGAAAATACATGAGATTTAATTAGGCAAGATTTTTGATTTTTGAATATAGAGTTTAACAACTGTAACTCTAGGAAGAAGAAGGTGATGAAGTATCAAGGGCAGAGTTATTTTAATACACAGGGAATGACTTGAGCAAAACTTAGAAGGGAACATAAAGTGTAAGCTCAAGGATTTACAAGGCTTATCTGAAATGATGAGGACAGGATAGAAGTGAAGTGAAGACATGAGAATTGATACCTGCAATAAAGAGTTTAGAGGCTAATGGCCAGACATTTTATGATCTTTGGATGATTCAGGAAATCTTATAACAAGACTATGAATTCACTGTGGCTGGAGTAGAGTGGTAGACATGGAAGGTTATGAGGATGACTGAAGGAGAGGTCGGTGGCTATAAATGAACAGCAGGGTAATGCTAGTATGAGTATGGATTTGATAAGGAATTTGTGAGAAGAGAGAGGAATGGACAGTTAGGTAAAAGAAATTGAAACAGATTTGTTTTTTAAAAGTGTTTTCCCATAAAAACAGAATTTATCTTCAGAAAATCCTAATAGAAGCAGAAAGAAATTAAAGATTGTTAAAATCCTACTACTGTGGAATCAGGAAAAAGCAAAGACAAAATCAGCTTTCAAGATATAAAGGTGAGGGAAATGAATGAGAGGAGACCACAGAGGAGAAATCAGTGCAGATACTTACCTTCTGGTGAGATAGGACAAGAACATGGATATTAATGGGGTAGAGAGACATACTTAGGAAGTGGTTTTTTTTTTTTTTTTTTTTTTTAAATTTTTTTAATTACGCTAAGCATGTATTTTTGTCCTCCATGATAAGCTCTGAGGAGACCTAATTTAACTCTAAACAAAAGTATAGTGTTATTAGTAGCCATAACTAAATTGATTTTTTTTTTTAACTAAGTCTCTGGATATTTCTATATTATAATTTATAACTGTTCTGACACCCCTTTGCAGAATAAGCCTTTTTTAGACTATAGTGCTGAGTTGGGAAAAGATTCTTTGGCTCCAGAGAACATGGAATAGTTTAGGTGTTTTTTTGTTTTTCTGTTGTTTTTTGTTTTTGGAAATGATTTCAAACTTACAGGAAATGTTTGAATGCCATATGTTGCCGGTCAGGTGCCGGTCAGGACCTGGGTCCAGGTCCGTGAAAACGGTGCTGCGGATGAGAAAGAAAGAATAAGACAAGAAGAGAAACTGGGATCAGGGGACTTTCCGTCCGATATGGATAGAAGAGCAAAAATCAGTACGAAGAACTCCAAAATAGCCCCTCACCCAGATACCTAGATTTACCAACTATTAACATTTTGTGACATTGTATCGTTCTTTCTGTCTGTCTATCTATTATCTAAACATCTGAAAGTACATCATGCTACTCTAACACTTAACTCCCAGGTATATTTCCTGAAAACAAGGACACTGTACCTTAAGTACAGCTATCAACTTTAAGGAATTTAACATTGATATAAAGCATAAAGTCAATATTCCAATTTTTTTCAGTTGTCCCAGTAATGTCCTTTTTTTTTGTCCTGGGTTGAAAGATTTTAAATTTTTTATTTTAGTAACATTTATACAACCTAAAAGTTTCCCCTTTAACCCCATTCAAATATATACAATTCAGTGGTGTATTGGTGTTAATTATATTCACAATGTTGTGCTACCATCATCATCATCCGTTACCAAAATTTTTCCATTACCCCCAACAGAAATTCTACCAATTAAGCTTAAGCTATACAATCCCTACTCTCCCCAGTCCCCAGCACCCTGTATTCTAGTTTCTGACTATGAATTTGCTTATTTTAATTATTTCCTATCAGTGAGATCATACAATATTTGTTCTTTTGTGTCTGGCTTATTTCACTCAACATGATATCTTCAAAGTCCATCCTTTTCATGACTGCATAATATTCCATTGTATGTATACAACAGAATATATTGTGCTTATCCATTCATCTGTTGATGGATACTTGGGTTGCTTCTGAATAATGCCCCTGTGAACATCGGTGTGCAAATAGCTGTTTGAGCCCCTGCTTTCATTCATTTGTGTACATACTTAGAAGTGGTTTGCCAGGTCATATGATAATTTTATAATTAACTTTCTGAGGAACTGCCATACTGATTTCCATAGTGACTGTACCATTTTACATGCCCACCAGCAATGAAGGAGTGTACCTATTTCTCCACATCTGCTCCAACACTTGTTATTTTTCATTTTTAAAAAATAGTAGCCATTCTAGTAGGTGTAAAATGGTATCTTATTGTGGGATAGCCTAGTTTTTTTTTTTTAAAGATTTTATTTATTTATTCATTTATCCCCCCCTTGCTGCTTGTGCTCGCTGGGTCAGCTAACCACGCCGTGCGGGCGGGCTTGCCTCCACCAGGAGGCCGCGGGAACCGAACCCGGGGCCTCCCATATGGTAAACGGGAGCCCTACTGATTGAGCCACAGCCGCTTCCCTGCCTAGTTTTATCTGACTAGATCTCATGTCATTTATCAGACTGGAATTCTGCCTGTATTGGAATTCATGGCATGACACTGCAATTGTTTAGGCCCTCCCCCCTTTTTTAAGTCAGATTTTTTTAGGTATAACATACATATAGTAAAATTCATCCTTATTAGGTATACAGCTCTATGAATTATGCGAGATAACAACAGTTATGTGCCATCACCACAAGTAAGATATAGACGATTTCCATCATGTTCTATCCCCCAGCCCCTTTGTAATTAATCGATTTGCCCTACCCCCCAGTCTCTGGTAAATTGTTAAATTTGCCTTTCCCAGAATGTCATATAAATTGGCATTAACAGTATATAGCCTTTTGAGTCTGGCTCCTTGCACATAACATAATACTTTTGAGATTCAATTATCTGCCCCCCCTCTTTTAATGGTGGGAACATACTGATGGTTGTTCCAATAATTGGGTAGAGATGTATATTTTTTAAAGTCTATTATATACTAAGCATTTTATATATATTATCTTTTTTAACTTTGACATCACTCTGAGATAGTGTTGTCTGCATTTTGCAGATTAAAATACTAAGACAGAAAGAGATTAAATAACTTGATAATGATCACACAGTTAATAAGAGGGAGGCCTGATATTAGAGGTGAGGTCTCTACTACATCATCCTTCTCTCTGTTACTGTTCTACAAAACTAGCAATTTCATGCAAATTGTGTCATATGAAATAAGAATTTGCTAGCTATAGAAATTGATGGAGTTTTGGGGAAAATTCCAGACATATTCATGGTTTTTTTTTTGATTCATTATTATTACCTATTTTGGGTTTCTCAGTTGCAACTCATTTTTCCCCCTAGCTTAAGCCATGTTGGAAATTCAGGAATATGCTATAACATTTAGCACAAAAACTTACTGTTATTTTCCATGTTCGAATTGGGGTAATGTCAAAGTATATTTAATGATTCATGTTAATGAATGAACAATGAAGTAGTCAGAAGTTCAGTAATTATCTCAACAAAGCGATACTACAGGGATTCTGAGCTATAGAAAACTGCTTTGTCAAAAAATGTCTTTCAACAGGAACTTCTTGCTATGACTGTGTCCCTCTCTGGGTTGTGAATCTCTTATGTGCTGCTTATTAGACTACAGTGTAGCCTTTGCTTTTTGTCAGAATTGGAGAATTAATCCTTTTTTAATGTTCTTGTAGAACTTGGGCAAATTATAATCATTATATAGAGTGGTATGGAGAGGAAAGAATGGAGTGGGGGCTGGGCTTAGCTCACCCATATTTAGACTTGTGAAGAAGCTACAGAAGGCTCTTCTCTTAGCTTTTCCCATCACTCACTCTTTTATATACAAATTGTGGCTCAAATTTCATCTTTTTCCTGATTATGCTATCAAAAGTAGTACCCCCCCACTGTATAACACAGTGAACCATGTGGTGGTTGATGGAATGTGGTTAGCAGTACAAATATGAGCGCATTCTCTCATGAGCTATAACAAATATACAGCACTAATACATGGTGTTAATAATAGGAGGTGTATGGAAAAATATACCAAATATAAGCTGTGGACCATAGTAGTAATATTTATTAATAAATAACATTTTATTGAAGTATATCATTCATACATGAACATACATAATTGTATAGCACATTTATAAAACAAACATGCATATCATCATACAAGGCTCCCATACATCTCCCCACCACCAACACCTGGTGTTGTCAGGCATTTGTTACAAACTATGAAAGAGCATTGTCAAAATATTACTACCAACTATAGCCCATATCTTATATTTGGTGTATTTCCCCCCAACCCATGCAATTATTGACATCCTATATTAGTATTAGATATTTGTTATCGTTCAGGAGAAAATGTTCTCATATTTGTCCTCTTATCCACACTCCATCATCTACCACTGGATTCCCTGTCTTCTACAATCCCATGCTTTGTATAGTCCATTCAATGTGTACACTCAGTGGCTCTCATTTTCCTCACAGGGTTGTGCTGTAATCACCTCAGTCAATTTTAGAACGCTTTTATTATGCCAAAAGGAAAAATCCCATACCTCCTTATACTCCCCTTATTGTTGTCCCTTAGTATTGAAAAGTGTCTTCTTGCCATTGCTGCAAAATATTACAATATTTTTTTTTTTTTTTTTTTTTTTTACCGGGAGGTACCGGGGATCGAACCCCAGTCTCTCCATATGGTAGACGGACGCCGAACCTTTTGAGCCACATCCGTTTTCCAAAATACTACAATATTACTGTTAACTATAGTCCATAAATTATATCAGTTATAATTTCCCCGTGTATCACAATATTCTTAGCACTTTGTAAAAGAAGGACATACTTACATTTATACTATTAATTAACCACAATCTTCATCCTCCACTGAAAGCACTATATTCCACATATCCTAGATTATTCTCTAGTTTCCTTTCAATTGATATTTACTTCCACATACTACCCTTTCAGCCACAATTGCATTTATTAATGAACAGCGTTATTTATACTCATTATAATGTGTTACTCTCAACTCTATTCATTTCCATACTTTTACAATTAACCTTATTAATAATGCTACATGCGTTAAGCATCATCTCCCATTCTCAACCCACCTTCTATTTCCTAGTAACCTATACTCTAGAGGTTACCTCTGTGAGATTGCTCATCGTATTTTAGTTCATGTTAGTGAGGCCATTCAATATTTGTCCTTTTGTGTCTGGCTTATTTCACTCAACGCAATATTCTCTAGGTCCATCCGTGTTGTCACATGCCTCCCGATTTCATTTCTTCTTACAGTTGAATAGTATTCCATTGTGTGTATATACCACATTTTGTTTATCCAATTATTGGTTGATGGACACTTGGGCTGGTTCCATATTTTAGCAATTGTGAATAGCAGCTTATGAACATTGTTGTGCAAATGTCAGTTCATCTTGCTTTCAGTTCTGATTATATTCGTAGTAACAGGATTGCTGGATCATATGACAGTTCTATATTCAGGTTCGTGTAATAGTAATATTTTTTTACCCCAATCCTGAGGATTCTGGGATGGTGATGTCCACTCCACCTCTAATTGAGAGGGGGCTTATATCCCATGGGGAAGGTGGATGGGACTATCTTGCTTATAGTTGCAGACTCTCTCTGTTCCTTGGGATGATCATTGTCCATCATCATCAAGTATCGCTTGTCCAACATCATTTTGATGATGTTCTTTCATAATCTGTTACAAATGTTCCACAACAATCCAAGGTGTTGGTGGAGAAGTGATGTATGGGAATTCTGCACATTATGCATGATTGATTTGTAACCTCACAACTTCTCTAAAAAAAAAAAAAAAAAGTATTAAAAAATAGTATCGGGAAACGGATGTGGCTCAAGAGGTTTGGCGTCCGTCTACCATATGGAGAGACCAGGGTTCGATCCCCGGTACCTCCCAGTAAAAAAAAAAAAAAAAAAAGTATCCCCCAACTATATCATTCCCCATCACATTTCTGGATTTTTCCCCTCCATTTCATTTACTATCTAAATTTATCATTTTTGTTTACTTGTTTGAATCAAACCACCTCTTAACATTTCCACTACTGTTACCCTAGTGTTGTCATTGACTGTCTTCTAGACTATTTCAGTTACCTGTTAATTGGTCTCCCGACTTCCATTTTTGCTTTCCTTACGTCTATTTTCCACAGACCAAATGTGGATACTTTAATTATGTAAATCAGGTCACATGAATGTCTTCTCTTAAAACATACCTATGTCTTCCTATTATACTTAGTAATTGAATATACTAGTCCCCTCCCCCCTTGGAGGTATATTAAGTTTAATTATAAAAAGTTCATCTTTTAGGAATTTTTCGAGAGAGTTTTTGATAATTGAGCTTAGTGATTTAAGTTATTTTTATCAAAAGGAATTTCACTGGAAATCCATGGAATAAAATTAATTAGGTTGAAATGAGGAAGTTTGTATCATACCCTCAATCTAGAAATATAATTTGGCACATTTAACATATCTAAATTTGGAGAAAAGGATTAAATTCTACAAGTTACATTTAGTATTGTAGAAAGTTGGGGTTAGAAGGAATATTATCATCTAGTTTCTCACCTATTATTAGAACTTTAAGAAATTTGCCCAGAGAGGTGGAGTGCTTCATCCAAGTCCAAATTGCTAATTAATAATGGATCTGGGACAAGAACTTAGTTCTCCTTTTCTTCTAACTCAGAACTCTCATCATTTATTAGTCCTTGATGCCTGTATCTAGCAATTTTCTTATTGAACTTTTATTAGCGCCCTTAGATTTGAGAATGTCTTTCAGATATGTACCTTGATTGGCTAACATCTGATTTCTATGGAACTACTATTCAGGGAATGTCAGTTTCTAATGCCAGGACAACAACTCTTACTTCAGAATTAATGTGTTTTTGTTTCTGTTTTTTTGGGGGTGGGGAAGAACTGTGAAAACAGTAATTACATAATAGTTGACTGAATATTTAAAGTCAAATACTATATTTGTTGTAAATGGTTGACCAATACTAAACAAGTAATATTGTCTTTTAATGACAATTATTCTGTGCGTGTTCTTATTTATTTATTTTTTTAAATTAATTAATTAATTAATTAAAAAAAATTTTAAAGATTATTTATTTATTTATTCATTTATCCCCCCCTTGCTGCTTGTGCTCGCTGGGTCAGCTAACCACGCCGTGCGGGCGGGCTTGCCTTCACCAGAAGGCCCCGGGAACTGAACCCGGGGCCTCCCATATGGTAAACGGGAGCCCTACTGATTGCGCCACAGCCGCTTCCCTTAATTTATTTTTTATTGTGGGTAAAAATCAAAATTTTCACAATACATACCAACATTTGTAAAATGATATATAAATATATATGCATATATGTACATTTGCTTACAAAAATGTTATTTTTATATATATATATTTTTTAAGAGGTGCTTAGATTACCTAAATATTACACGGAACCTACAGTGATTCCCATGTTCCCCACCTCCCACACCTCCCGCCTTATCCCACACAAACATATCTCCCACAAGTGTGCCCCATCACCCTCAATGGACTTACACATCCTGGGGCCTTGCCATCAACCATAGACCACTGTGAGGATTCTTTATAAATGATGGACCCGAAGTAATTATTTTTTCATATATGTTAAAGAATTGCATAAATATAGTAGATGGAGATGAGTGTAGTAATGCAACCTATTCAGTCTGTTAAATAAAACCTGTGAATGGTTTGATTTAGCTTGATCCATGAAGTTGCATCTAGCTAGGAGAATATAATTTTACTGTATGAGCATCCCTTGAAAGCAAGACTATCATCTGTAAACATCTAGTTAACTAAATAGGTGGACCCATACATTTCTGTTATATCTCAATTTTTGGTTAGATTTTGTCATTGCTACACCTAAAACTTTTAAGGAGCTCTAAAACTAAAACTTATTTCTCTGGTTTCTCTAGAACAGGCTGATTTGACCCTAAATTCACAAATATTAATAAAAAAGGAAGCCATTTCTTTGAAGTATCTGAGCAAGTAGTCATCTGATGTACAGTCGTCTGTGACCACATTAGAGTTCATTCTGTAGTATATATTCATGCTACTCAGGCTTTTCTGGACTTGGATTTGTACATTGATATCTTTCTCCATTTGTGGAAAGTTCTTAGCCATTTTCTCTTCAAATATTTCAAATGTTCTGTTCCATTTTCTTCTCTCCTGGGGCTCAGATTATATGTATGTTAGACCATTTGAAATTGTCCCACAGAGCTCAGACATGCTATTCTGTCTCCCTACCTCTTTTTTCCTCTTAGTGTTTCAGTTTGGATATTTTCTGTTGATCTGTCTTCACATTTACCAGTACTTTCTTTTGCTACTAAATCCACCTAATTAATTATTCATTTCTGATATATTTTTCATTTCCAGTATTTCTTTTTGATTCTTTTTTATAATTTCCATCTCACTACTGAAATGCTCCACATCTTCATACATTTTGTACACCTTTTCCACTAGATCATTTAGTACTTTTATAATGGTTATTTTAATGTTCCTGTTTGATAATTCCAATATCTGGGCCATCTTTGGGGGAGTCTGCTTATTTTGACTATTTCCTCTCTTGACCATGTGTCACATTTTCTTGCTTTTTTGTTTGTATATCGACAACTTATGTCAAACAACAATATAGTCTGAAATTTACTCGTTACTTACTTAATATTCACGTTTAAAATGTTCTTTATTCTGTCAGCCCACCAACGTGAGTCAGTCTTACCTGTAAGTAAGATGGATATGGGCTTTGTTGCAACTTTAGTTTGGTTCACTTCACCACTGGCTTCAAATATTTTGGGGTGGAATCATGACTTTCTCATCAGCAGCATTTGGGATCTGAGCACTGACAAGATTCTAGAGATGTCTCTGCTTTGCAGCTCAGCTGCCAGCTTTTTAGATTCTTCAAACATTCTTTTCGTTCGCTATTCCTGCTTCCTGGCTTTCTGTGTCTCAGGAGATCTTTGCCTTGCCACCTTTAGCCCAGCCTTCACATTCTTTGATGGCCTGGAATGCCTTGGAGGGTGTAATGGGTTTTGAATAATGTCTCCTCAGAATTCATGTCTGTCTGGAACCTTATAATGTGACTTCCAAATACTTTGAACAGAAAATGAATGCAGCAAGAGTAGATTAAAAAGCTATTTATTGTATCTCTTAAGTTAAAACATTCATCTCTCAAGTTAAAACATTCATCTTGAATGTGATTTATGTACTTGAGTGAGTTCATGTCCTTAAATATTTATCAGAATACTGAAGATAGTTGCCTGAAGAAATGCTTCATAGTCTGGTCCATATTCGATATAAATTCATTTAACAGGTATTTGAATGAGTGCCTGCCTGTTCTAGAACTGTTCTAAGTGCTGGAGATTCAGCAATGAACCAAATAGACAAATCTTTGCCTCATGAAATTTACAGTCTTAAGTGGAAATACAGACTAAAAACAAATAATTAAAATATATGGTATATTAGATGCTACTTAATGCTAAGGAGAAAATAAAGCAAGTAAACTGATTAGGCAGTGGAATTGGAGGAGGTTGCCATTTTAAATAGGTTATCAGGGAGGACTTTACTCACATGTCACCTTCTCAATGAAGTCTTGAGAGGGGAGAAGGAATGAGCCATTCAGCTATCTGGGGAGTGAGAAGTGTGAAGGCCTTGAGGACGCAGGAGCATAATGTATTTGAGGAACAACAGGAAGGCCAGTGTGGCAAAATCAGAGAGGAGAGCTACAGAAAACATAAGCTATATAGCATAGCATAGCGTAGCGTAGCATAGATAGATATCTCCCTATATATAGGGAGACAAGATACAAGAGGGCTGGTTGAATCATTGTAAATATTTTACCTTTTCGCTTGAGGGACATGAGAGTTATTGAAAGTTCTGAGTAGAGGAATGACAAGGTCTAGGTTTTTCAGTTTCACTCTGGCTGCTGTATCGAGAATTGTGTGAAGGCAGGCAATAGCAGAGAAGGGAGACAGGTTGGGAGGCTATTTCAATAATCTAGACAAGAGATGATGGTTTGGTCTAGGATGGCAGCAGGAATATAATGAAAAAATGCTAAGATTCTAGAAATATTTTGAAGATAGAACCTATAAGATTTTATGTACATGTTAATAACCATCTGACAGAGCTACTACCAAACATTGCTACTTCTCTGACAAGCTATAATTGAGTTAGGATTTTCTAATTTAATGGAAATAAGTAGAATAAATTTACTGGATCTACATACAATGGTAAAAGTGAAAACAATCTTCCCTCTCATTCATAGGAAAATCTTAATATTCATTTGTAAATATTTTACTTGTGTTTTTTAAAAACTTTTTAAATTAGAGAAGTTAAAGGTTTACAGAAAAATCATGCAAAAAATGCAGTGTTTCTATATACCCCCCTGCCACTGTTAACACTTTGCATGTCATACCTTTTACAATTCATGAAATTGTACTACAGTTGTTTATATTAGGTGCATTTTATACCATATACCACCCTATTATTAAACACCTTGCATTAATGTGGTACATTTGTTATAATTCATGAAAGAACAATTTTATAATTATACTATTAATTATAGCCCATCGTTTATATTAGGGTTCACTGTGTTTTACAGTCCTTTTTTATGTTTTAATTTTTATTCTAGTAACATATATGACCTAAAATTTCCTCTTTTAGCCACATATACATATATGTTAGTGCATTTAATTACACTCACAATGTTGTGCTACTGTCACCACCATTCATTTCTAAAACTTCACTATCAACCCAAATAGAAATTCTATACAAATCAAGCATTAACTCCCCATTCCCTACCCCCCAACCCATCTCCTGGTAATCTATATTCTAGATTCTAACTCTTTGAGTTTTTTACTTGTATTTTAAAATGCATTGAATACTTTTTACATAAATAGATTGCCTGTGTCATGTGTATTGCCCATTAAATGATTCACAGGTGGTGAAACTTTGAGAAACCATATTTTATAATATTTGTTTTTTTTTAGCATTCTTACCTTTTTCCCATGTTCTTTAATTATTAAGGGCAAGGTCCTTAATTTAGCCTATAGACTGACAAATGAAAAGGGGACAGTATAGCTCTTATTTCTGTTTTTTTATGACATCATGTAGAAGATAAACTTGCCAAGTTGAACTTCTTTTGTTCACATAATTTGCCACATGTGGGTAAAAAACAAACAAACAAACAAACAGAAAACATAGCATTTATAATATAGTTACTCTGTCATTTTCCACATACCATGTATTATGTAGATACTAAAATGTGGTATTTAAAATATGTAAGGAGTGGATTCTTTTTTTACTGTGAAATATAGTATACACAGAAAAGTATGTAAAGCATATATGATTATTTAACAAATAATTATAAAATAAACACTTGTGTAACCAGTCACTATGTTAGGAAGTAAAACACTGTCAGTATCCTAAAAGTCTCCAATGTACAGAAGTCCCCAGTCATAACTCTTTCTGTCTCTCCTTTGGTAACCACTACTCTGACTTTTAAGAATCCTCTCCTTGCTTTTCTTTATGGTTTTACCATTAAGGAAACTTTTTTTTTTGGCAGAGACTAGTTCTATTCAAGTACTTATTTTGCACAACAGCTTTTATATTTCTCTCTGCTGAACAGTTTAAAAGCCAAAGAACATTTTATCACAAAATATATAAAATTTAGCATAATCACTAGTAGTAGTGCTATGCATAGTTCAGTTCGGTTTTGGTTTTGCCTATGAAAGCATTAACATGGTTCTAACTTTCAAGGAGTTTGCAGACTGGCAATTAACACTAATCTGAATATGCAGTATACATAGTGGTTACAAAAGGGAATTAATTTTGGGATAATTTTAGATTTACATAGAACTTGCAAAGATTATCTGCAGAGAATTCTTATATACCCTTCATCTAGCTTCCCCTAGTGTTAACATGTTACATAACCATGGTAAATTTTTTAAAACTAAGAACATTGGTGCATTATTATTAACTAAACTTCTTTAGACTTCTTTCAGATTTCCCATTTTCTCCCAGATGTTCTTTTTCCGTTTCAGGATTCAATCCAGGATACTCCTTTGTATGTGGTGAGGTTGTCTAGTCTTTCCTCACCTCTTTCATCTGCAACAGTTTCTTAGTTTTGGTTTTGTGACCTTAAGAATTTTGAAGAGTATTGGCCAGGTATTTTATAGTATGTCCCTGAATTTGGGTTTGCCTGATGTTTTCTCATGATTAGACTGAGATTAGAGATTTTGGGGAAGAATTACAGAGGTGAATTTGGGTTTGCCTGATGTTTTCTCATGATTAGACTATGATTAGAGATTTTGGGGAAGAATTACAGAGGTGAAGAACCTTTCTCATCTCAATCTCATCATATCAAGAGTTACATGATATTAAGATGGCTTATCATAGGTGATGTTAATTTAGATACTTGATTGAAGTCATGTCTGCCAGTTCTTTCCACTGTGTTTTCCCTTTTCAAGCTTTTATTTGTTGGAAGCAAGCTACTAAATCCAGCTCACACTCAAGAAGAGTGGAATTAAACTCCAATTCCTAGAGGGGGGATATCTACATATATTATTTGACATTCTTCTGTAAGGAAGATTTATTCTTTCTCTACCATTTATTTATTTAATAATTTATATCGGTATCAACCTATGGGTATTTATTTTATTCTTTGAATTATAATCCAGTATTATTATTTATTTTGTTGCTCAAATTATTTTATCTTTGGCCATTGGGAGGACTGGTAGGTAAGCTATGGTTTAGTTTTTCATGTTTTTGAACTTTATGTGAATGGAATTGTGTTTTTTATTTATTGCTTTTGTTTGTTCAACATTGTTTCTCAGTTTTATCCATGTTTTGTATAGCTCTAGTTTGTTCATTTACATTGCTGCATAGAATTCCATTTAGTGAACATACTATTTTTATCTATGTTTGGGTCAGTGAACGTGAGTTATATCTTGTTTGGGGTTATTATGGGCAATGCTATTATGAATGTTCTTGTGTACTTATTTGGTGCACACATTCACGAGTTCCTCTAGGATATATGTCCTGGAGTGTAATTGCTGGATCATAGAGTGTGGTTATCTTCAACTTTCCTACGTAAAATAACCCCTGTTTTCTAAAACAGTTGTACCATTTTACATTCATCCTAGCTGTGTGTGTGTGTGTGTGTTCACGTTCACATTGTTCCAAATACTTGCTAATACTTAGTATTGTAAGATTTTAAATATGCATTTCCCTGATGACTAATAAGACTGAAAAAATTTTTTCATATACTTATTTGTCTTTTGGGTTTCTCTTTTGTGAAACAGTTCATGCCTTGCTGTTTTGCTTTTTTGTCTTTCTTTTTAATTTGTAGGAGTTATTTATCCTTGGTATGAGTCCTTTGTTTACTTCCTTTCTGTCGCTTATTTTATCATTCTCTTTGGGGTCTTGATTAGTAAAAGTTCTGAATTTTACTATAGTCAAATGTATTATCTTTTCCCCTTATGGTCAGTGCTTTTTAAGTCTTTAAGAAATCTTTCCCTTCTCTGATGTCATGAAGTTTCTCTCATTTATCATCTAAAAGCTTTATAGTTTTGCCTTTCACGGTTAGGTATTTGGTTTATGTTGAGTTGACTTTTGTTTAAGGTGGAAAATAGGAGTCCAATTTCATCCCCCCTTCCCCCATATTGTCCTAGCACCATTTATTGAAAAGACTGTCCTTTCCCTTTCCATGTTCTGATGTGTCACTTTTGTCTTAAATCAGGTGTCTACATAAGTGTGTGCCTGACTACTGGGTTCTTGGCCTGTTCTATAGATTTATTTATCTCTTCCTACATAAAGACCATACTTTCATCTGTTTCTTTTTATTTTTGTAAATATGTCTCTAGAAATCTTAAATTACATATGTGGCTTGCATTCATTTCTAATGGGTAGTGCTGCTCAAACCTTATCTCACCAAACACCTAGACATTCTTCCATTTTGTTATCAGTGACAGAGTTATATGGTGCCTAATACAAAAGTACTTGGTTTCTTTTGTCAGATGAGTCTTTTTTCCTCCATGAATCAGTAGAGATAGGAGAGTGTTATCTTCTTGTCTATTGGGTATTTTCCTTTTAACACAGATGGAGACCCTCCCCTATTTTTAGCTTTTTGTTGCCATCTCCCTTCTTGTCTTCAAGATATTCTTGTCTCTCCACTCTCTCCCAACTTGTTTATTCAGAACCCAACCACCTGATTTTTCAGTTTAAGTTGAAGTATTAATATGTTAGCTATTTTAGCCTGTTTTATTTTGTTTCATAATTTAAGCTTCTCTTTGATAAAAGAAATGGATATTTCAAATTCTAGTCATTGGTGCATTCCTTCAACAACTGCGTTAGAAGTGAGAGTGGAGGATGAATAAAATAAGTGTTCTTGACTTCAGTGGAATTATAAATCGACTAGTCATCTGGTAATGAATAAATTGATAAGTCAGTACATGTTAGAACTGAACAGCAGTAAAATCAACCACATGATAAAATTACAAGAAACAATTAAATAATTTATTATACAGAAAAAAAAAATCCCCAGGATTGAGGAAGAAAGTTGATATTTATAATAGAGTATATTGAATTAGACATGGTTTCTGAATAACTGTTAGTATAAAAGTAAATCATAGGGGGAAGCGGCTGTGGCTCAATCAGTAGGGCTCCCGTTTACCATATGGGAGGCCCCGGGTTCGGTTCCCGGGGCCTCCTGGTGGGGGCGGGCCCGCCCGCACGGCGTGGTTGGCTGACCCAGCGAGCGCGGGCAGCAAGGGGGGGATAAATGAATAAATAAATAAATAAATCTTTAAAAAAAAAAAAAGTAAATCATAGGGAAGCGGCTGTGGCTCAATCAGTAGGGCTCCAGTTTACCATATGGGAGGCCCCGGGTTCGGTTCCCGGGGCCTCCTGGTGAAGGCAAGCCCGCCCGCACGGCGTGGTTAGCTGACCCAGAGAGCACAAGCAGCAAGGGGGGGATAAATGAATAAATAAATAAAATCTTTAAAAAAAAAAAGGTAAATCATAGTGAATTAGCACTGCCTGGGTTTGAGTCTTTTTTTTAATTTTTATTTATTTATTTATTTTTTATTGTGGGTAAAAATGGGTTTGAGTCTTGATTCTACCGTTTGCTAGCTGCAATAAACTGAGACAGATTATATAATCTCTGTGTTCAAGTTTCTTCATTTGTAAACTAGGGATAATAATAATAGCTACTTTAGAGAATTTTTGAGGATTATTTTAGTTAATACATATGAAGTATGCTTAAAACAATGTTTGGTATATGGTATGCATATATATATCTGCATATTAATATATAGATATAGATATTTGCTATAAATTTAACAAACGTTCAGTCTTCATAATTTTATTTTTAATGATAGCATAATATTTTGTTCCATGGAGATACCATAATATATTTTTCTTTGTTCATTTTCATTTTAGAGAAGAAATATCTGTAGTGTTGAAATCAAATAATTGTTTCTCCATTTACTTATGTTTCTTGAATTGTTAAGATCAGAAAGTATATTGATGGTGTATTAGTTTCCTAGGGCTGCCATAATAAATTACTACAATCTGAATGGCTGAAAACACCAGGAATTGATTCTCTCACAGTTCTGGTGGCTAGAAGTCTGAACTCAATTAAATTTTTCTCCTAAAAACTCTAGGGAAGAATTCTTCCTTGACTCTTCCTGGTATCTCCCAGAAGTCTTTGGAATTCCTTGACTTGTAACTTCATCACTCCATCTTCACATGGCTTTCCTCTATGTGTCTGTGTGTGTTCTTTCCAGTTTTATAAGGACACCAGTCACTGGCTTTAGGGCCCATCCTAATCCAATATGATCTCATCTTAACTATTTATATCTGCAAAAACCCTATTTCCAAATAAGGTAACTTTCTGATGTTCTGGGAGGAGAAGAATTTTCAGGGGAACACTGTTCAACTCACTACAGATGTACCAGGACAGACTTGTTTTATTTTTTTCTGAGATTAAACTTAAATTGTAAATGGATGTTTGCCACATAAGAAGCCAAGAGCTTTTAAATTAATTCTTCTCTTTTTGGTATGCAAATGATTGTCCATAACGGAATAGTTTAATTGCCCTCTTTTGAAGAATTTTAAAGTAGCTACAGCCTTTCAGTCTTCACTGGGTTACTTTATGTTGGGAAATTGTTGGCAGATGATACGTAGTCCTCATTCAAAAGCTAGCTATATTGACTTTCTCAGCTTGAATTAGGGAACATTAGCATTGAAGTATTCATTTTGAATTAAAAATTAGGAATTTAAATGCAGAATGTTTGTCATCAAATGACATTTTATTTTTAAAAATTAATGGAGCATGTCAATGCAGCAGCCCCAGAAAAATAGTTGAAGCACAGGGTTACTTTTGGAACAGTGTTTTAAGTCTTTTTATTATTATTTGGTATTATATGCATGATAATCATTTAGAAAACTAGAATATCGTAAATCTTAGATGCTAACAGGCAGGTGACTATTACTGACTACTTAGAATTAAATTTACTTTAGCTGTACTGCTTTGGGTTGGTGTCAGGGATGGAGCAAATGAATGTGAAGAACACCATATTCACCCCCAAAATATATTTCAAACCATTAATTTTATATATTTTTCAGTAAATGAATTAACATTCCCTTGAGATATTCAGAACAATCATGTTCTCCAGTGAATAAATTATATATCAAACTCATTTAAAAAATATCCAGATCTCCTCTTTTAGAATAATGTTATATCATTACTAGAAATGGCAACCTCGAGAATACTTAAATAACAAGTTGGCATGATGCTTGTGGAAGAATAATTGCAATTCAGTATATTTATCTTTTTGTAATTTTTAAAAATATGTGTTTGTTTTGTTTTATTCCATTTGATTTTCTGAAAAATAGGCAATGTTTTATGGTGTTCAATAACTTGACTAATTTCTCCCACCTTATATTTCCATACTCTTGTACTATATGAATGCCTTCTTCAAGACTGTTTGGCAGTCCTCATTCCCTCTTGTTAAAACACATATTCAGTAAATGAATTCCATATTTATTAAGCAAGTTGCTTTTAAATGTTGTGGGGAAGAAAAAAATGCACAAAGGTATGCTTTTGCATTTAAAGAAGCTTATTTTAGTCCGTTGAGTAGACAGGTTCACAGAGACTATGTTAATCAGGACCTTTTTGGTTACCATGGCAAAAACTCATTTTAAACTAGCTTAAACAAAAAGGGGAGTGTATTGGCTTACATCAGTGTAAAAGCTGATGCTTTCTTTCCCAGGCAGCATCTCCTCAATTGGTGGCAAAGACGGCCACAGCAATGCCAGGCTTACATATCATCAGTTTAGCAATCACAATTAGAAGCTTCCTTTCCAAATAGTTTCAGCAAAAGTCCTTGGGTTAACTCATGATTGGCCAAACTTAGATCCTCTGGAGTGTTTGGGGGTGGGGGTTGGGGTGGGGGAGTGGAAGGGATAATAAATAGGGAGATAAGTAGTTTCTGAAAAGAATGAATGCTCAGCAGACAAAGACAGCATAAAGTCTACAAAAATAAAGAAGGTAAATGAATGATAAAAATTTTAGTTGTGGTAAAATGATGAATTATGACAAGGGGTACTCAGGAAAAACTTCAGAAAGTAGGGAGTGTTTGAATTGGGCCTTGAAGGACAAGTAGAATTTTTACAAGACAGAGTGAAGAAAGAAAGGAGGTCACTTATTTGAAAAGTTTGGCAGTGAAAGAAGAAAATTAAAATGAAAACAACTGGACTCTAAAAGTTTGGAATGTTAAGTTTTCTTTGCCTCTCAACATGGTGAAAACTTGGGCATTTTTATGGCAAAGGACCAGAAGCAAGTAAAGGAGAAATTTAACAATGCAAAGAAGGGAATTATTGGGAAGCGGATGTGGCTCAAGTGATTGAGCTCCCGTCTACCACATGGGAGGTCCCAAGTTTGGTTCCAGGTGCCTCCTGGAGAAGACGAGCAAGACAGCAAGCTGGTGTGATGAGCAGGCGTGGTGAGCTGATGGAACAAGATGATGCAACAAGAAGACACAAAGAAGAAAGATAATGAAAGACACAACAAAGCAGGGAGCTGAGGTGGGATCAAGCGATTGAGCGCCTCTCTCCCACATGGGAGGTCACAAGTTCGGTTCCCGGTGCCTCCTAAATAGAAGACGAGCAGACACAGAGAGCACACAGTGAATGGACACAGAGAGCAGACAGTGAGTGCAAACAACGGGGAGGGGGAGGTGAATAAATAAATAAAAATAAATCTTTTTAAAAAAGAAGGGAATTACTGATAAAGAAGTAGAGGGGAATTTAATGGGCTTAAGGATCTAAGTAGAGAAGTCAATCTTAGAAAGGAAAAGGGAACTATTTTTCTGAGGAAGGAGGGTGGTAGTAAACTTAAGAATGTAAGTGGCTTCAGTTTTGTGTTTTAAAAAGAATAAAAAGTTTTTAGTTATCTGTTGCTGTGTAACAAACTATTCCAAAATGATACTGTGGGTTAGCGATTTGACTTGAACTCAGCTGGTTAGTTTCTTCTGCTGCTTTTACTCTGGGTCACTCATGTAGACCTGGACTGTGCATGGGTGGCTTCACATACATGATCGTGGTTGGTCCTGGTTGTTGGCTGGGCTTCTCTCTCCTCAGAGTCTCTCATCCTCAAGACAGATTCACATGTCAGTGGCGCTTTTCAAGGAAAGACTTGCTGAAGCAGTAAGATGTCTTATGGCTAGGCATGGAGCTCCCAAATTTTAATGTCTGCTATATTCTATTAGTCAAATCAAGTCACAAGGTCAGCTCAGATCCAGTGGAGAAATAGACCCGATCTCTATAAGAGGAGCAACAAAGTCACATTGCAAAGGGACATGTATTCTAGAATGGGAGGTATTTGTTCCTAGTCACCCCCTCTCCCACAACATTTTATTGTGAAAATTTTTAGTCATGCAGCCAGGATGAAAAAATTGCAAAGTGAATACCCATAGACCTACAACCTAGATTCTACTACTGACATTTTCCTGTACTTGCTTTATCACTTATTTATCCATCTATCATCCCTCTATCTCTCTATCAGTTCATCTTATTTTTTTTTAATGCATTCCCAAATAAATTGTAGACATTAGTAGTACTTCCTTCTAAGTACTTTGTGTATATTTAACAAGAGTTCAGTATTTATTTAATGTTTTTTATTTGTTTGTTTTCAGGAGCTCAAGAAATATTTATTTGGAAACAAATGCTAAAGGATTTCTAGTCTGCATGTTTGTATGTATTTTTTTTAATTAGAGAAGTTGTAGGTTTACAGGAAAAAATCATGTAAAAAATAGTGTTCCCATATGTCTCCCCTCCCCTTTAGAAACACTTTGTACTAGTGTGGTACTTTGCTATAATTGATGAAAGAATATTATAATTGGAGTATTAACTATAGTCAATAGTTTACATTAGGTGTATCTCCCCCCTAATATACCACCCTATTAATAACACCTTGCATTAGTGTAGTATATTTTTCTTTCTTTCTTTTTTTTTTTTAAGATTTTATTTATTTATTCATTTATCCCCCCCCTTGCTGCTTGTGCTCTCTGGGTCAGCTAACCACGCTGTGCGGGCAGGCCTGCCCTCACCAGGAGGCCCCGGGAACCGAACCCGGGGCCTCCCATATGGTAAATGGGAGCCTTACTGATTGAGCCACAGCCGCTTCCCCTAGTATATTTTTCTAATTAATGAAAGAGCATTTTTATAATTGTACTAACTATAGTCCATCATTTGCAATAGGTTCACTATGTTGTACAATACTGTGTTTTATCAATTTTTAGTCTAGTAACATATATGACCTGAAATTTTCCCTTTAATCATATTCACTTATAATTCAGTGCTGTTAATTAACAATACTGTGCTACCATTACCACCATCCATTTCCAAAACTTTACAGTCAACCCAAATAGAAATTATGTGCAAATCAAGCATTAACTTCATGCTCCCTACCCCCAGCCCAGCCTCTTGTAACCTGTATTCTAGATTCTAACTCTGAGATTGCTTATTCTAATTATCTCATATCAGTGAGATCATACAATATTTATCCCTTTGTGACTGGCTTATTTCAAGCAAATTATGTCTTCAGGGTTCATCCATGTTATTGTGTGAAGCAGAATTTCATTCTTGTTAATGCTGAATAATATTTTGTTGTATTTATATACCACATTTTGTTTATTCATTCATCTGTTGATGGACACTTGGGCTGCTTCTATCTTTTGGCAATTATGAATAATGCTACTATGAATATTGGTGTGCAAATATCTGTCTGAGTCCCTGCTTTCAGTTCTTTTGGGTATATACCTAGTAGAGGGATTGCTGGATCATCTGATAATTCTATACATAGCTTTCTGAGGAACTGCCAAACTATCTTCCATAGTGGCTGCACCATATTACATTGCCACCAGCAATGAATGAGTGCTCCTATTTCTCCACATCCTCTCCATAGTGTTTTTCTTTTGATATAAAGTTTACATACAATGAAATCTTCTTAAGTGTACATTGTACCTTTATTTTGCAATCTACCACAGAAGAGAAAAATTTGAAACAGCTTTTCAGTGAAATACCAGAAATTCAACAATAGCTGCATAAAACAATTGCAAAGCAACACTCCAAGATGGTCTTAAATACCTTTCTTCATTTTTTCATCACTAATAATTTTTTTGTTTACTATTTTCCCAGCATTTAGGATTTTCATTTGTGTTATATTAAGTTAAATTCACTTTGGGTTTTTACGTGCTTTCATCATTTATTAGCGTCTACTGTAGACAAGCCCTATGCTAGGAAAAAAGATGATAGGATGTAAACAGTGTCTTTCTTGCTTTTTAGGCATTCCAAACTAGATGTATCTCAAACTAGATTAGATTACTAATAGATACCACTGAATGCTTATGCTTAAATTCAATAAGAAGCACTTTTACTTGCATTATTTCATTTAATCCTTATAGTAACTTAATAAATACTTTTTTTCATTTTAAAAGTTAGGAAACTAAGGATGGATACATTTTCACTTTGAACCAAGGCTGTGTAACTCCAGAACTCACATTTAGCCCCCCTGTATAATACTAATTAGAAGCAAGAATGGTACCCTCTATTCCACAGTCATTAAGATTTTACTTGGTTATATTTTGCTTCTTGGTCTGAATCAAATGTTTGTCTTAAATAGAGGAATGTACATTTTTATGAACTGATCTATGAGAAGGTTTAAAAATAAACTATCTTGGGAAGCGGCTGTGGCTCAATTGGTTGGACTCCTGTTTACCATATGGGAGGCCGCAGGTTCAATTCCCAGGGCCTCCTGGTGAAGGCAAGCTGGCCCGCATGGTGCGGTAAGCAAGATGATGCAACAAAAGGAGACAAGCAGACACAGAAAAATGCACAGCCAATGGACACAATGAGCACAAGCAGCAAGGGGGTGGATAAATAAATAAAAATAAATCTTAAAAACAAAACAAAACAAAACTATCTTGTATTCTTTCCATGAATAAAAATAGTCTAGCAGCTTAAAAAAGAGAAATTCTGATATTATAACTATTGATTTAATTGCTGACAATCAGAATAGAAGTATCATCAAGCCTATTTGATGAATTCAGCCATAATTTAACCTTTGAGTGGGGTATAGCCTTAGGATTTTTGTTTTATTATTCTAATCTTTGTTACATTGTAAAGTTTAATATTCCTAGAATAATATAATCCCTTTATCACTTTTTCACATGATATGATAAAGCAGATGTGCTTGGGTTTTATTGATTAGATATTGAATGCTTTTATTTCTAATTGGCTTTTGAGCAATTTAACAAATACCAAAAGATCAAAACCATTTTGACTTGTTATTTGCATGACTGAAAACCCTATCTGAACTCTTGCAAATATGTGACTAGCACTTAAATCATTTCATGCCAAGAATTCTATCAAGAAGAAGTGCCACTGGTTAATGGCAGCCATTGTGACAGCTGAAGTAAAAGCTTCTTGAGTTCGTTTACTGAGCCAACTTTCCTCTTAGGTCAGGAAGTTGGGTAAATTCATGTATGTTTAAACCCAACAGTGTGTAAGGTATTTAAAAAATGTTTCTTCACTCAGATTTCCTCCAACTGTTCATTTTATTTTATTTTTTTGTAGTGTATTTTTGTAAGTGGCATCAAATTTTAAATCATATGAGGTCAACTGCAAACAAATTTGTATTTAGAAAATCTAATTGAGTATTATGTTTCTTTTTATGTATAGGTCTTACTATTTTGGGAACTACAAGAAAATAATAGATTAGGAGAAGACAGTTTTGGTCATTTAAGTGACATGGCACAGATATCCAGCAACAACGGATTTAAACAATGTTCATCTTCATCTATGGAACCAATAAGAACAAAAGATGTGGGCAAAGAAGAAGCATTGCAGATGGAAGCAGAGGCTTTAGCAAAACTGCAAAAAGATAGACAAATAACTGATAATCAGAGAGGCTTTGAGCTGTCAAGTAGCACCAGACAAAAAGCACAAGTTCATGACAAACAGGATTGTGATCTCATGGTGTTTCCTGAATCAGATTCCCAAAAAAGAGCAGTAGACATTGATGTAGAAAAGCTTACCCAAGCTGAACTTGAGAAACTATTGTTGGATGACAGTTTTGAAACCAGAAAAACACCTGTATTGCCAGTTACTCCTGTTTTGAGCCCTTCGTTTTCAGCACAATTCTATCTTAGACCTACTATTCAGAGAGGACAGTGGCCACCTGGATTATCTGGGCCTTCCACTTATACTTTACCTTCTATTTATCCCTCAACTTACAGTAAGCAGGCTGCATTCCAGAATGGCTTCAATCCAAGGATGCCCACTTTTCCATCCACAGAACCTATATATTTAAGTCTTCCAGGACCGTCTCCATATTTTTCATATCCTTTGACACCTGTCACACCATTTTATCCACAAGGAAGCTTACCTACCTATCATCCAGTAGTCAGTCCTGACATGGCAAAGCTATTTGACAAAATAGCTAGTACATCGGAATTTTTAAAAAATGGAAAAGCAAGGACTGATTTGGAGATAAATTCAAAAGCCACAGTCAGTAATCTGCAGGTATCTCCTAAGTCTGAGGATATCAGTAAATTCGACTGGTTAGACTTGGATCCTCTAAGTAAACTTAAGGTAGACAATGTCGAAGTGTTGGATCATGAAGAAAAGAAAAATGTTCCAAGTTTGCTAGCAGAGGATCCTTGGGATGCTGTTCTTCTTGAAGAGAGATTACCAGCAAGTTATCACCTTGAAAGAAAAGTGAATGGAAAATCCCTTTCTGGGGCAACTGTAACAAGAAGCCAGTCTTTAAATATTCAAACAACTCAGCTTACAAAAGTCCAGGGCCAAATATCTCAGGTATAGTCTTTTCTTACTAACTTTTCAAACTTAGTAGTATAAAACAGAGCTCATATTTGTATGCATAATTTATTAGGAAAAAGAAATATTTTCATCCTGAATCTTGTTTTCTTTGTTCCCAAGTGCACTGTGATTCTTAGATTATATGACAAAGGATTAAATGTGCTTAGGGCAGTTTTGAAAAATTGCTTTCTATTGATAATATTTTTTCTAGTATTATAAATTAAAAAACAACAACAACAAAAAAAAAAACCTCAATCAAGGATCCAGCTGCCACTGAGAGACATTTAAGATAATTTTTCTTTTCCATGTCTCTTTATTATACATGATTCTTTTTCCTCTTCCCCAACTCTTATTTTTCAGGGCCAACAAAAAATTTTGGTTTTTAACTCCATTATAGATATTCTTGTGCATGTTATTTTGGTTGTTTTAAACCATGAATAAATGAATGAATGAAAAAATCACCCCAGAGAGAAGAGAGAAGAGTCATTGAAAGGACTCTCCCTAAATACCCATATTAATAAAAATGAAGGGTGGAGCAAAGCCTATATATTGTAGTTTCTGAGTTTATGTAGTGTTACTATCTGGAAAAATTAATGAAAGAGTGGTTGGGACAGGATGTTTTCCTTCAGAAGAGAGGCAGCTGGGCTTAGACTTCTCCCTTTCCTACATAGTCCTCTGTAGATTTGTGCTTTCCTCTTATGATAGCTCTGAATCCTGGGGAATGTTTAAGCCTCATTCTTACCTTATGGTAAATTACATCCTTCAACTAATTAAAATAGCATTTAGTAATATTTTTGCCTTGAAAATCAACTAGCATTTACGAAAGGAAGAATGAGTCTTGAATTATTTGGATAGGTTTATGTTAAAAAGCTATTTTGGTTGTCTGGGAGGGAAGGAAGCAGGTATTAAGAAGGTCTAGAAAAAAAGATAAGTAGTTTTTGTATGACTTGATCAGAATCCAGAGAAATCTTAACAAGTGCAATGTTTTTTCCATTGTATTTTGAGTACAGCTCACGTTAAGAAATGCATTTTACATGACAACCCAGTATATATTTATGTAAAATGGTCAAAAGAAATGTTTTGTGAAATTGCGTTTACCTTAAGAGTGATGTGTTGTGATGTTTTCTCTTCATTCTATTTCATTTTTTAAAATGTTGATCATTACTTCGTATGTTGATTTCTTGACCCACCTTTGGGAAAACGCTGACATAAAGTGATGGGCACATTGTAACAAGATTAAACTTGGTAAAAATAAACAGAAAATTTTGAAATGCAGGGAAATATAGGAGATATAGTTAATAGTAATTTGCACATTAATCTAAATTGTGATATGACTGTCAAAAAGGTTAAGCAATGTTTAGGCTTCATCAGTAGAAGTAGTCAACTAATGTCAGGCAATATTGTGTTCACTGTTAGGTGCTACACTTTAAGAGAATTCATATTTATTTGTCAGTGTGAGTTTTTTGATGTCCAAGGTGTCTCTGTGCACAGAAAGATGGTTTATAGTTATGGTTTTAAGTTAATATTTACTTTATAAAATTTACAAATAAAATCAGATTTTGTAAGCCTTTAAATTTAACTTACGTAAATTTTGTATGTATTTCTTATAAAATAAGAACAGTCACCTCCTAAAGTCTTTGGTTAGTGCTCTGTCAGTATAGGTTTAAAAAACTAAATTTCCCTTAAACAGCAACTCCCATTTACAAACTTAACAAATTTCCCTAGCATTTTAAACTATCTTAAAATCTGATACTTTAGATTTTTCTTTTGAGCACTTCAAATGCTTAAATTTACAAGGCAAACTGGTGATCTTAGAAAACAAAACCTTTCTGAGAACGTAAATAATTCCTGTAAATATTACAATACAGTGAATATTCTCCTAAACCTTTCAATATGTTTATGAACTTAGTAAAAAAGAAAACAAAACTAAACTAACACCTTTGAATTTTAAATTATATGGCAATTACACATTTTAAATCGGAATTATTTTCTCTTAATATTCTATGTCTTCTTGTCAAACTAAGTGGTAATTTTTACATAATAAGAACAGTCACCCCCTGAAGTATTTGCAAGGAAAGAGGAAACTTGAAGTCAAAGATCACCAAAAAGGGGAATATACCTAAGAGTGTAATTACTGGGTCCTCTAGTAATTCTATGTTTAACTTTTTGGGAACTGCCAAATTGTAATCCATAGTAGCTGCTCCATTTTACAATCCTTTCAGCAGTGTATGAGTGTTACAATTTCTTCACATCCTCACCTCACCAATACATATTTTCTGTTTTGTTTTATTTTGTTTTAGTTGTAGCCATCCTAGTGAGTGTCAAGTGGTATATCATTGTGGTTTTGATTTGCATTTCCCTAATGAATAATGATGTGTTGAATGTCTTTTCATGTGCTTATTGGCCATTTGTATATCGTCTTTGTAGAAATGTCTGTTCAAGTCCTTTGCCCATTGTAAAACTGGGTTGCACATAGCAGCATGATTCATAATAACTAAAAAGTGTGAACATGCCAAATGCTCATTTACGATGCTTGGGAAATAATTGTATACAAATAAATTGTATGCAATGTATACAATGGAATATTATTTAGCCATTAAAAAGTAATGAGTTACTGATGCATGATACAGTATGGATGAACTTTGAAAACATGAAAGGGAAAGAAGCCAGACACAAAAAGTAATTCATATGAAATGACCAGAATGGGTATACCCATAGGGACAAGTAGATTAGTGGTTGTTGAGGACTGAAAGAATGGGGGATTGGGAGTGACTGCTTAAAGAGTATGGGTTTCTTTTTCTTGTAATGAAAATGTTTTAGCATTAGATTAGATAGTGGTGATGGTTGCACAATATTCTAAATGTACCAAAGGCCACTGAATTGTACACTTAAAATGGTTAAATGGTGATTTTATGTCATGAGAATTTTACCTCAATTAAAAAAAAAAAGATGACATCACTGGTCTCCCTGATCCTTCCATCCTGCTGAAGCCAGGTCACTGTTGGATTTGCAGCTGGGTCAGTTCTCTATTAGAGACATCTCCCACCACTACTGTGTGAGTCTCTTTTTTTATAGATTAAGCATGAGAGCAACTTCTCACTGTGGGAGTAATAAGACTAGTTGGCACCACACATTCTGCATTTGGGGATGTTAGCTGTTTACAGAAATTATTTGGGAAGAGCAGCTGTCCAGAACCTGGAGATGCTGGGGGCAATGGAAAGTTGCAGTCTCTTCGTCAGAGAAGAGGATGTCCCTGGTCTTGTAGGGAGTTTTGCTTGGACACAGGACTCCTGCAGGTAGAAGCAGAGCCCCTTATTGTCCAGGCAACCCAGAGAAAGCATTCAAGTCTCACTTTTCCTGCTCCTTGTATCACATCTCTTAAACATTGTAGCCATAATACATAGATTATCTTGAATTTAATACAAAAATATTTATAGGGGGGTGGATGTGGCCCAAGCGGTTGAGCACCTTCTTCCCACATGGGAGGTCCTGGTTTCAGTCCCTGGTGCCTCCTAAAAGCAAACAATAAGCAAACAAATAATAAAAAAAAAACAACTCAGGGGATCCAATGTGCCTCAGTGGTTGAGTGCCAGCTTCTCACATCTGAGGTCTGGGGTTCAATCTCCAGTCCCAGTACCTCAAAAAAATAAAGAAACTTAAAAAAATATATTTACAAATGACTTGGTTTATTTTATTATCTCTGTATTTAATTCTAATCTTCCTAACATTGGAAAGTCATTTATACACTAAGGAAAACAGATTATCCCAGGTGAACTAATGTTACTGTTCCAGGTGAACTGGTATTATCGTCTTAAACAAGTTGAGGTTCCTGGATAGTCAAGGATTATTTATTATCCAGAGATCCAACACTGGGACTCAGAACTTAAGACCTACATACTTTTTTTTTTTCTGTGCAGTTGATTTTCATAACAATTCCTTTTTTTTTTTTTTTATTACAGTCACTGAGTCATTAGGGAGCTCAGAGAATCCTATGAGGCCAGAGTGATCCATCTGTATCTTTACAGTAAAGGAAATTGAGATGTAAAGAAGTTAAGGAGAGCTCTCTCTGCCTAGAGGAGCCCGCACCAAATCTCGGTGCGTATTTCTGTCCTTCTTAACCATTTCTCAGCAAGCTCTCCCCCCCTCCCCCACATTTCCCAATAAATTCTTTTTATTGGCCTAAGTAAAAAAAAAAGAAGTTAAGAAGGAGCAGATGTGGCTCAAGCAGTTGAGTGCTTGCCTCCCACATTGGAGGTTCCGGGTTCACTTCCTCGTGCCTCCTTAAGAAAACAAACAACGAGCCGACAATGAGCAAAACAACAAACAAACAATGAGCAAACAGATGAGGGAGCCAACTCAGGGAGCCAATGTGGTGCAGTGGTTGAGCACTGCCTCCTGCATACATGGTCCTGGGTTCAATCCCTGGTCCCTGTACCTCAAAAAAAAAAAAAAAAAAAAAAAAAATTTAAGGAATTATTGTTAACTTTCTTGCCATAATAGTGGAATTTTGGTGAGTTCTTAAAGTTTAGAGATGTATATTGAAGAATTCACAAATGAAATACAATAATAATGCCTGGGGTTAGCGTTAATAAAATTCAATGGTGAGCTGGGGAAGGGAGGTTTATAGATGAAACAAGATTGACTTTATGTTGGTTTAGAGATGAAACAAGATTGGTTTTATGTTGATAATTGTTGAAGCTGGTGATGGATACATGGTGTTCTTTATAGTTTGTCCACTTTTGTGTGTGTTTTAAAATTTCCATAATAAGTTAGAGATTAAGGAGAGGGCCACAGAACTATTTGCATCTGGGTCAGTTTTCTATTGGAGGTAGCAAAGCTATTATTCAAACTCATCTGACTCAAAACCCTCTTTAAAAAAAAAAAAAAAAAAACTCTATAGAGATAGTATAGAACAGGCTGATTTCAAAATAATAAGTTCCTGTCACAGGTCATAGGTCAAATAGTCAATTTCCCAAACTTAGTTGTATGTCACAATATCCTGGAGAGGTTAGGCCTACTTAGTCTTGATTTTGTGTTTGTTGTGATAGTAGTGGTGAGGTGAGGATAGGAGTGTAGGGTGGGGAATTTTGGGGGAAAGGTATCTGTTTTTTAATTTGTTTTGTTTTGTTTCAAAAAGTTCTCAAGTGATTCTGATGTGGCCAACCTACTGTTCCTTGGGCTGACATTTGGGATCTCTTGACTAGATGACTTTAATGTTTCTTCATACCTCAGGAGCCTATGAAGTTGGGAAGGTGACATGACAAATAGCAAAATTTAAAAATAGGCAGAGTACCCTGGGAACAGTCTCTAGCATAGATTGCTAATGCTTTTGCTACAAAACATTGCTTCCTTTTCCAGCTGCACTTTTTAGTTAAGACTGGTCACTTCTAAAGGTTTTTCAACCTTTCCTTTGGTTGGGGCAGAGGTGATACCCATGTACACTCTGTTCATTGTATCCCTGCATACATCTTTTCCTGCTTGTTTTTTTTTTCCTCCCAATTTGAAAGCAGTCATTATTTATTAACTGACCAGATTACAAAAATAATCATGGTAGATACCTTAGTTCATCCTTCTAATAAACCTCTTTATTGATCTGGTCTTTCCTGTTGCCAGCATCTCCTTCTACAAAATGAGTGGTCTTTTTTTTTTATTCCACTTCTGGAAGAAGATAATTTGAAGGGCCACAGAAAGCTGTTTGCTTCTTTGAAGTGTCTCCCAACAGTATAGATCTCATTAACCAGGTCCTTCATGCAGATGATGCCATATTTACCAAGAAATCATGCAACCAAAGATTTATCTGTCAGGGCAATCCACTTCTTATTGATTTTGTCTTAACCACACTTATAGATCAGTTCATTCACTTACCTCAGGTTTGGGTACCCCCATGTAAAATATGGCTCCACAACTCTCAGCATGTTAACTGAGGACTTGTTGAGCTTAACAAGGTGCCATTGAAGATTTGGCAAAGGTGAAGAAGCTGTAACACTTTCTGGACCTTTGGGCTCACACCATTCATACCTCTGATCAATGCCAGTTTGGGTTCTATAGATACATAGACGTTACCAGCTTTTCTTGCCATTCTCGCCATTCCAATCGCAGCTCTGTTCATCTGCCTATATTTCTTGTAATAGTGCTTAGCTTTTTCATAAATGAGCTTCCTTCTTGCCTTTCAAAGCATCTTTTGGGCAAACCTTCTCAAGTGCTTGTTCTTCAGTTTGGCAAAATTCCTTCACTTTTTCTTAAGGGTTTCCGGCACAACGAGAACCTTCTTCTCTTTGACACTTTCCATGGTTCCAGTTGGAAAAGAGGATCCTGCTTGTTTTTAATATTTGTCATAGTACCGTCTTGATATTTTCTTTATTTGGTGTGTGTGTGGGGGGAGGGGAGGTTTTAAGAAAGTGTCTTATAGGAATATTGAGGATAGGTAGTTTCTTGAAGATAGGAAGAAGTTCTACTAGCAAAATCAGGGTAATCAGGTCACACCGGAATTGCACTGAGCCGCTAGTTGCTCATACTTTGGGAATTAACAAACCAGCCTTCTGAGAAGGATCAGTATTAGCAGTTGAAACATGTTCCTGGACTTCAGTTAAAGTACAGAAGAAAGGATCAAAGGAGTAAGCAGATGGGTTATGAGACATGAGTCAAAGCCAGGTAAACAAAAATAAAATGACTTAGTCAGCTGATCAATCAGAGATGGAGCTAGATTACTAGAATATATTACATCAATAGCTTTTGGCATACTGTCTAAATTGAGAAGTGGCTTAAGTTACCTGCCAAGTCTTAAAGGAATCTAACTGCAACATGACTGAGGTGATGTATAGCTGTTAATCATTCTATTATAGTCTGCTTTATTAAAATCCCATCTAATAATTATGTTTGAGCACCACTTTCTAAGAAGAGCCACTGGTAAACTAATGTGTCTTAAAAAGAGAAGACTACAATGTTTAGGATCTAGAAACTTTGTCATTTAATGACTTATTGAAAGGATTGGAGATATTTTGCCTGGAAAAGAGAACATTATTTGGAAATAAGTCACCCTCTGGATTTGAATTTCTTCATCTTTGAAATAAAGGTGGTTGGATTAGATAATTTCTTTAGATCCCTTTCAGGAATAATATTTAAAGTTTGGAAAGTTGCCATGTAAAAGAGAAGTAGAGTTATTTTTTAAGTTTTGCCTTTGTACATAGGTTCTCAAACCAAGTTGGGAGTAGAATGCCTGAAAGTCATGTTTTAATAATGGTTCCTCTTTGGTTGTAAGCATTCATTCAGAGGTTTAGTATGTACTTGTTAGAAAAGATGCAGAAAGAATTTTTCTATTCAAATAAAAGTTCTAAGCCCTTTTACTAATGCAAAGATTTCATTACTTTGTATATAAGAAAATAGTTTGGTTTGTTGTAGGTTAAAAGGGGGGAGTTAAACAGAATACTAGTAATACATTGACTTTGGAAGTCTGTGGTACAAGACATTGTCATGAAACTTAATTTTCACACACCATTCTTCCCTCCCTATTTAAAACGTTTTCCCTCAGGTTCATATTTTTTGTTAAGAAGTTAGATTGCCTATTCTTTATAATTACTTTACATATCTAAGTGTTCATTTCCTGTCAGAATTTTGTGCTTAGTGGTAAAAACTCAAGTCAGAAGGCTGTTTTTCTTCTCACTCAGCAAACTTTCTTCCTGTTTCCTTCTAGTGTCTTGTTTTGTTAATAAAAATCTGAATGCTTTTAGTTTAAATATTTGTTACCAAATCCAGGAAAAGGAAAAGGAATAGTACTCACAAAAACTGTGTCTTCTGGCAATTTAAGTTTAGACTTCTAGTTAGTAGCTATAAATTTAGCTACTTTGAACAGATTTCAAAGATTTTAGTAATCAAATTATTTTCATTGAAGTAGATTTGTAAAGTTTATAGATATTAATTCTTTCTAAAGTTAATTATATTAACATTATAAACATTTATATCCCCATTAGTAGAATGTCTACCATTAATTTTAAAGAAGATGGGAAGCGGCTGTGGCTCAATCAGTAGGGCTCCCGTTTACCATATGGGAGGCCCCGGGTTCGGTTCCCGGGGCCTCCTGGTGAAGGCAAGCCCGCCCGCACGGCGTGGTTAGCTGACCCAGCGAGCACAAGCAGCAAGAGGGGGATAAATGAATAAATAAATAAAATCTTTAAAAAAAAAAAAAAAAAAAAATTTTAAAGAAGAGGAAAAGTTAAACAGAACATAATTTTCATTGTCTAGCTGAGCATAGTATACTATTTGAATAGCTGACTTAAGTCTCTTTCTTAAATAAAAAAAAATCTGAATAAAGAATTAGTCAACTTTGTTCTGAATAGTAATTGATGTATTTAATGCTTAAAGTACATTTATTGAAAACTTGGTGCTCTATTCCTTCTGATTTCTGAATTATATGGTGTATTAGTCAGCCAAAGGGCTGCTGATGCAAAGTACCAGAAATGTGTTGGCTTTTTAAAGGGTATTTATTTGGGGTAAAATCTTACAGTTACAGGGCCATAAAAAATCTAGCTCAAGGTTGCTTTCTTTACCAAAGTCAGTTGCCACATGTTGAAGCAAAATGGTTACTGATCTCTGGCTGGTCTCTGCCTTCCCCTCTGGGTTTCCTATTCCTCTTTGAGCAGGGGTCTGTGCTCAAGGGGTCTGTGAGCTTGAATTGAAATTCAAAAATACATTATTCTTGTGGGGATGTGTTGGTACAGGTATGATATATTTATTAAATAATACACAGAACAGTGTGGCCTTAGTAAGGGGTCCATGGTTTTCACCTGATTGGCAAAGGGATCCATGGAACAAAAAAGGTTAAGAACCTCTGCTCTTGAGGCTCTGTGAACCCAGCCTCTTGAGGCTCTATGCTCAAGTGATCTCGCAGTCCTCTTTCTTCTGGTGTAGGGTTCATTTCTTTCTGGACCTTCTATATCAGTCTCAGCTGTTCTGGTCTCTTTCCAAGGTCAGCTGCAAACTATCAGGTAAATGGCTATCTCTCCCCAGGGCCCCAGCCTCTCGCGCCTTCTCCTTTCTGCCACTGGCAGGATAAAAAATGTCAGAACTCTCTCTCCTCGTGTGTGTCTCTGAGTGTCCATTTATATCAGACCCGATAAGGGGACGGGGACTCAACCTGAGTCATGCCCTACTGACGTGGTTGAATCAAAAAGCCCTAAAAACTTGGGAATCGTCCTGAATGACATTGCAACGACAGATATAGGCTATTCTATATCTTCCCAAAACCTACAAAATTGTGTGGGAGAGTGTAGACTACAATGTAAACTCTAATCTATGCTCAGTGGCAATGCCCCAAAATGTGTTTATCAATTACAATGAATGTACCACACTAATGAAGGATGTTGTTATGTGGGAAAATGTGGGAGGTATGGGGAGTGGGGCATATGGGAATCCCTATATTTTTTATGTAACATTTATGTAATCTAAGTATCTTAGAAAAAAATAATGTGAATATTCTTGCTGTCCTGATTTTGTGATAATCAGGGTAGGCTAAACATTTGCTATATTAGAAACCATGCATATGTCCCCAGACCTAGGTTTTCTCCCTACCTGATTTATTATATGACCATCCTGTATGGGAAATGACTGTAACTCTAGGTATCTTTGGTCAACCTTAAGAGATATAGTAAGGGGATGGATGCGGCTCAAATGGTTGGGCGTCCGTCTCCCATATGGAGGGACCTGGGATTGATCCCCAGGACCTCCTGGTAAAAATAAAAAGGAGAAAAATATAGAAGGCTTGTGGGCCGCCAGGCCCTGTAAGCGGGTGAGCTCCCCAGGTCCCATGCATGGGTGTGCCACCAGACCCCGCGAGCAGGTGAGAGCCCCCCAGGTCCTGTGCATGGCTGTGCCAAGACAAGACGCACCGAAAAAACAGGAACTAAGGTGGCGCAGGCGGTAGGACACCTCTCTTCCACATTGGAGGTTCTGAGGATTGAATATCAGTGAAGACAGGAGGAGAAGGATGAGGAGAGGGCAGGAAACAGACACAGAGAGTTGCCTAGCAAATGGACACAAAAACAGCAAAAACGGAGGGGGGGGTGGTAAAAATGGATAATAGTAAATAAATAAATAAATAATTTTTAAAAAGTATAGGGGAGTAAGATACGGACTATAGTTAGTAGTCGTACTTTTTTTTTTTTTTTTTTCCAGTTTAAGGCCTTTTATTTATTTTTATTTTTTTTTTATTTTACCGGGAGGTTCCGGGGATCGAACCCAGGTCCCTCCACATGGCAGACGGACGCCCAACCATTTGAGCCACATCCGCCCACCAGTAGTAGTACTTTGACGATGCTCATTCATAATTTGTTAACAAAATGTTTCACAACAATGCAAAGTATTTGTGGTGGGGTGATGTATGGGAGCCCTGTATGATGTTATGCATGTTTGTTTTGTAAGTTCACAATATTTACTGAACACTTATAGTTTATGTAAGTTCATGTATGAATGATAAACTTCAATAAATGTGTTTTTTTTTAAAAAAGAATGGAAAAAAAATATATATTAAAAAAAAAGATAATTTCTCCATCAACTTCATGGGCTATTGTAAAGTAAAAGAGGCAGTATATCTAAACATAGACTATAAATTGAAAAAAGTTTTCTATAAGGATTACTATAATAATAACTTTGATGATATATATATTTTTAAAAAGTCCTAAAAGCAATCTTAACAAGTAATGTAATCCAAGGCCCCTCAACTGAATTTAATATAATCAAAGGGTATTATGCCCAGAGGAACAGATTAGCTTACAAACATAATCTTTCTCGTTTGGGGATTTATAAATAATCTCAAACTGCCACATATGGTATGAATGTTGGACTTGTTTAGGTATAAACCTTTCCTATATTCTTATAACTGCTTCACAGAGTATGTATTTGTGGCAGTTTGAAGTAATTTTATGAATTGCAAAAAGAAAAAGATTGTGTTCTTGAACTAATCCATTCCTGTGGGTGTGGGGCCCTTTTGATTGGACTACATCAGTGAGGCGTGACTCAAGTTGGGTCTCTGCCCTCTTACTGGAGCTTTATATAAACAGAGACATAAAGAGAGCTACACAAAGAAAGGAAGCTACCATTTTTTTTCCCTCATTTTCTAAGCTACCATTTTTTATCCTGCCACGTGAGAGAGTACTTGAGGATTGCCAGCAGCCAAAGTTTATGCACAAAACCCCCAAGAAACTGGGCTCATGGAGCAGCCCAAGGCTGAGGAGACAAGCCCTGCCATATGTCTGATAAGCCCACAGCTGAATTCAGGAAGAAAACAGAGCAGCAGGGACTGAGAGAGGAGGCCCAGAACTATACCTAGAGGGGAAGGCAAGGACCTCGGCGGAAATCAGCCACCATCTTCACCTTGTGGCAGGATATGATGATCACCAGTAGTTGACTTTGGTGAGAAAGCATCTCTGATGGTGCTTTGATTTAGACATTTCACGGCCTCGGAACTGTAAGCTTTTTCCTTAAATAAAATCCCCGTTATAAAAGCCAGCCCATTTCTGGTACTTTGTGTCGGCAGCCCTGTGACAAACTAAAACTATTGCTAATTTTGTGTGAATTATTTAAAATCTTCATCACTCCTTAAACCTCTAAATCCCCCACCCCCTCGCTATTATTATTATTATTGTTATTATTATTATTTTGGTTGGGCCTGGGCATCTTTATGCTTTTTAAAAATTAAATTATTTAATAGGTAAGTTGTAGGTTCACAAAAAAATCATGCAAAAGATAGAGAGGTTCCTATATACCTTCCCCTCTCACACACATAATTTTCCCTATGGTCAAGGCCATCCTTTGTGTGAACTTGCCTACCTCAGATTTCCCTCTTCCTTTTGGCTTGGAGGGAAGAGATATTACTCCTTTTTTAAAAAACTTAATTCTTTCACCTCTTTTCTGTTCCTATCCCCCAAAATCTTTTCTACTATTACCCTTTAAAGGGTAACATACTTTCTGCCTCTCCAGTCTCTCCAGGAATCCTTTCCTGTTCCCACCATGTTGCAGAAACTTGTTTCTGGTAACATTAATATAGATTGCTACTCCAGTGGCCATATTCATTGTTTAGCCTTTTTGCGTCATTTTAAATAATTGACTACATACTTTTCTTGAAACTCCTCCTTTATTGTCCTGGGTGACACTACTTCCTGCTTTTCCTCCTGTGATCTTTGACTCCTTTTCCTTTGTCTAACATTTAAACATAGGTATTCCCTAAGGGTTTGTTCTTGGATAATTTTAATATTTCTTACCTGTTCTTTCTTGGTTAGTGCTTAGTTCTGGAAGCTTCAAGCTACATGGTGTGAAAGCTTCTGGTGTAGACTATTGCAGTGATGTGACTCCTTGGTTGGGATGCGCAGCAGGCAAAGCCTCTTATGTATCCCTCAGCTTCCCAGAGATTGTCTCCTGTTGATGAAACTTGCCTCCAAAGCCCCTTTGGCTGGGATGATGCTCTCTCATTGGTCCTGATAAATGATGACATCATTTAGTGGAGAGAGAAATTACCCTATAGAATATTGTAGAAATTGAATGATCCCCAAATCTATGTCCCTAGCTCTAATTTCTGGAATAAAACACTTCTAGAATAGAACATTGTTAGATGACAGTGTAGACATCTACGAGAACTCAGTGTCTTCCCCTACAAACCTTTCTTTGTTCCATGTATTGGATAATGGCATCAGAAATTTTTTCTTATTGTCACATCTCATTCATAAGAAAATGAGGGTATGCAATGTGAGGATTGCAAATATGAATCATTCTCAGACTTTACCCTTAGGGAACTTGATTTAGATGGGAAAGACAAGACGTTTGTGTGTATAACTGTAATACAAAAATAGAAACCTTTATCAAGGTTGACAGTTGGGCAGAAGCTCTGGTGGTATTCAAGTAATAAAGTCTGATACCTTCCCAAAGTAACCTGGGTGGTATTTGTTGAAGTTGGTCCTGTGGTGATGCATGCCACCAGCATTACTCCGGCCTCCTGGGTGCCTCCCATGCTTGCCAATCCGTGGCCATGGCTCATGAAGTCCCGGAGTTTCCAGGCCTTCTCAAACTAGCTGACATAATCGTGGCTGTGCAAGACTCTGCCTCAGTTTTTCATCTGTAAACTGGAGATAATAATAGTACCCACCTAATAGGGCTTTGTGAGAAAAAAATGAGTTTATACCCATAAATTTTCACAGCAGAACCTGACGTATGGTAAATACTCAGAAATAGCTAGATATTATTTTTAGTAAAACTAATAATTAGAGAAAGCTTATTTTATGGAATGAAGCATTAATTGGTTGCTACTCTTTTTAGTAGACGTTTGAAAGGAACTACATGGTGTACATGGTGCATTATATTTTTTAAATGTTTTATGATAGCTTTGACAGTTTCATTGGCTTTGTCAGTGAATTTAAACTGGTTTTTAAGAGAAAAAACATTAAACAAATTGAACCAATGGTTGAGTGCTTTCTGACTAGATATAGTTCTACAAAAAATGTAAATTTCAACAAAACTCCCCTAGTTCTTGTCAAGGACAGATTAGGACACCTATATAAAACAAGATGTAATGATATGGTGTTTGGTTCAGACTAAGTACTTAGAAGTGGTAGGAGAGAATTGCTTCATACTGAGTAATCATGAAAAGCATTATGGATGAAATGGCATTCAATTAGGCCTTAAATATTGATAGATTTTTGATGTATGTTGTGAGGGCAGATTGGGAAGAAGCCATTTCAGGCAAAGAGAAAGGTTCAGAGGCAAGATAACTCATTTTGTGTTTTATAGGAGCAGGATATGATTTAAGCTAACTGGAACAAAAATCTATTTGGGAAATTCTGGGAAATAAGATTAAATTGGATTACAGCCAATTTGGAGTATAAGACCAAAGAGAATTTGTTAGGAAATACAAATCCCATTCTTTGTATAATCTATTTGCTACAGTGCTTATTTCTGTTACACAGATTAGTTTATACGTGATAATTGCTTTAGTTTCCTGGGCTACTCTAGCAGACACCTTGCAATAGGTTGACTTAACAATGGGAATTTATTAGTTCACAGTTTTAGGCTAAGAGAAGGTCCATATCAAGGTGTTGTCAAGACAATGCTTTCTTCCCAAAACTGGCATTCTGGGACTGGCTGCCAATAATACTTGGTCTTGGCTCTGTCACGTGGCAGTACACATGGTGGCCTCTCCTTTCTCTTCCAGGTTCTGTTGATTTTCAGCTTCCTGTGGCTTTCTCTTTGTTTGAATTTCATTTTACTTATAAAGGACGCCAGTAATAGGATTAAAACCTATCCTGTTTGAGGTTGGCCACACCTAGACTGAAGTAACCTCATCAAAAAAAAACTACTTATCATGGGTTCACATACAGAGGAATGGATTAAGTTTAAGAATATGTTTTTCTGGGGTACATACAGCTCCAAACATCACAGTAAGTGTGGGATTGATGTCAGTATAATGGGGAAGTAACTTTAGTTCAAACATAATCTTTCCCAACACTTTAACATTTTAATCTAGAACAAACTTTCTCGCAATTAAAGCAATATATTAAGTAAAATGTTGAAAATTCTGCAGAAGTGCCTCTTTTTAGTGAAAGTGGTGTTTGGATGAAAGACTTCCAAGACCCTTTCCACATTCCACAATTTTGTAGCAATGAATGTCTGTGAAGACATTTCCCTTAGGTTTAATTTCTTTCTTTGTTTGGTAAAGAAATCTACATTCTGGATCATAACTTTGAACTTAAATGAAATAGGTCTTGACTCGAAGCAGATGCCCTCAAGAAATCGTATCTCAAATAAGGAAGCAGGAACCCAGAATTTAAGGATTTCAGGATTGAAGACCATAATGCTGAGTGCAAATAGGAGTTTAGATTTAACTGTGCTAGTATTTTCTTAAGGATTTGTTAGTATTTCAAAGGTTTTCTGTTACAGAGTTGCACTGATTTTGAGTAGTTTACCTTGTCTATTTTTCCCATGAATCCTGCTATTTTTAGTTATGATTTGTAGAACTCAAGGATTTTTCCCCCAGAACATACATGTATATCACCCTCTAGCAGAAATGACTGCCAAGTTTTATTTATTTATTTAATTTTTAAAAAGATACTTAGATTACACAAATGTCACATAAAAAATATAGAGGATTCCCATATGCCCTGCTCTCCATACCTCCCACATTTTCCCACATTAACAGCATCCTTCATTAGTGAGGTACATTCATTGCAATTAATAAACACATTTTGGAGCATTGCCACCAAGTGTGGATTAAAGTTTACATTGTACTTAACACTATCTCCCACCCAGTACTGTAAGTTATGGCAAGATAAATAATGACCTGCATCTGTCACTGCAATGTCGCTTAGGACAGTTCCCAAGTCCTGAAAATGCCCCCATATTACACCGGCTTTTCCCTTTCTCTGCCCTCAGAACCTCCTTTGGTCACTGCCTCCACAGCCATGATATAATTTCTTCCATTGCTAGAATCACAATGAGTCTATAGTAGAATACCAGTAAATCTACTTTAGTCCATAGTTCATTCCCCAATCCTAAGGATTCTGGGATAGTGATGTCTACTCCAACTCTAATTGAGAGGGGCTGCGATCCCATGGGGCCAATGGATGAGACTCTCTTGCTTGCAGTTGTAGACTTTCTCGGTTCCTTGGTATGGTAGTTGTCCATTATCACCTCCTGGGTGAGATCAATGAACTGGAGAGTAGGTGTTGCCAACTCCGTTGAGATTCAGGGCTCAGCTGGCACATGGACAGCCCAAAGATTTAAGTCTCTTAGACGTACACATACCAACTCTGGTACTAATTATAGGTTCATATAGAAGGACAGAATAGACATGTGTAAGGAAACCACAACTGAGTCCAACTCTGTCACACTAGGGAACATAAATTCCAAAGTAGGTCCCACTGGCAAAGCACCAAACTCCTGAGCTATCTGCCCTGACTGTAGTGTCTGGATGTCTCCAGAGCCGTCAGGAGCTCTGCTGTTTGGCAGTCAATGAGATGCTGCTGAGATGTGCATAAGCGTAACCTCTGGAATGACCTCCTGACCCACTTTGAAGTCTCTTAGCC
Source organism: Tolypeutes matacus (assembly GCA_026826555.1). Lineage (NCBI taxonomy): Eukaryota > Metazoa > Chordata > Mammalia > Cingulata > Chlamyphoridae > Tolypeutes > Tolypeutes matacus. Next base: position 32,163,550 of record JAKSZT010007815.1, read on the forward strand.
ATATAAAATCATTTGTCTTTACAACTGCCAAATTTTAAAAGACAGAAACACATAAAAGAATTGTGGCCCTAAATTTTCAGTTTAATTTTCAGGTAGAAAATCTTCTGTGCCATAGTCATTGAAATTTGTTACAGTTCTTGAAATTTGCAGAGAAAAAATCCTGTACAAAATAGTGTTCTCATATACCCCTCCCCCATTATTAACACTTTGCATTAGTGTGGTAGCTTTGTTACAATTAATGAAAGGATATTATGATTATAGTATTAACTATAGTATTAACTATAGCCTGTAGTTTACATTAGGGTGTATTTTTCCCCCCAATATATGCCCTATTATTAACACCTTATAGTAATGTGGTATATTGCTATAACTTGTGAAAGAATTTTTTTTTTAAAGATTTATTTATTTACTTTTGTCCATTGCCAGCAACAATGAATGAGTGCTCCTTCTTCTCCATGTCCTCTCTAACCCTTGTAATTTTCTTTTTTTTTTTTTTTTTTTTTTGAGTAGTAGCCATTCTAGTGGGTATGAAATGGTATTTCATGTTTTTGATGCTGTTGAGCATCTTTTCCTACACTTTTTTTTTTAACTTTATTTTGTACATTTAATAATTGAAAACATAAACAATTAAAAACTAAAAAGTAAACACAGATGAATAAATATATACATTTCTCAAATGTAATGGATACATGTAAATTTTTTTTTTTTTTTTTTTTTTTTTTTTGTGTGAATCAAACAATATATTACACAATATATTTGGTTCATAGTAATGCATTCATACGGTATTTGTCCTTTTGTGTCTGGCTTGCTTCACTCAACATAATGTCCTCCAGGTTCATCCATGTTGCCATATGCTTTATGACTTCATTTCTTCTTACAGCTGCATAATATTCTATCGTGTGAATAGACCACAGTTTGTTTATCCATTCATCTGTTGATGGACACCTGGGTTGTTTCCAGCTGTTGGCAATGGTGAATAATGTGGATATGAACATCAGTGTGCAGATGTCTGTTCGTATCACTGCTCTCAGTTCTTCTGGGTATATACCCAGTAGTGGTATTGCAGGTCACATGGAAAGTCTATATTCAACTTCTTTAGGAACTGCTAAACAGTCCTCCATAGTGGTTGTACCATCCTGCATTCCCACCAACAGTGAAGAAGTGTTCTTATCTCTCCACATCCTCTCCAACACTTGTAGTTCTCTGTCTTTTTAATAGTGGCCGTTCTGATAGGTGTGAATTGATCTCATTGTAGTTTTGATTTGCATTTCCCTAATCATGAGTGATATTGAGCATTTCTTCATGTTTTTTTTTTGCCATTTGTATTGCTTCTTTGGAGAAATGTCTATTCCAGTCTTTGGCCCATTTTTTAATTGGGTCATTTGTCTTTTTATTGTTGAGTTGTAACATCTCTTTATATATCCTGGATATTAAACCCTTATCAGATATGTGATTTCCAAATATTTTTTCCCATTGAATTGGCTGCCTTTTCACCCTTCTGACAAAGTCCTGTGAGGTGCAAAAGTGTTTAATTTTGAGGAGGTCCCATTTATCTACTTTTTCTTTTGTTGCATGTGCTTTGGGTGTAAGGTCCAAGAAACCACCACCTACTACAAGGTCTTGAAGATGTTTCCCTACATTTTCTTCTAGTACTTTTATGGTCCTGGCTTTTATATTTAGATCTTTGATCCATTTTGAGTTGATTCTTGTATAGGGGGTGAGATAGGGGTCCTCTTTCATTCTTTTGGTTATAGATATCCACTTCTCCCAACACCACTTTTTGAAGAGACTGTTTTTTCCCATCAGCGTGGGCTTGGTAAATTTGTCAAAAACCAGTTGACTATATAGGTCAGGGTATATTTCTGGATTCTCAATTCTATTCCACTGATCGATATGTCTATCTTTATGCCAGTACCATGCTGTTTTGACCACTGTAGCTTTGTAATATGTTTCAAGGCCAGGCAGTGAAATTCCTCCCACATTGCTCTTCTTTTTTAGAATACTTTTGGCTATTCGGGTGCACTTACCCTTCCAGATGAATTTGGTAATTGCCTTCTCTAATTCTGTAAAGTAAGCTGTTGGGATTTTGATTGGTATTGCATTGAATCTATAAATCAGTTTCGGCAAGATTGACATCTTCACGATATTTATTCTTCCAATCCATGAACACAGAATGTCTTTCCATTTGTTTTAGGTCTTTTAAAATTTCTTTTAGCATTGTTTTGTAGTTTTCTGCATATAGGTCCTGGACTTCCTTGGTTAAATGCACTCCTAGGTATTTGAGTCTTTTTGTTGCTATTGAAAATAGAATTTTCCTCCTGATTTCCTCCTCAGATTGTTCAGTACTAGTGTACAAAAACATTACTGATTTTTACATGTTGATCTTATATCCTGCCACTTTGCTGAACTCATTTATTAGTTCAAGTAGCTTTGTTGTGGATACTTCAGGATTTTCTAAATACAGGATCATGTCATCCGCAAACAGTGAGAGTTTCACTTCCTCTTTTCCTATTTTGATGCCTTTAATTTTTTTGTCTTGTCTAATTGCCCTAGCTAGAACTTCTACTACAATGTTGAATAACAATGGTGACAGTGGGCATCCCTTGTCTTGTTCCTGATCTTAGGGGGAAAGCTTTCAACCTTTCCCCATTGAGTATGATGTTGGCTGTGGGTTTTTCATATATGCCTTTTATCATATTGAGGAATTTTCCTTTTATTCCTATCTTTTGAAGTATTTTTATCAAAAAAGGATGTTGGATTTTGTCGAATGCCTCTTTCTGTAATTATTGAGATGATCATGTGGTTTTTTCCTTCAATTTGTTAATGTGGTGTATTATATTGATTGATTTTCTTATGTTGAACCAGCCTTGCATACCAGGAATAAATCCCACTTGGTCGTGATGTATAAGTCTTTTGATATGCTGTTGGATTCGATTTGCAAGTATTTTGTTGAGAATTTTTGCATCTATGTTCATGAGAGAGATTGGTCTGTAATTTTCTTTTCTTGTGGAATCTTTATCTGGCTTTGGTATTAGGGTGATGTTGGCTTCATAAAATGTGTTGGGGAATTTTCCGTCCTCTTCAATATTTTGGAAGAGTTTAAACAGGATTGGTGTTAATTCTTTTAGAAAGGCTTGGTAGAATTCACCTGTGAAGCCATCTGGTCCTGGACTTTTCTTTGCTGGGAGATTTTTGATGACAGATTCAATCTCCTTAATTGTGATTGGTTTGTTAAGTTCTTGTATTTCTTGTTGTGTCGGTGTAGGTTGGTTATGAGTTTGTAGAAATTTGTCCATTTCATCCAGGTTGCCTAGTTTGTTGGCATATAGTTTCTCATAATATCCTCTTATGATTCTTTTATTTCTGTGAGGTCATTTGTAGTTTCCCCCCTTTCATTTCTGATTGTATTTATTTGCATCTTCTCTCTTTTTTTCTTTGTTAGTCTAGTGAGGGGATTGTCAATTTTATTGATCTTCTCAAAGAACCAGCTTTTGGTTTTGTTGATTTTCTCTATTGCTTTTCTGTTCTCATTTTCATTTATTTCCGCTCTAATCTTTATTATTTTTTTCCTTCTTTTTGCTTTGGGATTGGTTTGCTCTTCTTTTTCTAGTTTTCAAGTTGTTCAGTTAAATCTTTGAGTTTAGCTCTTTCTTGTTTCTTAATATAGGCATTTAGGGCTATAAATTTCCCTCTCAAGACTGCCTTTGCTGTATCCCATAAGTTTTGATATGTTGTGTTCTCATTTTCATTTGTCTCAGTATATTTACTGATTTCACTTGCAATTTCTTCTTTGACCTACTGAATTTTTAGGAGTGTTTTGCTCAGTCTCCACACATTTGCAAATTTCCTTTTTTCCTGTCTGTTATTGATTTCCAGTTTCATTCCATTATGATCTGAGAAGGTGCTTTGTATAATTTCAATCTTTTTATATTTATTGAGAGCTGTATTGTGCCCTAACATGTGGTCTATCCTGGAGAAAGATCCATGGGCACTTGAGAAGAATGTATAACCCGCTGAGTTTGGATGCAGTGTTCTGTATATGTCTGTTAGGTCTAACTTGGTTATCATATTGTTCAAGTTCTCTGTTTCCTTATTGATCTTCTGTCTAGTTGTTCTATCTAATGATGTGAGTGGGGTGTTGAAGTCTCTTACGATTATTGTAGAAATGTCTATTTCTCCCTTCGGTTTTGCCAGAGTTTGTCTCATATATTTTGTGGCACCCTGGTTAGGTGCGTAGATATTTACGACTGTTAGATCTTCCTGGAGTATTGTCCCTTTTATTAACATATAATGGCCTTCCGCATCTCTTATCACTTTTTTGCATTTGAAGTCTGTTTTGTCTGATATTAGTATAGCTACCCCTGCTCTTTTCTGTTTACTATTCGCGTGGAGTATCTTTTTCCAACCTTTTACTTTCAGCCGGCTTGTATCCTTGTGTCTGAGGTGAGTTTCTTGTAAGCAGCATATGGATGGCTCATGTTTTTTTATCCATTCTGTCAGCCTGTATCTTTTGATTGGGAAATTTAATCCATTCACATTCAATGATATTACTGAAAATGCACTATTTATTTCCTCCATTTTATTCTTTGGTTTTCATAGTCATCTTATTTTTGTCTCTCTTTTTACTCTTTTGGTTATCCTTTCTGCTTTTCTGTCTTCTATACTCTCCTCCAAGCCTCTCTCTCCCATCTTTTTCTTTCAGGTTCTAAGACTTCCTTTAATATTTCCTGCAAAGGTGGATTCTTTTTTGCAAACTCTCTTCGTTTCTGTTTGTTTGTGAATACTTTATACTCACCTTCATATTTGAAGGACAGTTTTGCTGGATAAAGAATTCTTGGCTGATAGTTTTTCTCTTTCAGTTTCCTAATTGTATCATACCACTGTCTTCTCGCCTCCATGGTTTCTGAAGAGAAATCTGCACTAAGTCTTACTGGACGTCCTTTGTAGGTGATCGTTTGCTTCTCTCTTGCTGCTCTGAGAATTTTCTCTTTATCTTTTACATTTGACATTTGAATAATATGTGTCTTGGCATAGGTCTATTTGGATTTATTCTTATTGGGGTACGGTGTGCTTCTTGGACATGTAAGTTCATTTCTTTCGTGAGAGTTGGGAAATTTTCAGCTTTTATTTCCTCAAATACTCTTTCTGCCCCTTTTCCTTTCTCTTCTCCTTCTGGAACTCCCATGACACGTATGTTCTTGCGTTTTGTGTTGTCATTCAACTCTCTGAGCCCCTGCTCAATTTTTTCCATTCTTTTCTCTCTCTGTTCTTTTCTCTCTTCAATTTTAGCTGCTCTGTCTTCAGTATCACTTATTCTTTCTTCTATCATTTCGAGCCTGCTGTTGTATGCTTCAAATGTATTTTTTACTTCACCTATTGTGTCTTTAATTCCCATGAACTCCGTTGCTTTTCTGTTCAGGATTTCAAATTCTTCTTTGCATTCGCTCAATGACTTCTTGATGTCATTGATCTCTTTAATTATATTCTCTTTCATCTCATCAATTTGATTTTGGAAATGTGTGCTTATCTCACAGATTAGTTCTCTCAAATTCTGCATCTCTTCTGGGACTTTGCTGTATTCCTTTTTTTGGGGGCCATGTCTTCTATTTTCTTAGTATGGCTCGTAATTTTTTGCGGTGTTTAGGCATCTGGTTAGTTTGTATTTTACTTAGATGCTCTATCTCTTTCTCTTTTATGGGGTTTTAGTGACAGGAGGCTGTGTGTTACCACCGCTCCTTGATTTTTGGCTCAACCTTGATTGTTAGGATTGTTCTGCTGGTTGCTCATAACTGGGCACTGGACCCTGTAATTGGTTGTAGAGTCGTTTCCTAGGGCCTTGGGCAGGGAGGCTATAGAGGCCAGGTAAAGCCTCTCTTACTTATTAATTTTCTTATGTGTACTTCCTTGGTCTTCCAGGAGATGGCGCTTGTTGGCAGCTCTCAATTCAATGCCTGTTCCGAGCCTATTTGTTGTGACACAGACCAGATCAATGTGATAGAGCTTCCTGTGTGGGGGCTAAGAGCCTTGTGATTCAAACTTTCTGAGACAGTTCTCTCGTAGCACCCCCCTTTTCCCAGCTAGGAAATATTTCCACTCCCTTCTGAATCCTCAACAATCAGTCCCTGTTAGTAGAGGAGGAGATTGGGAGGTTTGTATATCTTTAGCCCCTTGCAGGCTCCAAGGCAAACAATGGCGTAACCCCACCCAGCCTGGAAGGGCTCTCGGGACAGGGCAGACCAAACCTGGGAGTCCAAAGCAGGGTCAGCCCCAGGCTCTCTCTCCCTTCTCCTGTGGGGTCCTCAACAATTAGTCCAGGCTAGAAGAGAAGGAGGTTGGCAGGGTCGGATTTCTCCAGTCCTTTCTAGGCCCCCAGCGCAAACCGCCGAGTGGAAACGTCCGTCGGGCTCTGCGGCCCAAATTTCAGGTCAGAACCTGAGTCAGCCTAAGGCTGTGTCCCCCTCTCTCCCCTTTCCAGGAGTGGCAGATCCCTGAAGCCCCGTTTGTCTGTGGTCTCAGGCCCAGAGGCCGGAGAATTCTAAAGAGTGTGGGGGAGGGTGCCGGCAGCAGCAGAAGCTGCTACTTGCAACTCACGGTTCTGTAGTCCCTATTTTCCTCTTCTGTCCCTGTCTCCTCTGGGTGTTGTGCAGCCTTCACCTGCTGACCTAAACCCTAGAAGATCTTTTTCAGGGCTGTTTCCGCTTGTCTTCTAGCTATTTTTCTGGAGAAGAGATTCCCGTGTCTTACTAGTCCGTCATCTTCCCGGAAGTGTTTCCTACACTTTTTTGCCATTTGATGTCCTCTTTGGAGAAATGTCTATTCAAATCTTTTTTTTTCCTTCTTTTTTCTTTCTGTTTTATTTTTTATGTCTATTTAAGTGTTTAATCCATTTTTTTAAGGGTTGTTTGTCTTTATTGTTGAGTTGTTGGATTTCTTTATATATTCTGGATATTAAACCCCTATCAGATGTGTGGTTTCCAAATTTTTTCTCTCATTGAGTAGGTTGTCTTTTCTCTTTCAGGATAAAGTCCTTTGATGCATAAAAGCTTTAAATTTTAATGAGGTCCCATTTATGTATTTTTTCTTGTGTTGCTTGTGTTTTGAGTGTAAACTTTAAGAAACAATTGCCTGGGAAGTGGCTGTGGCTCAATCAGTAGGGCTCCCGTTTACCATATGGGAGGCCCTGGGTTCGGTTCCCGGGGCCTCCTGGTGAAGGCAAGCCCGCCTGCACTGTGTGGGTAGCTGACCCAACGAGCACAAGCAGCAAGGGGGGATAAATGAATAAATAAATTTAAAAAAAAATAAAATAAAATAAAAAAGAAACTATCGCCTGACACAAGATCCTAAAGATGCTTCTCTACATTTTCTTCTAGGAGCTTTATAATCCTGGTTCTTATATTCAGGTCTTTGATCCATTTTGAGTTAATTTTTGTAGATGATGTGAGATAAGGATCCTCCCTTGTTCTTTTGCATATGGATATCCTGTTCTCCCCGCACCATTTGTTGAAAGAGACTATTCTTTCCCAATTGAGTGGACTTTGCAGCCTCCTTAAAAATCAATTTGCCATAGATGTGAGGGTCTATTTCTGAACTCTCTATTTGACTCCATTGGTCTATATGTCTGTCCTTGTGCCAGTGTCATGCTGTTTTGACCACTGTAGCTTTGTAATGAGCTTTAAATTCAGGAAGTATGAGTCAAGATGGTTTTGGTTATTCGGGGCCCTACCCTTACAAAATAAATTTGATAACTGACTTTTCCATTTCTGCAGAGGATTTTTGGAATTTTTATTGGGTTTCCATTGAATCTGTAAATAATTTGAGGTGGAATTGACATCTTAACAATATTTAGTCTTCCAATCCATGACATGGAATGTCTTTCCATGTATTTAAATCACCTTTGATTTCTTTTAGCAAAGTTTTGTAGTTTTCTGTATATAAGTCCTTTATATCTTTAGTTACATTTATTCCTAGATTGTTCATTCCTTTAGTTGCCATTGTAAATGGAATTGTTTTCTTAATTTCCTCCTCAGATTACTCATTACTAGTGTGTAGGAGCACTACTGACTTTAAGTCTATTTTGTTCAATATTAGTATAGCTACCCCAACTGTTTTTGGTTACTATTTGCTTAGATTATTATTTCCTTTCACTCTATTTGTGTCTTTGGGCCAAAGGTGAGTCTCTTGTAAACAACATATAGTTATGGGCTCTTCTTTGACCCTTGGTCCAACTTCTTCTGGACCTTTAGAGTAACTTCTGTTAATTGCTCGCATTTTCTCAGCTCTTCGTCTGTTTCTCACCCTGGATATGTGGTATAATTTTTAAGATTGCATTTTCTGTGCAACTGTTTCATCTCCAGGAGAAAGCGTCCTTTCCTTTGTTTCTTCTCTGGAAATCGTATTTATTTATTTATTGTCTTTTTTTTTTCTTTTTTACCAGGAGGTCCCAGGGATCGAACCCAGGTCCCTACATATGGGAGACGGACGCCCAACCATTTGAGCCACATCCGTCTGCCTTCTGGAAATCTTGATCTGTTCTGTTTTTATGCAGAATTTTTTCTCCGGCTCCTGTGATTTGTTTGAATTCTCTCCTTCACTTGTTGCCCCTTTTTCCTTACACTTTTCAGTTCTGGGTCAGGTACTGTTTTACAGCAGCTCAGTAGCTCAGTTCCTCCCCCTTCCTCCCTCCCTCCCCCCACCCCTTTTTTTTCCTGTGAGGCTTTTCTGCCTCTGATTTCTTCCCTGTTAGGGTATCACCCCAGGTAACGAGATGGGATAAATCCAGAAAGATGGGTCAATCCAGAAAGGTCTGTTTTGCATTTAGGTGGTCTAGCAAACAGAGGCTGGATTGAGTGAATGTATAATAGTTCTACAGTGGTTTTCTCTCTCCCTTTTTTTTTTTTTCCTTTCTTTTTCCCCTGGGGGCCCTTTTATGTGCAGCACTTCTCAATGGCTTGTGTTCTGCCCTGGGTCTCTGTGGACTTGGGGCCCTGTGCTTGGATATGTGCTGAGTTCTAACTTGGGCTGTGAATGGCTCTTGAGTCCACATTTGCAACAGAGGGACCCAGGCCATGCTCCCTCTGTGTGTGCGACTCACAAGCATGTATAGAAGGGCCCCCTGTATGGGAGGGCCCCGACTGGCGGGTCTGGGAAGAAAATTTCCTACCTGATGTTGGAGGTTGTTCTTTTCCTTTGATTCAGCATTTGTGAAGTCTTTCTCCAGTCTCTATCATCCTCCAGCGTTATAAGCAAGTGGGATTTGTCCTTTTATTAGTTGATTCTGAGGAAGGCTTTTCCAGGAAATGTCTTATGTCATCATATTGACCTCCACTTTTAATTTTAATGGAAATTTACATTTAAAAATTGTGTACAATCATGTATTTTTGTATAGTAAGTCAAAACACCTCTAAATGGGCTCTGCACTTCGGCTATGCTTGGGTGGTGAATTTAGATCCCTAACTGTTGGAAACAAAATTTGAACCAGGCATATACTTAACTTTTGAGGAACTGTCAGGAGGTTTGTATAAGTTTATAAACAGGGAAGTGGATGTGGCTCAAGCAATTGGTCTTCCATCTACCGTATGGGAGGACCCAGGTTCGATCCCCAGCGCCTCCTGGTAAAGATGAGCCAGGCCCCCGCAGTAAGCGACGCAGCAAGAGGATGATGCAACAAAAGAGAGATGCAGGGGAGAGTCAAGGCAGGCGAGAAGCAACAGAAACCAGGAACTGAGGTGGTGTACGCGACAGGGTACCTCTTTCCCATATCGAAGGTCCCCAGGGTCAAATCCTGGTGAAGCCTAGAGGAGAAAAAACGAGACGAGAAGACAAAAAGAAACATACCTAGAAGATCACACAGCGAATGGACACAGACAGTAAACAGCAGGGTGGGGAGGAAAAAAATGATAGTTATCATTTAAAAAAATTTTTTTATAAACATAGAAAATGCCTACTCCCTCCTAAAACATATTCTCTTATGTAAAGAACCAATGCTTTCTTTGAATTTGGGGCCTAAGTTAATATATGGAATTACTGATTTAGAGAAATGGGCTTGATCTTTTCATTTTCTTAAAAAAAAAAAAAAAAGATTTATTATTATTATTTTTTTTCATTTAGCTGTTAACTTTCTGAAGAGTTCTTTTCAGGAAGATTTTGAATTGAAAGGTCTTTGGTATTCCATTCTTATTGACCAATAAATATAAAGTACAGCCTGTTTCTAATTTTGAGTCAGATCAATGAACTTAAAATAAGGCTTAGTTGTCATTACTTTTACAAATATAGAAATCTGTAATTTAAAATTTTGCTATTGATATGATATATTGTACTTCCACATATTTATATATATATTCATCAAAAAATTTTTGTGCTATGCTCCTGTGTAGCATTTTGAGGATCTTTCACTTTTAAAATGAAAACACTTTTTTTTTTGTTACAGGAAGATCCAAGCGGGACCAGTAAATTGCCAATTGAATGTTCTCTTCTACAAGATATTGAAGCACAGAATGAGGAGATGGCAGCTTTTTGTCACTCTGTTACAACGTAAGGAATTTTCATTATAAATTACAGATTATTTTTTATTAAATGCTTGCTTCAAAAAATTTAACTGGGAAACCAACTTTTTGTGCTAATTTTAAAATTCTAAAAATTTTGTTTTATTCCTGTGACTAAAATTTCAAGGCATACAATTAATTGGTATATTAACACAAACTACAGTAGAAACTGCATCTTTACCAGTTTCGTTTCTGAGAATTTAGGAGAAAAAAAATTGAGGTTAGGTAATAGACTTCCAATATTCTAATAACCAATGAAAATATGAGTTATATAAAACTTTTGGAATACTTAGAAAATGCCTACTTTTGATTTAGGGAGATTTAATCTTACCATAAACTTTCTGGCTCAAAAAATCAAAATGGATGCCAATTTTATTTATTTATTTATCAATTTCTTATTTAAGAGATCATATTATAACAGGCATGATAAGAACAAATATATTCCTTTTTGAAGAGCTAGAAAAATGCATTTCTAAAATATCTCTCAATCTTAAATGTACCTAATATTTTTTTATAGATGAGGAAAACTGAGACTAAGAGAGAAGTAACCTAGCCAAGGTAACTCAGTTTGTCAGTAACAGAGCTGGGTGTCTATTGCCTCTGGTTCAGTGTATTTTCTTTCCATTTTATCTTTTGCTGTATTAGTCAGGATTTCTCTTATGAGTGCTAGAAAGCCATCTTGAACTAGCATAAATTAAGGAGGGTCATGTATTAGTCCACAAATCCAAACAGCAGAAAGAGAAAGGTTAGTTCCCAGATTTCAGTGACACTGAAATCCAGGAATTCACACAATGAAAGAACTTCCATCTAGTCTTCCCTTTCCTTTCCATCTCCTTCTTCCCTTTGATTTCCTGCCCTTCTCCAGGCATGTTGGCTTCATTTACTTCTGTAGATGGGACTTTTGAAGGCTGATTTTAGCCACTGATAGTTTAGACTTCATATTCTTTTCTTTTTTTTCTTATTTTATTATTTTTAGACTTCATATTCTAATGGATATATCAGTGGAAAGGAAAGGGAGTCTTCTTAGCAGCACCAGGTACAAAAATCCCATGGAAGGACAGGGATTAGCCTGGCTGGAGCAACAAACATCGAGGCCAAGGTGATGAGATCTGGTATCAAAGAAGGAAAAGTAGATCATCACAGGTGGATCTGTTCTGAAGCCAGAATTTTCCTCAGTGTGGTCTGCTTAAGCATAGCAGGGTTTGGGGTTTCCGGATAATTTTTGAGTATAAACATCATTTTATTGTTAAGGGACTTATTAATATTTAGCTAGATTTTCTAGACTATTGCTGATATTTCACTAAAATTTTGCCTTCCTTTATGTTACCTTCCCCCCACCCCGAGATGGCTTTCTCGTCTCTCTGCTCGTTGTGTCTGCTCATTGTCTCCACTCATTTTGTGCTTGTTGTGTCTGCTCATGTTCTTTAGGAGGCACCGGGAACTGAACCCAGGACCTCTCGTGTGGGAGGTGGGTGCCCAACTGCTTGAGCCACATCCACTCCCTGCTCGTTGTGTCAGCTTGTTCATCATCTCATTGTATCTGTGCATCTTCTTTAGGAGGTCCCGGGAACCGAACCCAGGACCTCCTATGTGGGAGGCAGGTGCCCAACTGTTTGAGTCACATTCACTCCTGTATGTTACCTTTTATTTTTTTAATTTTTAATTTTTATCAAGCTTTTTCTTTTTTTCTTTTTTTAACTTTATTTTGTACATTTAATAATTGAAAACATAAGCAATTAAAAACTAAAAAGTAAACACAGATGAATAAATATATACATTTCTCAATTAAATGTAATGGATACATGTAAATTTTTTTGTTGTTTTGTTTTTTGTTTTTTTTTTTTTGTTTTTTTGTGTGTGTGAATCAAACAATATATTACACAATATATTTGGTTCATAGTAATGCATTCATACAGTATTTGTCCTTTTGTGTCTGGCTTGCTTCACTCAACATAATGTCCTCCAGATTTATCCATGTTGCCATATGCTTTATGACTTCATTTCTTCTTACAGCTGCATAATATTCTATCGTGTGAATAGACCACAGTTTGTTTATCCATTCTTCTGTTGATGGACACCTGGGTTGTTTCCAACTTTTGGCAATGATGAATAATGTGGCTATGAACATTATTGTGCAGATGTCTGTTCGTGTCACTGCTCTCAGTTCTTCTGGGTATATACCCAGTAGTGGTATTGCAGGGTCACGGGGCAAATCTATATTCAACTTCTTTAGGAACTGCCAAACAGTCCTCCATAGTGG
>JAKSZT010007815.1:32178294-32190460 GCA_026826555.1 Tolypeutes matacus
CTTTTTTTTTTTTTTTTTTTTTTTTTTTACCGGGAGGTCCCAGGGATTGAACCCAGGTCCCTCCATATGGGAGACGGACGCCCAACCATTTGAGCCACATCCAACCCCTTGGCTCAACCTTGATTGTTAGGATTGTCCTGCTGGTTGCTCAGAACTGGGCACTGGACCCAGTAATTGGTTGTAGAGTCGTTTCCTAGGCCTTGGGTAGGGAGGCTAGAGGCCAGGAAAAGCCTCTCCTTCTTAGTTTTAATTTTCTTATGTGCACTTTCTTGGTCTGCCAGGAGATGGCGCTCGTTGGCAGCTCTCAATTCAGTGCCTGGTTGGAGTGTATTTGTTGTGACACAGAGCAGATCAATGTTGTAGAGCTTACTGTCTGGGGGCTACGAGCCTTGTAATTCAGACTTTCTGAGACAGTTCTCCAGTGTTCTCTGGTAGCCCCCTCCCTTTTCCCAGGTAGGAAATATTTCCTCTCCCCTCTGAATCCTCAACAATCAGTCCCTGTTAGTAGAGGAGGAGATTGGGAGATTTGTATATCTTTATCCCCTTGCAGGCTCCAAGGCAAACAATGGCGCAGCCCCACCTGGCCTGGAAGGGCTCTCCGGGACAGGGCAGACCAAACCTGGGAGTCAGGTCAGAGCCTGAGTCAGCCTAAGGCTGTGTCCCTCTCTCTCCGCTTTCTGGGAGTAGTAGATCCCTGGAGCCCCCTTTGTCTGTAGTTGCAGGCCCAGAGGCCCAAGAATTCTAAGGAACGTCGGGGAGGATGCCGGCAGCAGCAGCTGCCGCTGGTACCAACTCACGGTTCTATCGTCGCAATTTCCCTCTTTCGTCCCTCTCTCCTCTGGGTGGTGTGCAGCCTTCACCTGCTGTCCTAAACCCTAGAAGATCTATTTTGGGGCTGTTTCAGCCTGTTCTCTAGCTGTTTTTCTGGAGAAGAGATTCCCGTGTCTTACTAGTCCGCCATCTTCCCGGAAGTAGCACTTCTAATATAATATTTTTTTGAGGGGCCAGGGACCAGGGATTGAACCCAGTACCTTGTGTGTGGGAAGGCAGCATTCAAGCACTGAGCCACATCGGCTTCCCTGAGTGGTTTTATCATTTGTTTTACTTGTTGTTTGTTTTGTTTTTTCAGGAGGCACAGGGAACCAAACCTGGGACCTCCTATATGGGAGGCAGGTGCTTGAACCACATCTGCTTCTCCTCTAATACAATTTTGAATATTGGTGACAGTGAGCATCCTTATCTTGTTCATGATCTTAGGGGGAAAGCTTTCAGTCTTTCACCTTTTGAGTAAATACCCTTTATCATGTTAAGGATATTTCCTTCTAATCCTAGTTTTCAAAGTGCTTTTTATAGGGAAGGGTGCTGAACAGGAAATAAACCCCAAAGAATTTTGGTGTATGCATATTAAATTTCATGAACTGTAGAGCCCCATTAAACAAAACAAAAATATAAAGCTTTTTTCTTTAGTGTTGATAAGAAAACAGAAATATTAGAGAAAATTCCAATTAGATTTTTTAAAACATACTCTATAGATAATTATTTAAAAAACATCAAGGTACAATGCATGGCTTAGTTTGTTCATGTTCTATTTAATTTGCATATTTAAAAGTGTAGTTACAAACAAAACAAAACAAAAATCCCAACTTTAAGGAATCTATTGTCATCTTAGTTTTTTTCCAATTTTTATAAAGCAAAACCATGAGACTAGAATAAATCATCAGTTTTATAGAACAACAAAGTAGCTTACTATCTTTTCTCAACAGTCTTCCATGGTGTCAAGGACTCATTTTAAGATAAGGAAATGAAGTTTTTTTCCCCAAACAAACCCATGTTCATTGAATGTAACTTCTATCACTGGAATTTTTGTCTAATAAATTATTATTTTCTGAGCTGTCATCAGGAATTTCTGCTTCTCAGTTCTTTTCATCATCTTAAGGTTTTCTGAAAATTTGAGGGCTTGCTTGGATGTAGACAAATTTCTCTACCCTTTCATATATTAGTTAATTTCATGATTTGGTATGAGCATCTATTTCATAAGCTATAGAAAACCAGAGAATACCACGCATGTGAGAAACATTAAGAATCTTGGGCTGGGTCCTATAAACTTCTTGTCATTGTGTTGCAGAAGTGGCAACTTGGCAGAAATCAAATATCTGAAGATCATATGTCCACCTCTAAAGATGCATTACCATTATCAATTTATGTTTATTACTTATATTACTTATTTCTTCTCCAATTACATTTCTTTTTAATATTGGATCCTTCAGATCACAGTACAGAAACCATATTTATTTCATTCACTCATTCATTTATTTAACAAATTGCTGGGCACTGTTTTAAGTGTTTTATAAACTTAATTCACAATAGTTTTCATATGAGGTAAGTAGTAGTATTAGGCCCAGTTTATAGAAGAGAAAACTGAGGCAACAAGTTTAAATAACTTGCCTAAGGTCACACAGCTAATCAGTAGTAAAATCAGGACTCAGACTCAGATAGTATAGCTTTTAGAGGCTGCTACACTTGCTGCCTGCCTTTCCAGAACCTTTCTTTCTGTCTATTCAATTTGTTTTACTCTACTCCTAGACATTATTATTTTCATCTCTACTACAGAAGCAAATAGATAATACTTCCAGCATTCTTTCTATTCGCAGCTCTCTGGGAAACAGTAAGGGAGTATTCCGACCTCCAGAAAAAAAAAAAAGGTCTGTTAAAGGAAGCCCACAAGTTTACCAAAGACATCAAATTCCCCTTTGTTTCCTGTTAATGGTAGTGTTCCTGGCAATTAGCCATGCCCCCTGCTTGTGCATTTAAATTTCACCTGTGTTCAATGGTATGCGTGGCTTCTCATGCAATTATTGCCATTCCCTGAGTTTTAGAAATTACTTTGAGGGAATAAAGGACTTGTAGAATTGTAAATACCCATTGTCTGTGTTTTGTGTTTAGCAACCAGAAGTAATGTTTGTAGAAAAAAGGGCCCTTAGGAAAAATATTTTAACTAAAAACAAACTTTTTATCCTTCTGGCAATTAAAATTTTAGGGCTACTTTGCCTATATTATTGATTCATTAAAAATGTACCATTTTGCATTAATGCACTGTGTAATAATAGAATCTGAACAGAGTACTTCATTTAATGCTATAGATCCAATATGTGCTTGGTTAATGTTGATAGTGTTGCCAAAGATACCTTGGCAGTACTTAACCTCTTCCTTTTCCCGGGTTTCTTTTTATTTAAAAGGCAAATGCTGGTATTTGGTGTTTTGACAGGGGTTCATTCATTGTGATTCTCATGAGCCTGTCCAGAATTGGACAAAGACATAGAACTGAATGTCTGTGAACCTGCAAAGCCTTGGTCAGGGCTCTCAAATGCAGCTTTAAAAAATAATTTATTCTTTCTTGTGAACAGATTGAGGACCAACTTTCCATATACCAATCACTGCACAAATCCAGGCTATTTGTTAAGTCCAGTCACAGTGCAAAGAAACATATGTGGAGAAAATGCTAGTGTGAAAGTCTCCATTGAAATTGAAGGTTTCCAACTACCAGTTACTTTTACATGTGATGGTATGTTCATAGTTTTCCTGGTGTCTTGTTTTGCTCTAATTAGGGGGGGAAACGTTTAAATGTCAATATTATCATTCTTTTTTGTAAACCAACTCTGTTGTCATTAGGTATCCTTTTAAAAAAAAATTGGCATTCATATGGATAGTTTTCTGGTTGGGACTAGTAGAAAAACAGGTTACCTTTATAGCTACATATTACTCTCAAAAATGCTTTTGTTAATCAAATTAGACTCTTGTCAGTGAAATTGAATTTCAGGTATCTTGCTAAGCTCCTCTAAGATGATTTTCCTTTGGTTCTAATTCTCTTTTCCAAACTTGCTATGGTATCTTTTCTACAGATGTATCCCCAAAATCTATAGGAAATTTTTTGTTATAGTTCTTTGTACTGTTTTCTTTTCTTTTAGACTTTATTGTATTTCATAGTGTATATTATTTTAGTGAAAATTCCAACAGTAGAACAAGATCCTATATTTCTACAGTACTTTGACCTAAAAGTTATGCCATTTTTTTCTTCAATGGTTATGATTAGGAATATGTCCATTATTTGGAATCTTTCCTTCTAACTTTATACTTTTCAAAGCCCCTTGGAAAACTATGAATCTGAAACACAAAAATGTTAGCCAACTATAATAATTATTGTTATAGTTTCTGAATATAGAGTATTATTTTTAAACATACATTAAATTTTGACTAGGGAATCATTTCAATCTCAGGCATATCATAAGAAATCATACTAAAATTGAAAAAAAAAGGCCATTAGACACCTTGATTGAAAAAAAAACATGAATAAGTGTTGATAGAAAATTTTATAATTTGTATCAGATTTTGACTTATTACATCAAGATCTGACTAATCTCAAAAAAGTATTTCCAATGTAGTTTGTGTGCTCACATGATAAATGTTACTTTATCTTGATTATTCAAAAATATAGCCACTATATTAGATAGAGGTTTTATGCCTTTTCTGCCAAACTATTAATTTTCATGAAGTTTGAATATGAAGTCTTTTAAAAATTGAACACAATAGCACTAAGTATAGAAATGAGTTACTTTAAGAGCTTTACTTTTTTAATATGTTGTAATCTTAGTATCCAGCTATTGCCAAGAATGATAATTGAACAATAGTGCCTACTTGCTATATTTTTATTATTTGTTGGGGATTTTATCAAACAAATGTCAAACATTTTGTTTGTGAGAGCCTGTTAAATGACATCGCATTTGGGTGGAGTCTCCAAAGGGAGTCAGCTTTCTTAACTTAGACCAGCCCTGTCCAGGTACAGTAGCAACTAGCCACTATGTGGCTATTGAACACTTGAAATATGGCTAATGTAGATTGAGATGTGCTATAAGTGTAAAAGACACACTGAATTTCATAGACTTCAAAAAAAGAATGTAAAATATCTCAATATTTTTATATTGATTATGTTGAAATGATAATATTTTGGATATATTAGGTTAAATAAAATATATTATTAAAACAGGCTTCACCCATTTCTTTCTACTTTTTTATTATGGCTCCTAGAAAATTTCAGATTATATACATGGCCTGCATTTTTTTTTTTTTTTTTTTTTTTTTTTACTGGGAGGTCCCAGGGATCGAACCCAGGTCCCTCCATATGGGAGACGGACGCCCAACCAGTTGAGCCACATCCGACCCCTGCATTTTTGACTTGCATTATATTTCTGTTGTACAGTGCTGTCTTAGACTATATGTAATACAATCCAAATAAGTGTATGCTTTGAATTAAATGAGCAAAATGAAAATGATGATTACCTCTTTTACAGTGAGCTCTACTGTAGAAATCATTATAATGCAAGCCCTTTGCTGGGTACATGATGACTTGAATCAAGTAGACGTTGGCAGCTATGTTCTGAAAGTTTATGGTCAAGAGGAAGTGCTGCAAAAGTAAGTTTATTCATTTAAATACTGAGCAACATCTTTAATATGGTTTTAAAACCTCCATTTTTAAGGTTTAAGTTAGAAAATTTTCAAATTAAATTTGTAATCCAAAAATACTTGGGGTCCATCCTATTGAATTGATTCATTGGTTCAAAAACAGTTGAGAAATTTCAGAGATTAAGACATGATTTTGCTTTTAAGGAGCTTATTGTCTTATAAGGGAAGACTAGTAGACAATTGGCTAATAAGTGAATGTAATGTTTTTTTTTCCTGACTTAAAAGAGTCAATAAATGGTTATATCATTATAGACTCTGTTCTCCTTTTGTAGTATGCATTGTTATTTTGTAGTCAGCTGTGATTTCCTTTTAGTTGCCTGAAATAATCATATGTAAATCTTTTTCTTAACCAGGTAATTTTTTATATCTAGCATTTAATCTAGTTTTATTACAGCTTTCATTCTCATAGGCTATTCTCATTACCCTGTCCCTATTTTGTTTTTTCTTCTTCACCTTCACCTTCACCTTCATTTTCTTTATTCTTTATTCTTTGCTTTGACTCTTCTCATGTAGGATTGTTCCTCTTTTTAACTGCTCACACTTGGTTAAAAGACCAAGTCTCTGTATTTGACCATTCTCTTCAATTTCTGATGTATGTGTGATTTATATTTTACCCTCACCTCTATAATTTCTAGTTTGAGTAAAATAATACTGGTGAATAATTAGTATATTTTAACAGTAACCATTGCCTTGGAAGTCATGAACATATTCAAAATTGCCGAAAATGGGACACGGAGATTAAACTACAACTCTTGACCTTCAGTGCAATGTGCCAAAATCTGGCCCGAACAGTAAGTGTGTACATTATAATTGAGTTGGATTGATTGAATCTGTACAATAGACTGTGTGTTTTAATCATGGAGGTTTAGGTAGCATAGTACTCAGAGCTAGAGCCATATTTGAAAATCTAAGTGGAGAAATTAAAAATTTGATTTGTAGTAGTTTTATACAAGAATGGAAACGCCAGAATCAGTCAAGGAGAAATGAGGAAGAAGGAACAATTTAGAATGCTAAATATGGGTTGGGAGAAAAATAAAGATCCATATAGACCTTTGTACCAAACCAGTAAAAATACATTATTTTTCACAAAATGAAAACTAATTATCTGTTTTAAAAGTACAGTAATTTATTTTAAAGGCTAAAGCAAAATAGAATATATGAAATTAAGCTATTCTATTACTGTGTAAATGCTTGATGAATTTTTAAGTGAATTTTTAATTTCTAAGAGAATTCTTTTGGTAGAATTTTGGATGGAAAAATGTCATTCTTTCTCTTTTCTTTGTTTTCTTTTTTTGAGTCTTGCTTTTATGTTAGGTAGAATTTATTTCACTGGAGCGGAAGCTATTTCACAAAATTCAGTGAATTTTAGCAATCACTGGTAACTTCTCTTTTCAGTTTCTTAATGATTGATGTTTTTGAGTAATTAAATTTGCACAGTAAAGTAATGGTCAGACCAGTACCTTATTTATTTGGGGGAAAGAGAAAGAAAGGAGGGACTTAATTATCATTTTAAAAAATAATACTGAAAGATGATCTCTTCCCTGTCTGTTTCCCACCCACACCTTCACTTAGCTGTCAGTCATCTTTAAAAGTTTTAACTCTCTGTTCTCTCTCTATAGAACAGAAGTGGTTTTTGCTTTGGGAGCTACTTAGAAATCAGAAACTATAGACATAAAAACTTATATTCTTAATTTAAAAACCAAAAGTTATCAGAATACTGACTCACTTTTTTTCTGAGTCAAATATAAATAATAACAATTCTGATAGAATTTTATCTTCAGTTTTGAAAAATCACTCGTTTTAAGATTTTGTTTTTCATATACTTATCAATATTTAATTTGGCAAGAAAAACCACAGAGTGGATTTGGATTTTTGCAAACATTTGTGTATGTGTGTATGTTTAGGCAGAAGATGATGAAACACCTGTGGATTTAAACGAGCACCTGCATCAAATAGAGAAACCTTATAAAGAAGTTATGACAAGGTATAGCATTTAAAGCATTAATTGTAGGTTTTCAAAGTCTGTTTTGGATGTAAATACATTTATTTTGGTGTTTAAAACAATTATTTTTTTATATAGTATCTTTCAGCCTTCAGTACAATAAATATTCTGTATTTCAGACACCCTGTTGAAGAACTCTTAGATTCTTATCATAACCAAGTGGAATTGGCTCTTCAAATTGAAGTAAGTCTTAATTCACATTTTGGCATAACGACTTAAAGATTCCTGTCTCTCATCTCTATTTTTTTTAATTTATTTTTTTTATTTTTTATTTTTTTCTCATCTCTCTTAAACACTAATGTTGGCTATGCATTATGTATTTTAGGACTTTTTAAACTATATTCTTGATGTTGATGTTTGACTTATTTTCTGACCCAATTTATTAACAAAAATTCTCAATAATGCTTGAGTCAACATGCTTACTCTTACCACAGCTTTATTATTAAGAGGAACCTTCAGTTTGATTTAAAAATAATATATTGAATGCATGTTATATGGTAGATGCTGGAGTTGTGAAAATGAATGACCCAATTCTTACCTACCAGGAGCTTATAACCAGTGGTTGGGATTTAAAAAGAATTTCAGTATAGTATAGTAAGTGTGATACAGAGGTTTACATTGGGGTTCTTTGGTAATTCAAGGAGGGACACTTAATCCAACTTGAAGGTTCAGGAAAGACCTTTTAAAAAAGTTGTTACCTTTGCCAAGTCTTAAACAATATGAGTTAGCCAGAAAAAGAAAGTTTGGAAGGGCATATGAACAAAAGCACACAGGTGTGATATGTATGTGGAAGTATAAGCAGTTCTACAGTAGAGATAGTCAGACATAAAGTTTCCACCTTATAACCCATGTTAAATGTGTTTTGTTTTGTTTTGTTAATCTTCTAGTTCAGGGAGATGTATCCAGCCTACTTCCTGTTTTTATAAATGAAGTTTTATTAGGACATTGCCACATCTATTTATTTACATGTCTATGGCTGCATTTGTGCTCTAATGCTAGAGTTGAATAGTTGGGACAGATACATGTGACCTGTATGGTCCTTTACAGAAGAAGTTTTCTGAATCCTGCTCTAAGTGATGGGTAGCTAGCCATTTAAGGTTTATTTGGACTAGGGTGGAGAGTGAGGTGACTTGTTTAGTTCTGTGCTCTGAAACAGGCAAAACAATAAACTAGTAAAATATAGTGGTAAGTGCTATAGAAATAAAATAAAGGAGGGTAATATTGCAATTTCAAATAAGGTGGTCAGAGTAGGCCTCATTGAGAAGATTAAATTTCAGCAAAGAACTGAATGAGGAGAGGGAGCAGCTCTCTGAGGGAGGTGTGTTCTAGGAAGAGGGAACAATTAAGTGCAAAGGCTTAAGGAGGGGATGTGCCTGGTATATAGGAAGTGTACAAGGTCTTTGTAGCTGGAATCCAGTGAGGGAGGAGAGCAATGTGGGAACAAATAAATCAATTAAGAGGATGTTTCATTAGCCACAGAAGAGATAATGATGGCTTGGAGCAGGGTGATTGCAGTAGAAGTGGTGAGGAGCTGAATTCTGTGATATATTTTGAAGTTAATGCTAGAGGGTTTACCAGTAGATTGAGTGTGGAGCATAAGAGAGAGAAGAGTTAAGGGTAACTCTAAAGATTTTCAACCTGAGCATCTGGAAGTTTAGAATTGCCTCTTAGTGAGATGTGGAAATCTGTAAGGAAGAGCAGGTTTAGGGGAAGGATTGGGAGATCAATTTTGGACATTATGTTTGAGATGACTACTAGTCATCCAAGTACAGATACTGAATAGGCAGTTTGCCTTGAATCTGGAATTTAATGGGGAGGTCCAGGCTGGAGATAATAAATTTGGGAATCATCAGCATATAAATGGTATTTTGCAGCCATAAAACTGATGAGATCACCAAGAAAATCATTGCAGGTAGGAGAAGAAAAGAGTTCAAGGACTGAGCCCTGGGTATATCTCCCATCTTAAAATAAAACAAAAGTCCACATCCCCCTCCATCAGCCACCCATTTCTCTATTTTTCTTGTAGCAAAATTCCTGAAAGTTATCTGTTCTTGCAACTTTATTTCCTCTCTTCCTGTTCTTTTATGAACCCACTCTATACTCTGGCTTTCATTCTTAGCACTTCACTTAGACTGCACTTACCAAGGTCATCAAGGACTTCCATAATCCCAAATCCAGTAGTAAATTCTTTATTTTGCTAAACTTTCCTGAAGTGTTTGAA
The DNA here is from genome assembly GCA_026826555.1 of Tolypeutes matacus. Classification (NCBI taxonomy): domain Eukaryota; kingdom Metazoa; phylum Chordata; class Mammalia; order Cingulata; family Chlamyphoridae; genus Tolypeutes; species Tolypeutes matacus. The sequence goes on from JAKSZT010007815.1 coordinate 32,188,035, forward strand.
ACAGTTCATTTTTTCCTTTTTGAAACACTTACTTGGCCTCTGGGATACCACTTTCTTAGTTCGGCCATTTCATTGGCTGCTCTAGCTCAATCTTACTTGCAACTTCCTCCTATGATCTACTTATCTTTCTCATCTTACACATTGGAATGTCCCCGGCAATATCCCAGAGAATGTCCCAGGGTTCAGTTTTAGAAGCTTGCTCTTGTCTAAGACTTGCCTTGTCCCATGTCTTTAAATACCCTATATATGGTGATGACTCTGAAATTTGAATTTCCAGTGTTGACCTCTTCCCTCAACTCCATACTCAAATATCTATTACTTGACATCCCTACATGAATGTCTAATTAACATCTCAAACTTACTCCTCTAATCTATTCTCTTTTAGTCTTTCCCACCTTAATAAATGGCAACTCATTTATTAAACCCTTTCATTTGCTCAGACTAAAACCTTGGAATCATCTTTGACTTCTCAAGAGAAAGATCTTTCATATCCCATATTCAGTCTAATTCCTGTCAGCTCTACCTTGAAAATGCATTTATAATGTGACACCTTTTCACTACCAAAGCTACAGCCCTAGTCAATTGCAGAAATGCCTTACTGGTGTCACAACTTCTATTCTTGTCTTTCTACAGTCTTTCTTCTAAATGACAAGCAAAATGATCTTTTAAAAATGTCATTAATGCAGTGTGGTATCCTGAATTGTATCCTGGAAAGGAAAAAGGGTATTATTGGAAAAACTAGTAAAATCTAAATAAACTCTGGGGTTTAGTTAATAGTACTGTGCCAGTCTTAATGTCTTAGTTTTGATAAATGTAACATGGTTATATAAAATGTTATCTAGCCCAGTTTCCCTTAATGTTATACAGGAACTCTCTGTACTGTTTTTTTTTGTTTGTTTGTTTTGTTTTGTTTTTGTTTTATTTTGTACATTTAATAATTGAAAACATAAACAATTAAAAACTAAAAAGTAAGCACAGATGAATAAATATATACATTTCTCAATTAAATCTAATAGATACATGTAGATTTTTTTTTTTTGAATCAAACAATATATTACACAATATATTTGGTTCATAGTAAGGCATTCATACAGTATTTGTCCTTTTGTGTCTGGCTTGCTTCACTCAACATAATGTCCTCCAGGTTCATCCATGTTGCCATATGCTTTATGACTTCATTTTTTCTTACAGCTGCATAATATTCCATCGTGTGAATAGACCACAGTTTGTTTATCCGTTCATCTGTTGATGGACACCTGGGTTGTTTCTAACTTTTGGCAATGGTGAATAATGTGGCTATGAACATCGGTGTGCAGATGTCTGTTCGTGTCACTGCTCTCAGTTCTTCTGGGTATATACCCAGTAGTGGTATTGCAGGGTCACGTGGCAAGTCTATATTCAACTTCTTTAGAAACTGCCAAACAGTCCTCCATAGTGGTTGTACCATCCTGCATTCCCACCAACAGTGAAGAAGTGTTCCTATCTCTCCACATCCTCTCCAACACTTGTAGTTCTCTGTCTTTTTAATAGTGGCCATTCTGATAGGTGTGAAATGATATCTCATTGTAGTTTTGATTTGCATTTCCCTAATCATGAGTGATGTTGAGCATTTTTTCATGTGTTTTTTTGCAATTTGTATTTCTTCTTCGGAGAAATGTCTATTCAAGTCTTTTGCCCATTTTTTAATTGGGTCATTTATCTTTTTATTGTTGAGTTGTAACATCTCTTTTTTTTTTTTTTTTAAAGATTTTATTTATTTATTCATTTATCCCCCCACCTTGCTGCTTGTGCTCGCTGGGTCAGCTAACCACGCCATGCGGGCGGGCTTGCCTTCACCAGGAGGCCCCAGGGCCTCCCATATGGTAAACAGGAGCCCTACTGATTGAGCCACAGCCGCTTCCCTTAACATTTCTTTATGTATCCTGGATATTAAACCCTTATCAGATACGTGATTTCCAAATATTTTTTCCCATTGAGTTGGCTGCCTTTTCACCCTTCTGACAAAGTCCTATGAGGTGCAAAAGTGTTTAATTTTGAGGAGGTCCCATTTATCCACTTTTTCTTTTGTTGCATGTGCTTTGGGTGTGAGGTCCAAGAAACCACTACCTACTACAAGGTCTTGAAGATGTTTCCCTACATTTTCTTCTAGTAGTTTTATGATCCTGATTTTATATTTAGATCTTTGATGCATTTTGAGTTGATTCTTGTATAGGGGGTGAGATAGGGGTCCTCTTTCATTCTTTTGGTTATAGATATCCACTTCTCCCAACACCATGCAGTTTTTACCACTATACCTTTGTAATATGTTTCAAGGTCAGGCAGTGAAATTCCTCCCACATTGCTCTTCTTTTTTAGAATACTTTTGACTATTCGGGTGCACTTACCCTTCCAGATGAATTTGGTAACTGCCTTCTCTAATTCTGTAA